>JAEIGQ010000141.1:600000-850552 GCA_018904275.1 Lordiphosa clarofinis
AACCAATTTAAACTTAGGGAAGAAAGTACCATACATAACAACTAATTGAATGAAATAACCAGCAAAACCGTATTCTTGACCTTAACTAGGGTATACTTCGTAAATTAAGATACAAATGTTTGGAAGAACCATATGAACCTCACTCTTAGCCTCAGCTTCGGCATGCGTTCGGCTAGTGCACGTGCAATGGGCGGAATGTCTTCGGCCCCTGGGGGCTGACAATCGCTGCATTCTATAGTCCAATATATGTAGCTCCTCTCTATCCTACGCTGTTTCGAAGTCAAGTCCGTGGCATACCCTCTTGCTACTCAAGGTTCGAAAAGAAAAGACGAAGAACAGAGTGAGCGTACAACCAAAAGATCTGTCAAACTCTTTAATCGAACCTGGTTACACTTAGAGCAGTCAACTCTATTAATATAATGTTTATATGGAT
Source organism: Lordiphosa clarofinis (assembly GCA_018904275.1). NCBI lineage: Eukaryota > Metazoa > Arthropoda > Insecta > Diptera > Drosophilidae > Lordiphosa > Lordiphosa clarofinis. Next base: position 600,434 of record JAEIGQ010000141.1, read on the forward strand.
ATTCATGTTCATAATATCAAAGCAAGCCGACTCTTTAGTAGGCAATATCCTTAAAAAAAAATATGAGTTATGTGGGTACTATGATTCCGTGAGTAAAAAAACGAGCCATAGTTAATTAGATCGTCCTTTCTAACAGTGTTAAAACTACTGCGGGCATGCGAACTGATTTCTCAGAATAATGTTGCTCCATTAAAAATATTTTGGAACATAGTCCCGACGTAAGCCCCATGAGAAATACCAGAAAAAGCGTGTGAAGTGCTGCCCATCGCAGTTGCTGCCGTTGCTACCCAGCATAATCGTTTGTTTTTCTTATAACTCAACTATCGTACATCCGATCTTTACCATTCCTTTGGCGGATCGTTAAAGAATACTAATTAAAAAATATCCGCAAAAGGAACAAACCGTCTATCTACAAAACTGTGTGAGATGATACGATTATTCCAAATTGCGGGGGCGGTAGGGTGCGTAGCCTAAATGGAAAAAAAAAATTGATGTGCCAACAAGTACTAGAAGCTATTGTCCCATACATGTCAAACCTCTATCTCTTACCTTCTCTGAGATCTGTGTGTTCATACGGAAAGGGCTCTTTCGACTCGCGCTGTTCTTGCTGATCAAGTATGTATGTATATACATTTATTATAGAGTCGGAATTAATACCGATTCTCTAAGTACCTTTAGTATAAAGCGTGATTCTGAGTATAAAAATCTCATCCGTAAAATAGTAAAACAGCGTTAGTTTTTTAGACCCCCTTTAGATACGTCGCTGTTTTTTTTTTATTTTGGGGGCGTCAATGCGAGACGAGAACAAAAACGGTTATTTGTAATTTAGGCGTGTTTCTTTTTATTTTGTATTTTGTTATTTTCCTACAAAGTATAGAATAGATGATTAACCTGTGAAATCTATACAAGGTGATTGAGCCACACCCCATGTGTGGTAGTTGGGTCATTATGTTGTGGTCTGTGTTGCCAATGGAACGATGGCCTAAAGGCGTTAAATAGCATAATAAATCAACTTTCACGGCAATCAAATTTTGAATTTTTTGTGCTTCGGTAAATTTCAGCGCAAATAAAATCCAAACCAAAATGAAAACATTTTTATTTGCAATTTAATTTTATTTTAAAAGTCTCTAATTTGTCAAAGTAAATACCAATTGATTACCCAACTCAGGCTCTCTTTCAAATACTATTTGCACAATTGCACCGTTCTGTTTGGAATTAATTATTTTGCATAAATTTGCCCACATTTTGAACATTTTGGCGTATTTATCGTTGCGCCGAATCATCAGCATAAATGTTTTATGCATCGAACACATCATCCTGGCATGGACACAGGTGGCTATGACTCTGCTCTGGTCTGCTGACTTGTGTCTGGTTTGGTCTAACAGAATTTTATGGTTGGCTTGGCATGTGGCAACTGCAACCCTTTTTCGGATGGCGTTAAATGAATTTTCCGGGCAGGTTTGTGTGAGTGAGTGTGCCTGTGCGTGTGTGTGTGTGTGAGTTTTTTTGCAGGTTAACCATATCGGCGTGCAATCTGCTGCATTCAGGCGTGACCTTAGTGCGCTCAGCATATGTACGCACGTATGTTTATGAACACAAAGTCCCCTCCACTCATTTGTTGCTGCGTGCAATTTACTTGCAACTCTGACCGACTCTGACTGTGAGGTTATTTATGCGCCGGTTACAGGGTCGGACGCTTAACGCTTCATAGTTTTGTTTTTGCTTTTTCTATCTCAAATATTTGCATAATTTCAGCTGATCCTTTCAGGGCGGGACTGACTGTCAGTTGGTATTAATAGAATATTTGTATTTGGGTATTTGGTTATTAATGGCTTTTGGTAATGCAAAATGACATTAAGGTTAGAAACAAGAAAAAAAAATACCATACAAAATACAAGCAATGAATACCATGGTTGGAGTGTGAATAAGCATAGAAGTCTGCTGAGGAGGATTTGGGGACAAATCCGAAACAGTCTGTCCAGACATACCAATTGCTATTCCGATGTAATGTTGTGAGCTATCTCTGTTAAATTGTGTTGATTGCATTAAATTGTTATCAACCATTGACCTTGAGCCAGCGCTGTAAAAAGCACAAAAATTTTGACTAAAATCAATGCAGGTCACTAAAACCCTTATATGAGAAAAAAAAATATTTTAAATCAAAATTAAGTTTTTAAAAATAAACAAAACTTTTTAAAAAATATTTTAAAGATTATTCATCATGGACCAAATAATGAATATTAAGTCCAAATTATTGTAGTTTTGAAAAATTTTAAAGCGCAAGTGCTGGAAAACGTCGGGTTCTGAAATGTCAACAGACATTTAAGAAAACAGCAAATGCACTTAATAAATAAAGGGGTGATGGAAATTAGACCGCGTGAATTTAGACCGCCGTCGGCGGTCTAGTTTCATTTTGCAAAATGAATTTAGACCGCCATTACAAAATGAAATAAGCCCGCGCGGCCTTATTTCATTTTGCAAAATGAAATTAGACCGCCATCACAAAAATGAAATTAGACCGCGCGGCCCTATTTCATTTTTCAAAATGAATTTAGACCGCCATTACAAAATGAAATTAGGCCGCGCGGTCTAATTTCATTCTGCAAAATGAATTTAGACCGCCATCACAAAATGAAATTAGGCCGCGGGGTCTAATTTCATTCTGCAGAATGAAATTTGACCGCCATTACAAATAAAATGTATTTTTGGATTTCTAGTAAAAGAAATTATCTAAATATAACTATAAGAAATAATAAAAAATTTGATACAAAAAATCGCGCGATTTTTTTGTATCAAATTTTTGCCTGCGGCGCTAACATTAAGTTAAAAACCATATAAGTATTAATAATAAATAATGAAAATTTGATACAACAAAATCGCGCGATTTTTTGTATCAAATTTTCGCCTGCGGCGCTAACATCGATTCAATTTTTTAAATAAAATAATGAAAATTTTGCACAATGCAAATCACTGTACAAAAGTCAAATACTTAGTCTAAGATCAAGCCCGCGGTCTAATTTCATTTTGTGATCGCGGCCTAAATTCATTTTGAAAAATGAAATAAGGCCGCGCGGGCTAGCTTCATTTTGTGATGGCGGTCTAAATTCATTTTGCAAAATGAAATAAGGCCGCGCGGTCTAGTTTCATTTTGTCATGGCGGTCTAAATTATTTTGCAAATGAAATAGGGCCGCGCGGCCTAATTTCATTTTGTCATGGCGGTCTAAATTCATTTTGAAAAATGAAATAAGGCCGCGGGCTAATTTCATTTTGAGCTGGCGGTCTAAATTCATTTTGCAGAATGAAATTAGGCCGCCATACAAAATGCACCGCGGTCTAAATTCACGCGGTCTAATTTCACAGAGCCTAAATAAAGCATCATCAGCTGAGAATCACAGCCATAAGTGATAAGTTATCTCATTCCATTGGATTGTGGGCTTTTAATTTTAAGTTCTGGCGCTGCTTAACACCAAAATCAAAATGGAGAGTTTACTGTCGCCAATAGCTGGAGAAGGAGCTAGCAGCACATGAAAAACAAAGAAAAATCTCTCACTTTGTATTTTGTAGTTTAACTACGACAAGGTCACTTAAACAATCGCATTGTGATGAAATGCGTGGGCACGACGCAGTTGTTAGAAAATAAACCACTCAAAGCTTTAGTGATTTTGGGGTATGTTGCAGATTTCGGATTTTGCCTTTGGGATTTTCTAGTGGTCATGTCATAGCAGCTCTGTCATGAGGTACCATTTGCCAGCTTATTGGAGACAGGCAAAGACAGCTGAAGATTGAATGGGTATTCATTAAATAGCTGTACAGTCGACCAGCCTCCCTTGTGGAGTAGTGCGTGTCTTGTTTTAATGGACAAAATCCTAACTTACAGTCGGCTAAAAAGTTGTACTATTGACAATCGAAAAGGTCATTAAAACAATCATATTGTTGCTTATCTAATGAAAAAAATATTTAAAGCTTCTTTTATGACCTTCAGCCCTCCTTCTATTGTATAACATAAAAACAACATTTACATATTTATGCATATACATTTACAATACTTAACTTCCATATTTTCATAATAAGCAGCTATATTTAAGTAATTCGCCAGATTAGCTCTTCTTTAGAAAAGTACAAATTTTTAAATATTGCCAATGAAAGTACCAAAGTATTGGACATCGTCTTAAAAAATATTGAGCATGTCCTCCTGCTCATTTACATTGCATGGGAAGCAATTATTCTTAGGTAGCTGTTTAACATCCCCAGAGGGGATGGCCTTTATAATCCAAGTTATCTCGCTTTTGTTAGATTATTTCCACAGCCGCTACGACAATGTAGTGTTGTGACCTGGAAACAGCAAAAAAGTCAGATGTTGTTTGTGGCTTGAAGTCACTAGGGGAAACTTAGAGGTCATAAGGCAATGTCATGGTCACATTTTTGTGTGGGGTGGAGATATAAGCAGTGTCCTGTTTTTTTTGGCTTGCAGGAACAGAACTTGACCACTGAGACATACAGACGGAAGCCGAAGGCGACACTACAATAATCAGCTGTGGAGACTGCAAATGCTAAGGACTGTTTGGCCGTGGGCTGTGAAAGCAATAGAGTTTTGGACGTTAGGCGAATGGTTTCCAATATCAACGGGAGAGCATACCGAAAAAGATTCTCCTTCACGAGTGATGCAGCTGCCGGTATCGAAAGGCTTTTTATTGGGCAGATTCTATACAAAATGGTTGCGATTCGCCCACTTTGTTTTTAGCTCCACTTGTGTTTCGCCAAAGGGGCATCTTGCAAGTATGAAATAAGTTGCATAATATACAGAGCGCCTTCGATAATTTATCAGTTGATTTCGAAAAATCGAGTTGGCAGGTTCATACACACAAAGATATCTGTGGGTAAATTTAACCAACATTGTGGGTTGGAAATACGCCAACCCACAAAGTCGGTCAAAGTAACCAAATTTTACTGTAAATTTCTCGTAAACCTTTACGTAAGTTGAACTATTGCTAAAGTAAATCTAACCGAAAATCTCGTTTAAGAATGCGCCAACCCACAAAATTTGTAATATTTACCGATGTTTACAGTAAGTACTTTTCCTACTGAATTTACGGTAATTTTACCATACAATTAGTAATGTGACTGCTATTACACAACTGTACAATAGTAGGGTGGGAGACTATTCTATTTGCTGGCAATTTAATTGAGGTCATCATCATCCCACAGCAGAAGAGGCAACTCCCACTTCCCCCCTGAAGTATTTGTTTGAATTAAACAATATTTATTTAATTTGAAAAATTTTTACTTACTCTGGGTGGATTCGAACTCGGGGCCATTGGTTTCAATACGATTAGAAGGACATCTTTACCAGTTACGCTACGGGGCGCTAAAAAAGCAACGCCTCTAACTTATTACTTGTATGAAATCTGCCTAAGCACGTGCACGAAAAATTTCTTGAATATCGCATAAATGAGACCAATAGTAATTCTCAAGTTCAAATTCCGTTCAAGTATACAATATAAGACCAACTAAAATTTACTGAGTCAACAATTTCCGCGGTTAGATTTGCCGTCGCCGTGCCGTACAGTTAATCAGTGCAGCAAATGCATTCAAATAGTTATACTATATGGGCGGTTAGATTTACTTGTGGGAACAGTTAGTTGCAATTCGATTTACTATTTCTATGGTAAAGTTACTGTTGTTTAAAGTAACTTATTAAAACAACAAAATATGTGAAAAATTATTTATAGTTAAATTTACTCAGCGTACAGTTGTTAAATGCAACAACAAAACTCGTGCTAAATAATACGTAAAACTTAACAATCTCATCTGTACATTTTACTGTTAGTACAGTTACCAAACAACAACAAAAACGCATGCATAAAAAATTTTTAAAAAAGTTACTGTCAGCGTAGTTAATTTTACCCACCACATTTTTTTGTGTGTAGATTACCTTAATCCTCACCCCGCTATCTACGTCACTGACTCTTGATGTAGTTACTGACACCTTGTTCATATGTTGGATACGGTTATCCGATTACCGAACATTGTGGTCAATCCAATCAGAATTGAAGTGGTTGCCTTCGAGTGATGTTCCATAATACGCGAGTATTTCTCTAAGCCTCGCAAAGCACTCCAAATCATTTCACATAAATTTATCAGCAAAGATTTTTTCCTACACAAAAAATATACTTAAGATAAAGTGTTAGACTATAGATGTGTACATCTTCTAGCCCTGCGTCAATTCCCAATATGTAGTTCGGTGTGCTATGTGGAAGCTTGAGTATGGCTGCAATTGGTCTGACTCTTTCTTTATTTGCCCACCCCAGATTTAAGCTCCTTAGCACTGTAACGTTATAAAATTTCCATTTAGAATAGGGGTTGTCAAAACACACATGCTAATTTTGGCCTTGCGTGTGTGTATTTAGCCAAGCGAGAGCGCGCTTATTTTGCAAAAGAGAGTGGTACAAGCTCGTATACTGTCGGTGTGTCGACTTAGCCGCTGCAGAGGGCTCTTGTATATACAGAAGACAGGTAAGTGGCGGACTCTGTCTAAGAAATTCGCACACATCGAGTTTATACGCACCTTAACTTCTTTAGTCCTGGCTGACACATGCTTTTTAAGAATTTTTGAAGGTGTGAAGATAACCCAATGGTATTTGTACTTGTATTCCGGTACCAAATTGACCTGTTTCCCCTGAAACCTCCAACTCTACAATTGCCAACTATTAAAAATTCAAAATTTTTCTTAGCGATTTTTTTTGAACCGATTGGTCTACACCTCTTATTTAACCGTCGACAATTGCAAACTATTAAATCTTAACAATAACCTAAACCCATAATAAAATTTTGCAAATTTTGCTATTTTAATATTTGACAAAATAAAAAATAATTTTATAACACTTTTAAAAAATTTTCTTTGATGTTTAATTACATTTGCAGCACAAAGGGTTTCCTCCTACTCCCAAACAAATAGCCAGGCAAGGGCAGCAAAAAGGGACCAGAAATTTAATTGAAAAGTATTTATGCCGACTGGTGGTTCCCCCTGTCCCCTTTTTTTTACCCATAGACGTGACCAGCTTGAAGTGTCATATATTTCACATAAAATAACAGCCGCCAAAGTTTTTAAGTTTATGACACTTACTTAGGCTCCTCCTTCTCTTACTGCGTGTGGCGTACTGTGCGTATGAGCAACTCTTATTTCAGTTTTAATTGAGCGCCCAGCGTTGCGCAAGTGCTCTTGGATAACTAACGGCCCCACAGAGAGTCTCCAGGCATATGGATAAATACGCAAGAGAATTGAATGAAATTTTATACTCTCTTTGATTGGGCCGTAAGAGCACACAGTGCGCAATGGGTGGGCAAATTATGGCAAATTTAGCCGGAAATAAAATTAAATTTGGATATGTCAAATTGTGATATGCTGGCTGATTATTTGATTGCCCATGCACCGTTAAGCAGTGGGATATTCAATTGCTGTGATAGGGCAGATAATCAAACAAAAGCTATAAAGCCAAAGCCAAAGAATTTACTTTTTAAGGCCTTTAGCCAGAAGAGATACAAATTTGGTTAGGGAAAATATTTCATGTAAATGAGGATGCTGTTCAAAAGTAATCAGATTTCAGGGCCGTACTGCTCTGTGTATGTTGCTTAGCACTTGGGAAGCCAACAGTCCACATCACACTTAACTCTTCCACACAGATTGTGTCTCTGTATACCAATTCTACTCAAGATAGAACCGAGAGGCCTTTGAAACAGCTGTAAAGACATTTGATGGTGATCTGTTACTGTTAATTATAAGAAGTATCTCATTATTTAGCAACCAAAGTGACGTTAAAAAGCCCTGTTATTATGAAATTAACTAACGCAATAAATTCATATAATAATTTCCATACTCTTACCCTCAAAATTAATACTAACATTTATTTCTTAAAAAATTTTTGTGCGTCAATGGTCGCAGGCTCATTACATAATTAGGTCCGACCCACTGTGCTGTGTGTGCGCTTTGGCCTGAATATGCGCCAACAAGTTACAATTTTTGACTGCAAGCTGGCTATGACGTCGTTACCTACATAAGCGGCCCACGAAAACAGGACACTGAAAGTATGCCGCCCGCAACTAGCAACAGTTGAATATGACTTTTATCCAAGAATCTGCTGCTCTCTGGTTACCCACAAGGGACCAACATAGAGAGAGAGCGACAGGGAAAGGCTTTTTATCCGCTTCGTGTCGGCTGAGTATAAATAGCAGCATATCCTGGCAAGCAGCAAGCAGTCAAACGAGAGACTTCGTGGCTAACGTATCTTAAAGCGAGCCATTCCAGGAACACACACAGGCCAAGCGATAACCGTTACAATTTAAATGTGCTAGTGGAAAAAGTATTGCCTACTTTTAGTTGTCGGACTTAAATTCAAATTCGTGAGTGCGTCTATCTGTGTGTGTGTGTGTGAAAACAATTAACCAAGACTTAACAGCAAGCAGAGCTTTGCCATAGTTGCACTTGCTCAAACACAATGCAGGCCGTACACAGAATTGCACACCACAGCAAATGGCTGATGCTGCTGCTGGCCATGCTCCTCAATGCCGTAAGTCTTTCCGGGGAGGGATTATATTTTCAATTTTGAATTACTTGGCCGCTTATCAGCAGCAGCGAGCCAGCATTCAGTTGCGGTGGCTTTCTCTAATTCTGTTTTTTTTTTTGTGTGTGGACGTTTGTGCGACGGGGCGTGAATTTCATGTTCTTTTCTGTTTGGTGTTAAAATTTCATTTGAAATGGATTTACGTCTAAATGAAAATGATTTGGGTGCTTTTTCTAAGAATTCATTATACTTTAAACCGCCTGTTGGTAGTATCGAAGTCGGAAATAGAGGAATTTTAAACTAAAATTGTTATCCTCCTACTATCGCAAAAGTTTTTGATTTGAAAACAGTTTTTTGACTAGATCTTAACTAGTCTTAAAATAGTAGAACCAAAGTAATGGATTCGGTATAAAAGTTAAAAAAATTGCCAAATACCGCAAAATGTTTCCTATTGAAAAAATTAAATTTCGATACCGATTTTAATTGCACCGATCGTGCTGATCGTCCATTTCGTCCAGAATATCAAACCGAAACCGTATACCGAAAATAACCGATTAAAACTTGGGAACCCGTATTCTTAAATTATTAATGTGTACCGGAGTCCCGGAACCGTTATTTTTGGAACCGAAAATACCGAAAAAAACCTAAACATTGTACCGGTACAGTTTTGGTTCTAGGTGCAACAACTAGACTTGTTATTTTGACAAAATACAAATTTACAAATGTTGGCATAGCAAATAGTTATTAAGCATTTTAACTTATGATGAGGGATGTTAGATGTGCTGAGAAAAGAAATATGAATGTATAAATAGTTCAGTAACTTCACAAAACAGTTAAATCAAGATATTCTTTGATCTTAACTCGTTAAGAAAATTATTAAGATAAAAAGTCAACAACGTTTTCGGATTTGTTAGAGCTATTAAATGCTCTTCTAACGGTTCCAGCTATCCAAATAAGCGTAAGCTCCGCTGAAAACTTGGATGGATGCTAAAACTATGACCGATAAAATTTATATACAGGTCTTTTCCCGTTTTCGATTTCGATCAAATCATGTGGAATCGGAATTGATAGCTGTTCCCGTTTTCGAAAAACGATCAAACTATTCAGTTTAAAAAGTTTTGCCTTTGAGTGAGTGAAATTAAAAGTAATTGACAATTTTTATGTCAACGATTATATTTTTTATCTATCAAATATTTTTATGTTAGTAAGTAATATATTGAGAGGATTTTAAAGTAACCATAAAATTATTAGGCACTCAATTTGATTTAAAATTTATTATTTTAAACTTGTACCCCAGAAATTGCATGTAGACCAGAGTTCCCAAATGATAGCCCCGGGGGCACGAACTTACTTGCCAATTCTTACCGAATGCTTGCCAAAGTCAACCTTCATTGTGTGTTAGAGAGAGACACAGTCACGTTTTCGCGCTCTCTGCTTGGGGAACCCTGATTTAAACGAAAGCAAGAACGATCGAAATAAAACCGATCTGTTCGCAATTCCGCATTAGCGCATGCGCTGTGTTGAACGAATTTGTTTATGTTACCATTCAGCTGAATCATAGTTCGAAACCATTCGAACTTTCTCGAACTCGGAAACGGGAACATCAAATGAAAACGATTCGGAATTACAATCGTTTTACTTTTTAATCCACTCGGAAATGGAAACAGACCTGATTGTTTGAATACATTCGTAATTGTGTGTGTAAAGGTTGCTCAACTAATTTGTCTTGTCTTGATCTCCACTATACATTTTTCTTTAAATTTTACCGGTACATATCTGTACGTACCGAAATATAAAATCAGTTACCCACACGGAACCGAAATTTGGTTACAACCAAAACAGAACCTTATACAGAAACATTAGTTTCGATACGGACCACAACCAAAACCGGAACCGAAAAACGATTCGGTTTGATTCCTTGATCTATTCCCTTTTCTGTTGTTTTCCGTTACTACCCCAAAACTTGAAACTTATCCTCCTTCCCAATCAGCCTGCGGTCGGCATTCCCTAATATACTCAAAATAATATTCTTGGAAGGCCAGAACATGTACTGAGGTCTTGTAACCACATTCTGGACTTTTTGAGGATACCTGCAGGATGATTGACTGGTCTGACTAAATTAAGCAGTCTGTCGCAACCACTTAAGCCACGTCCAACTATCTATTGACAGCGAGATCACGAGTTGTTCCTACACGAAAGGTCAAGCTCTGTGGTACTGAGTTCAGATCAATCTTCAAACCACTAGATTAAGGCACCAATTGCTGGTCCATACAAATCGATTCGCCAATGATCAGGTGACACAAAAATATACGAAATTTTTCCCTTAAAATTTTATATTTTGTATTAGTAAATATTAAGGTTTTATTTGTAAATTTAATGCCATTCAGCAGAGACTCATGAGCACTCGCAAATGGTAAATGAGTAATCGCAAGTTTGTAAATTGTAAAGTCGACTTAAGAAACGGATAAGATTATTTCCTTTCGATTCGTTTTGATACGCACCATTTTCAAAAGTTGCTTGAAATGCCTCTCTGATCAAATCGTATAGTCCCAAACAATTCTACGATTTTTTTAATCGGAGATATACCATTTTGATTACAAGTGCTAGAAGTGACCATATCTTGGACCGCCCATATGTATGCAATAGGAGTTGTTGAAAATTTTCATTAAGCTCTACTTCAGTGGTGCCCAAACACACATTATCAAGCTTTGAGATTGTGCGTGTAGCAGAGCAACACGAAGTGACCCTGCAAACATTTTGTCGGGTTTGTTATCTCCCTTGTCAAAATGTGAGTTTGGCGATAGTTTGAGTTCAGAGTCTGCTGATAGTTTGGCTATTTACAAAAACAAAACACATAAGGAATCGCATTTTTAACATAAAAGGGAGACATTGGCGATATGTGGTTTCAATTTTAACTGCGCTATTTAAATCGATTGAATGTGGAATAAAGACTTGAGAATTACAAGCAACCATGAATGCTTTCAGACAGAATCATTGCAAATAATCCTTTTGTTGCCAGGGCTGAGATGCACAGCGTAGCAAATTCGTCTAAAACGTCAGTCCCCCATTGTGTTTTCAGTGCAAAGGAATGCAAAGTAAGGCTGCCTTCACACTGTTCGACACATGACACATGATAGTCTAGTAGTCCAGCTTTTTGTTCTGTTTTAAATTTGAACAGCTCGTCAAATTCATAGAATTTCATGGGGAAATGCAGGCTACTAGATGTCATGGGTCATATGTCGAACAGTGTGAAGGCAGCCTTAGTAAAAGTTTTTCATGTAATAAAATAGATGTTTGTTTAATTCGTTGTTTTTCGGAATAACAAACGAATTGCGGGAACCACTTTTTTATCCCTGTGAAGAGACTTTTTCGTAACTCCAAGAAGAAACGCTTTCTCTTCTCAAAGAAGTGTCTTAGAGTGGCACATTTCTTCCCGAAGGGAGATGAGAATGCGATAAATATGCGATATCGCCAGAGTAAAGCGACACCTACTGGAGGAATCGCATTATCTCCAGCGATAAAAAAATGCTTGCTGGGCTATGTCAAATATAGGCTACAAACAAACACACATATGTGTGTGCGTGCTATTTATAGAGCACACGTATTCTCTCTCTCTATGCGTGTGTCGGCTGCGACGCTGGCAGATTTATGACTTCCTATCACACGGGATAGGGAAAATTAATTGTGAGCACCACTGCTCTACTTACACGACCTGATCACTCAGATGAGTTTTCGTCAGACCTAAACTCATCTGATCAACTCAGTTTCAGTTTTACACAAGCCTGAGAAACTCAGATGAGCCAGTTGCAGAACTGGAATGATCTGGTTCATATGAACATTGTGACAAGCAAAATAAACAGCGAAATGAATGAAGAAGCATTTAAAATTTATATGGCCGTCCTGATAAGAGGAATCAAATATGGAAGCGAAATTTTAATTTTAAATTCGATAACAATTGTATATCGTCGGCTTAAAAAGGGCAACGCCAGCGCACTGCAATTAGTTCACACTGTAATTCGATAAATGCCACCGGTTCAATTTCGTCTGATCGCTCATCTGAGTAGCTTCATGTCTACTCAGACGCTTTCTTACACGGTGACAGCAAATCAGACGAAAACTCAGCTGAGTGATCAGCTCGTGTAAATAGAGCTTTAGCATTAAGTACAAAATCTTAGCCTACGAGTACGGTATATCTTCAAAAAAAAAACCTAGAATTAATTGGGATAGTTTATTTCAAAGTTAGGGAGAAGAACTTTCCGAGCATTTTAAAAAGAATAAAAACATTAGAAAGATTTCCCTTAAAACGCTAATAAAATGGGTTAAAAATATTCATTTTATGTACTGTAAGCTTATTTTACTAAAAATCTAAGCGTGATGAACCATTTTTATAAACCAAATCTCTGAACCAAACCAGCCTTAACTTCCGAACGGTTTGCATTCCTGTTAAATTTAGTAATAAATGGAATTAAAATTTTAGTATACTTCAGAAAATTGTACTACAACTCTAACAAGCACATTTTTGTGAATGTACTGCATTTTATTTCAGTCTGACATTTGAGCGTTTACACATCTCCTTCAGTTTCTTTACATTTGTTATTCCCCTTAATTAATTGCCTTGACAATTACCATTTGAAAGTGGCCACTTACCATCCATTAGAATTCGCCATCAACGCTAACATTTGTAAAAATTAGTAGCAGCTGCTTAGCCGCAGTTGGTGAATGTGGCTCATATATTTTACTGTTCCTCTGTGGAACGCCTTCACTTGGCAGTAATTTATATGTGCAGCTGCCACGCCTTCTTCTTGTGGCATTAGTTACTGCAACTGTAGTTGCCAACAATTGAGGTGGTCATATACTGGGCGCTAGCGAACACGTGCGAGTCTAACCAAAACTGCAATTTGTCAACTGAACGTTGAACAATTTATGTGGCAGGGTTGACATTTTCTATTGTCTTTACGTTGACATTCGTTGACATTTGTCAACATGGCGCACCTCTAAGCTGTCCGTCATAAATTGCAATCTCTTAATATTTCTCTGTTTTCATTTTGTACGAGTGTGAGGGGGTTGGGGCAATTTAATTTGGGGTTTCTTAATGAAGTGCTTTCAAGTGATTTTGTGTGGCTTTCATTCAAAAGAAATTTGAGAAATCTGTGGGCTGAGTTAAAGATTTTGTTACAGGAATGTCCTTGAAGTGCAAAGAAAGAAGAAGAAGAAAGGACTTAATTGTGGTTGGATGGACAATAATTAAAACTCTTTGTGCGGGTAATTGAATTAACTTGACAAGTTTCTGGTTTAAACAGGCAATTTGATAAGAAATAACAAACCTCAAATTGTTTGTCAGATTGTTACAATTTACACTATCATTTGAAACTGTTCCAAATTGAAACTGATCTAGTATCTTTTTGTATCAATGTAAGCCTGAAAGTATTACTTGAAACTTAGACTATTATTTTATGCAGAAGTATCAATTTGAACTTATCAATTGTTTTTAAGTTCGAAAATTCGAAGATATTGTAAAACATCCGTGTGGCTATGCTTTACATGTCACATTTAGTGTTTTAATTTATGTGCAAACAATTCAATAATAGGCTAATCACATAAGCCCTCGGACATCCAACATCTTGAGTTTAAATCAGTGGTGGCAAAATACACAGGTCTTTTGGCATCGCGTTGTGTGAGCCACGCTTTTGCTTGTTTGTTGTTGTAAAAGAGCAGTGTAAGCTGTCGGGTCGAACTCTGGTTAAAATTCTTAATAACCATTTGCTCTGCCACTTTTTAAGATTTTGTCTTGAAATGTTAGAGGTTCGATGTAGCTCAAGTCTGCAAATTTGCCTTAGAAATATTGTTGTCTCAAGATGTTGGATGCTGATGTATTTACTAAGTGTGATTGTCTATAAAAGTAAACGCTATGGAACACGACGTGATGAAGATATATAAATGGACTTCAAATGGAGCACACTTACAAGGAAAGTTTAAGCAGCTAAGTATTAATTGAGCTGTTTTTGTTTTTTTGCAAACATATGTAATAACAAATGTAACTATCCGGACACATAACGACAATGTGGTGGCTGTTTCAGCGCTTTCCTGTTAGCGCACACCGGGGTCAGAAGCAGCTGTTGTGAATCGTTTCTCGCGTTTTTTCTTCAGTCTCTGGAGACGCTACGTATGGGTTCCGAAATGGCACTGTACATGACTCTAAAAATACAACATTCCGTGACTGGCTGGAACAATGTTTCTCCTATTCCACATTGCAAATTCTTTATTAGTAAAGAAATAAATTTAAAATAAAAAATAATGTTTTCAAATATTCTTTATTATTTTAATGCGTTTTTATGTTAAAATTATACCACTGATAAAATAATTAAATTGATAAAGCTAGTTTCAAAATGATACTAAAAGTTTGATAATTGAAGTGTCAATTAATAAGACCTATTCAATTATACTTAGTAATATAAAAAAGTGTCAACCGATACCATAGTATCAATTTGAAATCCTCGAAGTATCATTTAATCTTAGTTTCAAATTGTGTCTAAATTGTGTCAATGTGATGACAACTTTTTTGGGGGTACGGCTTTTTGTTTTTGAAGATTTGGGGGGTAGTGGAAGCACTTGAATAGGGTTAAACTTAACTCTTTCATGCAATATCAAAGAAGTCGAAACCAAAAGTAAAGGATCCCCATTAAACGCATCTAAGAAGAGTCAAAGAAGGATTATTTTCAACCTTAAGGTCAAATTACTAAAAACCTCGAAGTGAAAGACCATATCTAAAAAACAGATTCGCGTTCAGAACAAAAAAAAATGATCTAGAATCACCAGCAATACTGTGACTGCCGGTTTAAGAAATAAAACTTACTTTTCGGCAGATTTTATAAACGCATGATGCTCGATTTCAAATGGAAATGGGAATCACCAAAGCGATAATTAGCGCCATGTTCCATAGAAATCGAGAGGGGTACTTTTGGGTACTCTCAACGCAAAGTTGGCACATGTAAAAAACCAGCGAAATTAAAGACTTTTTCCGGTATTTATGTAAATTCTTACGAATGGAAACTCTTTAGTAGTCAAAAATGAATAATCAAACTTCTGCATGTTGGCATACAATATATGTATTTAAAACAATTTTCGACATTTGTTTTATACAATTTCCCAAAACCAAAAATTAAGACTTTGTGCCCGCTGGACCAGTGTACAATGTCGAAAACAACTGAAAGTCACCCAAAACACGAAATCTAACTACAACATGTAAAATTCACTTAGATAACCAGAACAGAGCTTGTACCTACTAAGAAATTAAATTTCCTGTCATTGTCAGAGGTAACATGAAATTGCTTTCAATTTGAGATACACTTTGATGAAAGTGTTGCAAGTTTTTTCTTTCAATTAGAAAACTTTTATTTTGCACACTCATCATTTCTGCAATTGTTGAGACCTATTCCACGTGTCCGCATGAAATGAAACGACGTCTGTCAGTGACAGCAGCCACGTCAAAGGATTTGCGACTGCCTGACAATTCTCAGAATGCGGCAATGCAACTGAACACGTCACTATGCAAACTGTCTTGTCAGGGTGCATACTTGTGGGCGTTGGCCCGAGCCCGACATGGGCATGTAACTTCTTGCAAGCATCAACATGACGCAGCTCTAGCTGCATCCCACGTCATGGCATCGCGAACTGTGCTTCGTTTGTTGAATACAATTGGAAATCAGATCGATAAGCAAACCATGTATTGTATGTATACCTCATTAAGCCCAAACTCATTATCTCAAATGAACAAACACTAAGTCACATCTGCAGGGCTTCTTAAATAACCAATCATTGACAATTCCCACAATTCCCTTTGGCCTTTCTTTATTTAGGCAACTTTAAGCACTCATTTTCTGGAGTAGACAGTTGATAAATATTGGAGAATGTCTGCAAACTTTTTACAAAGTTTGTTTGTTTGCATATTCAAGAACAAATTGATTAGCAATTGACAGTGATTTAACGATTATTAAGCTAAATTAACTTGAGACTTGAATTGAACGTAATAATTAAGGCTGCAAAACAGTTCAATTTTAATCAAGGTTCGGTCTGAGGGTGTTTAGTTCAGGTGGCGGACCTGCTCCTGTACTTCTTAGGCAGAAAACTGGGTTTATAGATGGTTTTTGCCTCTACTTTCGGTCAAAATTTAGCCAATTTTTGATCAGAGGGAACCACATTTCTCATTGCTATCAATTATTGGCTCACTAAATATACTTAAATAAGAGCCAGGAATTTACATTTTTGGAAGGTAAATAAGAGTTAGAAACAGTCAGGAATAATTAACACATTTGTACTCATTCAATTTTGTTCTTGTCTTGAGTTGACGGCAACTTATTTTCTGATTTCCTTGCAAATGTTTTAATACATCAGAGCTTACGAACGTCAGCATTTAAAAAAATAATTTTTCTAAATAAAACCGACTTTTGTAGCGTGTAACCAATATTCAGCTATACACAGACAAAGGTATCGAGCAGTTGCACGTCATGATATCCGGCTCTAGCTCTTCGGCTTTGGGGGTGGAGGTCTTGCTGATTCCAATATGTCACTTTGTTACATTAATACACGACAAAATAAGAATGCTAGAGAAGAAAAGTCCGGTAGATAACAGACATCCTGAGATCAATTTCAAAAGAGTGAGGGAGAATGAGAAGAAAGAAGAAAAGAGAGTTTTGGTGTGTGAAGCCACAGGTGGAATTGTGGTCGCATATTACACACCCTACCT
This sequence comes from Lordiphosa clarofinis, assembly GCA_018904275.1. Classification (NCBI taxonomy): domain Eukaryota; kingdom Metazoa; phylum Arthropoda; class Insecta; order Diptera; family Drosophilidae; genus Lordiphosa; species Lordiphosa clarofinis. Next base: position 617,736 of record JAEIGQ010000141.1, read on the forward strand.
TTGATCACCAGCCTCAGAATAAATCTAAGTGATCCCTTTGGAAAATACCTACGACGGCGAGAACGTTAGCTTGAGTTTAGACTCCATTTAGTTCAAATTCATTATTAACTTTAATTCAGAGCAATATTTGAGATAACATAAGGATTCCATTTTGTGATACGATAATAGTTTAGACAATACGAAAATGTTGGACTAGGAAACATTTTTGGGTTTTAAATTAACGCTTTAGATGAGGTAGTCTTTCATTTCTTCACATTCAATTTACTTTACTTTAAATTTAAAGGAAGATCGAAAGAATCGATTTTCTCCCCCAGTTAATGAATCCTTTAAAAGTTAAATTAGATATATGCATTTCTACCTTTTTGTATGTTTTATTTTCTTATTATTTTCTCTCTTATAAAATCATACTCTTGAGTTTCTTTTCCTTTTCACTTTAACAAAATATTCTGCTTCATTTTTCTTATCCTTTCATTTTAGTTAAAAAGCTAATTTTTAAAATGAAACGATAATTAAATTCCTAACTCTCTCATCAGCTTTTCGTATAGTTCCATGGAAACAGCTCGGGCGGGATCTTTAATGTCAATCAGCTTAAGATAGAGACCCAATTAGAATGGGAAGACTTCTTAAAAAGGTTGATCGCTCGGCTGAGGTTTTACTGTACGCTTAGGTTAGCATCTCAGCCGCAAATATGGACGCTTGGTTGGTTAGGTCTGAACGGTAGGCTAGGGCCGAAAAGTTGGTTAGGGCCGAAAAGATGGTCAGGGAGCTGGCCGCGGTGACTTTTATCAGTAAGTGCGTGAGTAAACAACACGCACTTGAATATATATGTATTCTTGACTTTCACACAACTCTTGACGGGCACGCACTTCTGTTCTGTTCGCCGATGTTATTGTGAAAGAGCGAGAATAAGAACGGAAGCGTCGATGTAAAAATTTTTGACAATTGCAAATGACGACCGATTGATGCCTTCGATTACTATCGATACGATGAGCACTCGATCAACACGCACTGTTCTCAACACTGTTTTAGCTTTTTCCAGCTTGTAGCCAAATCCGCCAAAAGAATAATTATAATTGCCTACTTTTAGGCAAACCCTTATATACATATTCTCAACTCAATTTATATGTTTAAACAAACTCAAATAAATAAAAACGCTTCAGGCGCCGCTACATATTATCATATATTGTTCTCATTTATAAATGGTCGGAGCTGATTTTATTGAAACTATTCGAATGAAAAATAAGAAAAGTCTATTACAATGTGTTATTTCAAAAGATGACAGCATTTAAAATGATTTTCACAATTATTAGCTTTGGGAATGCTGAGACCCGTTTCTTTTTCCATTTTGCCCTTTTGGGGTTTGACCTAGGGTACTTAGATGCAGCTTTCTGCGTCTCAAGTTGACCTACACCTCCACCGGTAAAAGTGAGCATCCGCAAAGCTGCTGGCTAATGTGAGCGGCTACCCCCCTCCGTACAGGGTACAATATATTGGATTGATGCGTCGAGTTTGGTACAATTTTGTATTTGGTATTTGAAAGGTTAATAATAATACTCCACATATGTATATACAAAGATCGTTGACTGGGTCACTTATGTGAGTAAAAGATACTTTGGAACTTTGCTTTCGACAAAACTGTCAGTGAAAGACATAAGCAAAACTGAAACAAAGAAATCGTTCTTAAGTTGATTTGAAAACAGCTATTGAGCTAACCAGTATTCTCTTTTCGTTATAATAATCCCTCAAATGTATATAAAGATTGGATAATAAATAGCCCAGTAAAAAAATGATGCATATTTTTCGGCTTTCCCACTCAGTAAAAGTTGAAGGCTATCAAACATTTCTTCCCAAGAGTGACGGCTATATCGAAGAGGGTTAGGCCGTGTTAACTAATGCTCTCGTCTGAAGAGGACTGTGAAGAGACTGACAGAAATCGAAACCCTTTAAGCGCTCCCTTGCAGTGCTCTTGTGAACGCCCTTTGCACTCCTGCTTCAGAGCGCTATGGAAACGCTTTTTATTTTTGTGGGATTCTCCTTTCAATTGTGCTTCAGAGGGGTTAGCATTTGCTTGACAGGGCTTAGTTCTATGTCTCAGAGCTCAATTCAGATCTGAAAAATTTCCGATTTCTGTACTGTTTTAGAGCTACTAATAAAATTTTCCCAATTTTGAGGTCTATGCCATAAACAATCGAGCATAATGAAGCAGTAAGCACTGACGAAAAGCATTTAAGGACAGCCGTGAATTAAAAAGCTGCTCATTCAGATTAGGACTGCGATTCTGAACTGATCAGAACTGGAAAGAAACCTCTAACTGGCCTATATATCAAATTTCTATCATATAAGCTATTTATCCAGTTAGTTGCAGGTATAAGAAATCATTTGGATTCGTATTCAGTGATCGGCATTGACAACTGCAGGTGCTAGCTAATGATTGTCTGTCTCTCTCTTATTCTGTCGTACTCTGTCTTTAGCTATGATGGGAAGCGCCAGATGTTTGTCCACAATAATATTACTTTCATTGTGGACTGCCCACATTTTCTATCCAGCAACAGGCTAAGGCGATTCCGGAGTATCTCTTTATTATCTTGTAGCAATAAATTTCATACCACTTTTTTTCTTAACAAACGACTTAGCAAGGCCATCCATACAAAGGATAACGCTTGCGCGAGTGTGTGTGTCTGTGTGTGGGTAACCAAGCAACTAAAATATCTAAGCTGAACTCATAATATTTTGCTTTTAATGTAAACAGAGGCAACTGAAGACAAGTTGAAACAGTTTGCCAAGCAAATGGTCGTTCAAGTGTAAGGATAATGCCAAGTCTAAGAAGCTAAGGCACGCGTCTGCATGTGTGTGTGTGTGTGTACATGTGAAGACCTTCCGTTTCAACTGTGTGCTGGCAAGAGACAATGCTTCCGCTTTTAATAACTGGCGAGCCAACACAGCAACGGAAGTGAATGTGTTGCAGGATGTGCTAGCCAACGGCGTTAACGTACGTAAATCTCAAACAGAAATTGACAACTACTTATGTGCACTCAAGTATGTGTGTGTGTGTGTGCGTGCGTGCGTTCGTTTGTGCTCTTAGCTTGTTGTTCTTACTATTAGCTTGCCAAGATTTATATCTTATTAGCACTCAAACTTGGGCCTTCCAGGTGTTTGTGGAGTCAACTGGAATCGGATGTGTATATTAAAGAGATAAGAAGAAATTTAATAAGATTTTGTAGAGTACTAAAACTAAATTTTTAAAGACCAACTGTCTGACTTCAAGCATCACTGTTTTCCGCCCACACAAATTAGACAAATTAGAGACGCCAACAAACCATTTTTCCAGCGGAAAATGTTACCCAAAAAGTGTAGCGCTTCATTTGTTTCGACAAAAAACAAATGAGAAATCCACAGAATGACATCCACCCACGCTTAAATTCTGCTTTTGTTTGTTTAGGCTTTGGTAAAAACACGACGCAAAATATAGTTGCTTATGTTAACTAATGCAATGACAAAAAAATGTAGCAAAATTGTTGGGAAAAATTTCATTAAAATCATTTTTCCATTGTTCTTGCAGTGCTTCTTGTTTATGTGTTTTCACCATATCTGCGCAGTTTTGCATGAATAAATAAACACAAAAGATCAACAGTCAAAATATATGTATGTGTGTGAGTGTGTGGCAGCGCGCTTAAAAGTATGCAAGGGAATTTTTTTTTTGGCTCATTTTTAGCTTTGTCATTGAAACGATTTATGGTTATGCCAGCAGAAATTTATGGGCCTCAGGACATAAGGAATGTGTAAATCTGATTTTTATGGGAAAGTAATATACAATGAAACTTGATTCGTAAATGATTTGCTAAGAGTGGATTAAGTACAGTTCTGAAGCGGAAATTAGTCCTCAATATCAAGAGGAATTTTATGACAAAACATGAAATGATTTGTTTTTTTTTGTTGGAAATTAAAGGGAAATTGAAAAGAAACGAAATAAAATTTAAATACGTTTGATATCGAGTGGTTTCAGTGATTGGTCCACCATTTTATAGAGGTTTAAGTAGTTATTTGTAGTTTATGGAAGTATCGCGTCATCTTTCAAATCTAAAATCTCTAATTCATAAAATCTCTGATATCAACTGACTCTTACAGGCAGATGGAAATGAATTTCCAAATGATTTTCTCATACAATTTTTTATACCATTTTTTGTTCTTCTCTTTTTCACCTGCTTAGCTTCCGTTTAAGTTAGGTCTCTGCTGCTGCTGTTGCTTGTTAATTTTTAAGTCCTTGTGCCATTATCCTTTATAATTAAAATGCTTTGGCTTCCTTTGGCGCTCTCTCCTTTTAATTGCAGTTTTACTGCTGTTTTTGACAGCAGCCAACAAAGTGTTTTATTAATTAATTAAATCCTTACAAAACACTCTCTGTCAGCCAAATGCGAAATTCCATTAATTCCACAAGTGGAAAACGTAGATTAACCAAATTAAAATCATTTCAGCGTTAAGTGGAGTGGAAAACAATTGAATCGATTTCATATCATGGCAAACTAATTGGACGTATACATAATTATGCAGCAATTGCACTCAGACTCTGTCAGCATTCAGTAAATAGCCTCGAATCCTGTTGGCATTGTAATGTCGCCTTCAATAATGTCCGACGTTGGGTTGGCAATGTGGGGGCAAAAGCCTTGGAGCCTGGGCGTCCTGTCTGCCTGTTGAGCTGCTTATGTCGCATAAACAAATTTTATTATCACAGACTCTCTCAATGCTGCTGCTGGGCCCCTACGTGCCGATGTGCGTGGTTCTTGCTTTCGGTGTAGTTTAATGGCGTCATTTTGTTGCTATTTACGTTTGGCTTTAACTTAAATAAATATTGTGTGGCAGTATTAAAACTGAAGTGTCTGGACCTCAAATCAAATGCTTTTCACTCTCTGGTCTTGGTCAGCAGAGAGCTTAAGTTCCAAATTATTGGAGGGAATGGTAGAAGTTTACTTGAATGAAGAATTTGTGAGAACTCTAGTGTGAACGGTATGGAATTTGTGCGTAACAAAATCAGTTTGGAGCTTGTGCTTAATTAAATTAAGTATGAACCATTCTTGTTTTAACGAGAGCGCAAGTTAAGGTCGGCTCTAACCGACTTCGATATACCCGTTACTCATGAAAAAACATGCTTAACAGTGTTCCTGCGTTCATAAGGGTGAACATCTGAAAAGTATGCAACACTTTTTAAGTCGGCTATTTTTCACATTTTTGCTCATAACTATTTTTTATTTTTTATTTATTTTGCCAATTTCTAACTATCTCTTGAAGGTACGAATCGGCTATCTTTGAAACTTTAGGAGATATAACGTTTTTTCCGAATTGCGGGGGCGGGAGGGGGCGTGGCCAAAATTTGAAATAAACTTGATCTGCGTGCAGATAAAAGAAGCATTTGTCCCATACATGTCAAACCTCTATCTCTTACCATCTCAGAGATCTAGGTGTCTATATCGACTCGGCTGTTGATGCTGATCAAGAATATATATACTTTATATGGTCGGAAATGATAAAAATAGTTACTTCATTAAGAACGAATTCTGAAAAGTATGGTTTTTAAAAGATTGTGTAAAGATCGGTCGACTATATGGTATACAATGACAATACAATGCAACACTTAAAAACTTGATCGAGTCGAGACCAATAAATTCTTAGTGGGCATGACATAGCTGCCCCCCATCCCCCTACAATTTGAAAAAAAACCCGTGGCATCTCCCACAGTTTTGAAAATATATTGTTCGTACCTTCAAGATATGGATAGTAATTAGCATTGTTGACCGACTTCCCAAATGAAATGCTGAAGATCGGTATGACAAAAGATAAACAGATCAGTTTTGAAATTTTTAGAAAGTGGGCATCTATTCGTCATTTTGAAAAATGGCGTGAGTCACCATAACAGAATTCAAAATCTGGTTCAACACTCGACACTTTCGGCCGATACCCAGCCTTTACACTCCCATTCACTTCCTCATATATCAATCTTCAATCCATCAACCGTCAACACGCCCTTAAAACAAACATGCAACAACAAAGTAAACGTGTAATGTGCAAAAAACATTAAACAAATTCACATAAATCAAGTTACCAATTATACAACCGAGGTCTTAGGTCAAAAGATTTCGATGTCAGAAGTACGATAAGAATGAAAACATTCACCTGGCGAAATGTAATTCAGTAAGATTTTTGCTCTATTCCATATGTGACGAAATTTGCCATTTTGATATATCTCTTGCCATTTCATTGTTTGGCCTTTAGTCTTTTTAGTGAGTTCTATAGTCTTTGCTTTTCTCCATTACATGACATCCATCTGACATGCCATGGCACCGCCCCATTGACTTCGCTTACAACATGCACTGACATTAAAACAATTGACCATAATGGTAACATTAGTAGGATGCCTTTCCCCATTGTAATAACCCATTAAATTCCATTCTTTTGCATAAAAACCAACAACCCTAAATGATACACATGTGGTGTACAAAAAAAAGCATTGACGTGGTCAGACCAAGCTTAACTGCGTGGGCAGCGTGTTGAGTCATTGACTTAAACTACCATGATAGCTGTGTCATTTAAGGACCTTGAGAAATCTTTTAATTAATCAATTAAAAACTCTGTTGACTATGGCCTTTGACTATATCAAACTACCCTCGCATAATTTAGTGGTGGGCGTCCAACAGACACTCACAATTATTTAATAAGCGAAACCCTGTGGTTCTGGTGATTGATTATAATGTGGATGACTCAGTACAGGCTTCCAGCTGCTTTCATTTGTATGTCAAATCGCAGGACAACAATCAATAACAACGCACTCCCCCCATAATTGCCTGGCCGTAGTCAAGTTGATGAAGCGCCAAGCAACAGTTTTCCATTAAAGTCTGTTGACAAAAAGTTTGCTTATCCACCCACAGCAAACAAAACCGATGACATTTTTTATTTCATTAAATTTAAAAGTTTCTCCTTTGAAATGCCAACTTAAAGCACATTTTTCCCACATGTTCAAATTTTTTTCATTTTAATACTCTTAAAAGTATGCAACTCAACTTTTTCCACACGTGGGCCATGAGCATGGGGAAAACGTAAAAGTTCCGACTAAAACAAAATAAATCAGTCCTGTTCTACATTCCGTATGCTTTCTAGTTTTTAAGAGAATGTGAAATTCGGTGTACTGTAAATGTTAAACGCTGAACATGTCGAACTCGCTTCATTGAATTCAATTTGACTTGCTGGCATTTAAATGAAAATGACATGACATTGATATCTTTTCATCAATTGTATGAGTCCTTTTTGTCAGCGTGGCTTCTATTTCGTGTGTAATATTTATTTAGCATAATATTGAGCTTCACTTCACCTTGTAATGGCATACAATTTTTTTTATTGAAAAATATGCATAATCAGCTCAAGCAAAAATGCCAAAAGCCAGAGAAAGTATTTCTGCTATTTTACATATTTTATGGTGTATGAGTAAAGGGAAATAAATTTTAATAAAATGAAAGAGGATTGAACGTTGACGAGAAATTGTTTCAAAGATTCTTTTTCAAGCTTAAAATTTTGTATTGTGACTGAATAGTTGTAAACTCATAATAAAATAATCAACTATTTATTAGAGGTTTAAGAGTAATTAAAAATAATCCCCATAGTTGGGGATAGCAAAGTGAAAGAGAATCCTGAGCACAAGAGTAAGAAAGACGGGGGCATACATCAGAGTGAAACAGATATAGGCAATCAAAGAGGTTTTTGTACATTTCAGCAGTCCATCACGGCAATAGTTGAATGAATATATTATGAGTTAGCTAATTAAAAAAAAAGGAGTGAGTGTCGCTAGCACTCACGAGACTTTGATGTGAAACAGGATGCTTAGCTTAAGAGCTTATGTTCAAATCTCAAGCTCTCTCAATGGCATATAAATGAGCCAGGGCACTCTTTCGAAAGCAGAAAATTAACGGGGAGTAGAAATACCAGAAACAAGATCAATTTCTGCAGTGTTTCAGAAAGTTTATTCTGCTAAGATACCAAAGGTGAAATCCAAGATCCCAATCATTTCCCTCCCAGATCTCTCCCGGATACTACCCAGATACCATACAAATCCCACACAGATTCTACCAAGATCCTACTCAGATCCATCCCAAAACCCATCTAGATCACACAAAGGTCTTACCCAGATCCAACCAAGACCCCGCCCAGAAACTAACCAGATCCCACCCACATCCCGCCCAATTCCCATCAAGACTCTACCCAAATCCCAACCAAATTTCACCCAGATGCCACCCAGATCCCACCCCGATCTCACTCAGAACCCTCTCAGATCCCGTTGAGATCCCACCCAGATCCCACTCAGATCCTACCCAGATTCCTTCCAGATACCACCCAGATCCCGCAAAGATCCCACCTAGATTCCATCCAGAATCCAACCAGATTCCGATCAGATCCCGCCCACACCTATTTCAGATCACAGCCAGATCCGTTCCAGATCCCACCCAGAGCTCGCCCAGATCCCTTCCAGATCCCACCCAGATCCCGCCCGGATCCCGCCCGGATCCCACCCAGATCATACCAAGATCCCACCCTGGTCCAACCCAGATCCAACCCAGATTTCTTCCAGATCCTTTCCTAGATCACGCTGAGATCCCACACAGATCATAGTCAAATCCTACCCAGATCCCACCCAGATCTCACCTCGATACCACCCAGATCTCGCCCATATAAGACTCCACCCAAACCCCTCTCAAATACCACCAGATCCCACTAAGATCCCACCAAGATCTCACCCTGATCTTTCCCAGAACCCACCCAGTTGTCCCCCTTCAGCATCTTTCCTAACTCTTCGCTTTCCCCTCGGACCATTCTCTTGTGTTTGTGTGTGTGTTTGTCGGGAAACTCCGCAAAACAACAACACAAAGCATGGGCGACGTCAGCGTCACGTGACGCTGAAATCAAATTTTACTCCTACTGAAATCGTCCGTACCGAAATTAAAGATGTTTCACATCAAACATTTTACTAACAAAGGTTTCACAACCAGTCACAACATTTTTCCAAGAACTCTGTGTCTCCTCTAATCCGTTCCACTCCCATACTCCCAAGATCATTAATGCTCAACTCAAATAGCTCATAGTGCACATTGGCGAAAACAAATAGATAACGTAGACTAAATACCCAGGCATGTCCTCGACTCCTTTTAATTTTGAAAAGTAAGTCGAACGCGTTTTTGCTTCGTTTTTTTTTCTCGCTTTCTTTTTACTTTGCAAACCACTGGACCAAGCGAGAAAGGCACTAGATACACAAGAGAGAAACCCTGAATTCCAAGCGAAACGGTCGAAAATGGAACAGTCAAAAATTAGAGAGGCTGACTTTAAGGTTTAACTAATTTTAGTGTTGAATCAATTCCACTTTCGAACAGTTCCAAAATAGCTCAGAATTTAAAAATACTGTTTTTGTGTACACTTAACAATTGGGTTATAGATTTCGCCCAATAGTGTTCAACTCATACACTCATAAAAATCTAGAACGAATAATTTGAGTACGAACGCTCTTGAACAAAAAATCTAGTCGCACTTGAATTTTTAAGAATTTTCTCTCTTGGGATTATTCATTCTCAATGTGGTTCTATAGGGCAAGGGGAGTGAGGAAACGCAAACTTTGAGAGAATAACGTTGGCCGCGCTCTTTCAAAGAGAGACAGCGCATGCGCAGTTTGTCATTGTCATTTGACCGTGCCGCGCTGATAATTATGTTCAAGTTGAACATTAAGAATTGGGCAAAAGTAAGTGATTAAACGTCTGTATAATATAATAAAAATGTTTAAAACACCACATTAAAAAATAAAATGAAATAAAAATAAAAAAAGGAAAAAAAAAAAAAAAAAAAATAATTGCTTCTACGGGGACTTGATTCACGGTCGAGCTGTTGCGGCTGGCCAAATACCAACCGCGCTGGCTTATAAATAAGCTTTCGCCGCTGCTTGTAGTTTATCGAGAATAGTCGAGTCGGTTAAGCTGCTCGTCCAACTGTGTATGTTTCAGTCTTCGAGGTACCGAGTTCAAGTCCCAGTAAAGTAAGTAAAATAAAAAATTTTTATCTGTTATGTGAATAACTCAAAATCAATCACATCTTAGGAAAAAGTGGGTGGGGTGGCTGAACGGGGTGAGTGGCAAGCAGCGCGGGACAAACAACACCACGTCGGTCGGGACGGGTTGTCCCGGGGTTCTCGGTAATATGTCTCTCACACCCAAACCCCCACCCCACCCCCTTCAATTATTATTTTTAGTCTTTTATTTTGAGAATTATTCGTACTTGGATCAAGAACTGAAACTCTTGAGTCAAGAATGTCGGGATCAAAAATTCACTCTTGGATCAAGAATATTGCTCCTGGATCAAGAATTTTCACTCTTACCCTACTTTTGAGAACGAATGCTCTTGAGTCAAGAGTGAAATTCTCTATTTTTTCTCTGAGTGTACAAGAATTTTTCCAAGATTGAGCATTGTCAGTACGTCTGTATTTTCCTGTACGAACGATTCCCTCAGTTTTGAAGCTATTAATCTGACATTTTGCACAGAGTCTCCTTTAGACGACGCAGACGAAGTCAGCTTTGTTTTCTCGTTTGACTTGACTTGATCGAGGAAATAACTAGAACTTGCTCTGCTCAAAGAGATTAGCAGAACGATCTTGTCATCTTCCTAGACGGATCAAACACGGAATAGGCATGTTTTCCTAAAAACTAGCTGCACAACTCTTATTCCGTCTACCGAACTGGTGTTGCGTACCCCACCAAGACATCTGCTCGCACCCCACCATGACTTCTGTTGTAGTTGTGTGAATGTGGAGGAGATAGAAAGCATTCTAGGTAGTCTGCCAGATGTGCCCTTTTGACTTCTCCTGAAGATGGTCTTAAAAGAACCTTTGCGTAGATCCTGACAACCAAAACTTACCCATACCTGCATTTCGCATTTCCATTAGGCATCACAATGAGTGATCTCGGACTAAGCCGAGCAGCCTATGTAACCTAACCTAGAGCCAAAACAATTTGAGACTCGATTTATTTGAAATAGTTTTCCTTCATGATTACGATTACAACGAGAGCGTAAGTTAAAGTCGGCTCTAACCGACTTCGATATACCCGTTACTCATGAAAAAAACATGTTTAACAGTATTCCTGCGTTCCTTAGGGTGACCGTCCAAAAAGTATGCAACATTTTGTTATTTGCTCATAACTTGAGAACCGTTCATCCGATCTTTATCATTTCTTCGGCAAATCGATTCATTTTGCTAATTACAAACTATTTCATCTATCTTCAAAACAGTAGGAGATATTTTGTTTGATCTGCCTGCAAGTATAAAAAGCATTTGTCCTATACATGTCAAAGCCATATCTCTTACCATCTCTGAGATCTGTTTGTTCATACGGACGGACGGACAGACGGACATGGCTATATCGACTCGGCTGTTAATACTGATCAAGAATAAATATACTTTATATGGTCGGAAATGATTCTTTTTCCCTGTACCTTCACCTTCGGTACAGAGTATAATAAAATTTAAAATTAATTAAACATCTGCTGCATGGTACCATATCTTTAGGAGGGAAGCATTTTATTTTTTTAGTAAATTAAATTCGTTTGAGAGGTTTTCCTCTCAATAAATTCTATTTTTCAAGTTAGACCTCTATGGGCGCTTGTCCATTGGTAAAGGGAATTTCGTATAACAAATGTGGTGACTCCCTTCCTCATTGGTGAATTTTCCAAAATTTTAACACTAAGATTTTTAACCAGCAATAGATGCTGTTGCTGTTTGTTGCTAACCTGATGAAAAGTTATTGTTTAGCCACAATAGGTAAATGTATCTTTAGGTTGCTCCTTAAGAAATGTTCCTCACATTCAAAACACATTTTAGCTTAAAAAGAAAACGTGGTGCCATACAAACAAAGCGCGTGTTTTCTAAACACCCACACGGGAAACATTTCTATAAAAAGATTTTGCATCTCGACACCCACTCAACAATGCAACAGTTGCTACTGTTTTCTCCTTCCTCCCTTTTGTAAAGCAAAATCAATGAGCAATAAAAAACTGCCGACATTAGATGACGCACGAAAGTATGCAACAAATAAAGTTATAAATTTGGCAAAATGCCCACCAACACCGACTAAGTTCATGGAGGCAGTAAATTTATGACCGTGCATGTGTGTGCGTGTGTTTGCGTATCTCGCAGATACTCGGAATTGAGATATAAGTAGCCCAGGCGCAAATGCGCCAGCCATCGACACATTTCAAAGTCAATTCAGTGTAAATAATTACTTTAATTAAGTGGAAGCAAAGTGAAGTTAAGGATAATCCATCCACTCAACAGTCTCCTTTATTTTGTTATTCCAGGCCCTGCAGCCGCGCTTCCTTGCCGTTGGTGCCACAGATGATGTTGGCAATGTGTCGCCCTGTGAGATGGAATCCATAATAAATCAATTGATGAATCCCAGTCCAGAATATCAGCTACACGTAAGTCACCTGGCTTTGCAGCAAAAGTGTATTTATCTCTGACAGCTACAGGCGAACAAGTTTATGTTGGTAGCATCTGCGTTGGGCTTTGTAACTTAAATTGCCTTTCCTCTTTTTGTGCTTAGGCTTCCGCCTTGCGTAATCAGCTCAAGAACTTGCTCCGTGAACGTCAGGTGCCGGTGGGTGAGGAGCAACCATTGGGCGAGTACTCCGACTATATGGAGGAGGACAAACGTTCGGTAGCTTCATTGGCTGCCCAGGGTCTATTGAGTGCACCCAAACGTAGCCTGGCCAATTTGGCCAAAAACGGACAGTTGCAGATACCCACGGCAGAGCCGGGCGAGGATTATGTGGATGCAGATTCGGGCGAGCCCAGTGCCGAACAGAAGCGCTACATTGGCTCCTTGGCCCGAGCGGGTGGTCTGATGACCTATGGCAAGCGTAATGTGGGTACTCTGGCCCGTGATTTTCAGCTGCCCAATGGCAAACGTAATTTGGCTATGGTTGCGCGTTTGCAGAGTGCTCCCCTCTCGCATCGGGAGCAACCCAAGCGCAATGTGGCCGCAGTGGCACGTTACAATTCGCAGCAGAGTCACAATCAACGCGGAGCCGCAGCCGAGAAGCGTAACTTGGGTGCATTGAAATCTTCGCCCGTTCATGGAGCACAGCAGAAACGTGAGGAAGAGGAAATGATGCTGCTACCAGCCGCTGCACCAGACTATGCTGATCCCATGCAAAGCTATTGGTGGTATCCCAGCTATGCTGGATATGCTGATCTTGATTGGAATGACTATAGACGGGCTGAGAAGCGTTTTTTGGGTGAGTATGGGGTTTGGGGGGAGGTAAATGCAGGCTCCAAAAGGGGGCAAGGGCTATATACTGGTCTTGCAGAGTATGGAAGCTAATATAGATCCCTTAATAAATAAAAATACAATCAAAACAAAAACTGGTCACACTTTTTTTGACACATTTTGTTCCATAAGAGATTTTATATAATTTTTTAAGACAAGGTTATCGAAGGAATACTTAAAAAAAACTACCTACAAGCAATCTCAACGGTTTACAGCTTTGACTCAACCGTTTGGAACAGAGCAAAAGCAGCACAAAAAACACAATCTGACAGAAAGATGTACACTTTTATTAATTTTTGGTCGTACTCAAGCTAACATAATATATAGTAAACACTTTCTTTTGTCCTAAACTCTGCAAGATTTGTATAATCTTCGGCTTTTTGCCGGAGCCACCTTTGTTCTCTGCAATTTGCAATTTGCCATCTTGCACCCTGCACCTTAGTTAGCAGTTTTGAGGGCACCAAGTTATGTAAATAAAACAAGAAAACACAACATCCAAAATATCCACCTATGTACTACCATGTAAAGACACCTCCAAGGATCCCGAATTGTTTGGCATTGAGCAAGGCCACAACTATAATGCCAACTTGGATGATGACGATGATGATGAAGAAAAGTTAAAGGATTCACCACAAAAACGTCACATTGGCGCCGTGTACCGTTCTGGGTTCTTGCCCAGCTATCGCTATCTGCGCAGTCCCACAACCGTTGGCAGCTACGGCGGAGCCGGCGGGCGTTTTAGTCGCTCGGGACGTGACGCCAGGCAATTTGTATGAGTAAATGGCGATGGTTCGATGTGTGCTGCTTAATTTCGATTATTATAAACTTAATTTTTAACTTTGTTTTGTTTTGTTTTTGAATTGGTTGTGGATTGGATATAATGTTTGATTTAAGTATGAGTTCTAGCCTGCCTGAGAAGCGTCTGTTGTCTGTTGCCTGATCAAGAACTCGATCGTGAATGTAATTATGAACTATAAGTTTGGTTTTGCATTGGATCAGCATGTCAGAACATCGCCTGTAGTATATATTTGTGTTGGAGTGTAGTGTAGTTGCTCGTGCACTCAGAAAAAAAGGGGATAAATTGTGTTCTTATGTGGCTTAGATGTATCATTCTTAATTCAATTCAAGAATTGATTGTACTTACAGGCGTATTTACGGTAAAAAACGCAATTTTTAATTCAGGTAAAATATTTCTTGAACTGAGAACGAAAAAGATTCTAGTCATTGAAGTAAAAAATCATGTATGTAACGGAAAGGGCGAATTTTTCTTACACAAAATCGTCTTTAAATTACTCACTGGCTTTGTCTCCTGTGTGTTACTTCAAGCCAGCTTACGGCCTCGTAAACACCAATATAAAAGAAGAAATTTGTTCTCACGCCACAACAGCCACAAGAAATATTGCCGATTATTGCTTAAAATCATTCATCCCCCAGCAACGAAATCCAAATTCATCTCTATGCTCAAATCAACATTGAATGCGCGGCGTGCGCATAGCCTGGGAGCACCCCTGCAGGTTCATGGGCCTTGCGAATATTTTTACATTACTCTTGTTGTTTGAAGAAAGTATTGACATTGACTTAAGAACTTTTTTGAATAAATATTGTATTGTATTAGGGTTGTCGATACTTCATAAAATATCAAAAATTAAACGTTTCAAAATATATATCGGGTTCAAAAACATCGATATATCATTATATCGTTATTTTTTATAGCTTAAGAAAACTGAAAAGTTTTTGAAGAACGTTCTCACTGCCAAATGACCATTTCTAGTGGCCGTTATATCTTATCTTTCTAATGGGATAACTTTGAGATTTAAATTATTTAATTTTCTGAAACTAGATTAAAGTTGTGGGGGGTTCAGAAAAAAATCAACAAAGCGTAAAGAAAAGAGAAATCTGCGGAAAATTGTAAGAACATTTCTCCAAAAGCCCATGGGTCTAAAATGAATTCCTAGCCGGTGCAATTTGATCTCAACGAAATATACTTCAAGATTTTTCATTTCGATCACCTTATTCTACCTAGAAATTGTACTTCGCAAAGAAAATAAGGAAAAGTGAAGAAAATCTGATGATCTTACGCGCGCGCTGAGTGAAATACTAATGCAAATAATATAAGCAAGAACAAGAACTACAAATTTCTGTGTGTGTGTGCGCCGCCTAAAATAGCCAACAGCGCTCGGGCCTCAGCAAGCGAGGCGAATGCCGACTACGCTTAGCAAATGTGTTGTTGCGTTCGAGTATACGAGAGACATCGGAGAGAGAGAAAAGAGACACATATGATGTTGTTGTTGCAGGATTGAGCGCGACAACAACAAAACACAGAGCCTGCATATGAATTTGTTTGGCTTATGGAGTGCGTGTGTTATATACACGCGAGCTATTCCTTTGCGTTACGCAGGATCAATTGCGTTGCTTGGGCAATAGAAATGGGCGCTCCTGATCTAAAATAAATTCCTTGACCTCGCAAATCAACCTCAAATAATAAAGCCATTTAAGAATTTTGTCATTTCCAACAGGACTGAAAACCCATTTTTTTTTATTCTACTCGCACTTCTACGGAAAAATAACTTATAAGAGAGGAAAGTGTATTGCAAAATACTGTACCTGGATCAAGTTGAATGCAGGAATTCTTTCTGACGAAATTTTCCGAAGATTTTGTTTTTATACCCTTGCAAAGGGTACTATAATTTTATCCAAAAGTTTGCAACGCCTAGAAATATTTATTTCCGATCCCATAAACTATTTTTATTCTTGATCAGGGCGACAAACTGAGTCGATTGAGCTTTGTACGTCCGTCCTTCACCAGCTATTGGCGCCAGCTGTGAAGTAACTAGCCATGAAAAAGCAAATTCTCAAACTTTGCCGTTCGGATCCGGCGTTAAACTGTAGGTTCCTTTCTCTTGTGCGAAAAATTTAAAGCACACACTCCAAGAGATTGAGAGAAGCTTGGCTTGGCCCCGTTGTAGGAGCTGTATAGCCAACATTTACATTTACAATAACCCTTATCGTCCAACAAAAATATCGATATATCGATAAAAAAAAACGCCATTTTGTACTAAAGCTAGGTATCGAGATACTCGAAATTTTTGCGGAGCCCATCTAATTACATAGCTCAGGAAATCCGCTCGCGAAAATTGTCAGAGCGCATTTCCTGAGCGAGAACCGAGACACTCGAAATTCGCTTCGATAATTAACATGGACGTGACAACTCGTTTTCTTGAAAACAGCTGATAAATTGTAGAAGGGGTCATGAAATTATGAAACTTGTTTGATAATTGTCAGAGGCAAGGCATACTAAACAAGGTAGGCTAACTTGCTCTCTCAGAACTCCGAATATTTGTTTCAAAGAGAGCGAGAGCGAAAGAGTAATATATTTCAATATAAAGCCTACTAAGCTACTAAAAGAAGACTAAAAAACAAGGCTACAATTATTTGGAGAGCTCCGAGGTGGACGAACGTGTGAAACTGATCAAAGTGTTGCTACAATTTTTATGGAATCTGGCCAATAAAAAGCGTTTTGATACGGGCAGCTCCGGCCGCTGCATCACTTGTGGCTGAGAATCTTTGATGTGGTTGGTATGCCATTCGCCCAATGTGTGCACACCAAACGAGTCCAAACCTCCGTAGCCTCCACAGCCCACGGCCAAACAGCACTAAACCTTCGCAGTCTCCATAACCCATTGTAGCAGTGTTTTCTCCGGCTTACTGTGATAGTTTCCGTTGCTCCAGCCGCTCCTGTGGCTACCTTTAGGTATTCAACTAATATGCATGGAGCTGGCTGTGGCTTAATGTGCTAATTCTAATCATTCGATGCCTTTTGGGTTGTCGCTATAGCAGTTTGTCTTAGGGGATAAGTTCTGCTCAAGCAGGCCAATACAATAACAAGGGACACTGCTTATACCTTCAGCCACACAAAAGATGCATCCATGAAATTGACCATGGCATTGTCTATGACCTTTGAATTTCTCACAGTGACTTCCTTTATCAATAATCTTAACTCTTTAATTTTATTTGAATTAGCCCGCCAATTTCTTAAATAAGCAACAAAGTTCTCTTGACTCATCTATTCAATTTATACGCACATTTCCGTTCACACATTCTAATGCAATTGTTGCTCATTTCTAACGGAAATTCGATTTTCCGTCTGTTTGTCAAATATTTTTGTACTCAATGTTTGTACTCAACCCAACTGCCGGACGATAATCGGCCAATTTCCGGCACTTTGTTAGCCTTGCAAAATTTAATTTAAGGATAAATTCCAACAAAGTTCAAATTTCTTTCAAATTGTTTTCATTCCCTTAAAGCGAGTTCAAAGTTAGTTTATATTTCAATTTGCAAAGTTTTAATTTGTTAGTTGGTTCAGGGTAGAGATGTGGTGAAAAAATTCAATTGCATACCCTGGGGCTGTTGCGAAAAGTTTATACTCAGCAAAATCATTAAATTGAGGCATACTTTCAGGCCGTCTAAGAAGTACTTTATAAATTCAACCAAGTGGCAAAATTCCATAAATCATTTGTAAATAAATTCATTCAAATATATAAAATTAAATGTTATGATTTAATGTTTTCATTTTCATTGGCATGTGGCAAAAATAGCTAAGCTCATTGGCATGTTTTGTGTTATTTTTCGATTGTCTGCACACGTACGGTAACTTCTTGTAGTACAACTTGGCGGAATCTTTTTGCAAATACTTGGCATTTCCTTAGAACTTGTGTAGTTGATGGGTTTCTCATTTGGAGGCCATAGAATCTAATTAAATTGTTCCTCCTCCCACCCTTTAGGTCGGGTATTACCACCCACAAGAGCGACTGCGTCAACCAATCGCAGCCGTTTGTAAGCGATGTTTCCTACCCAACCAACCGATGATAAACTGGAATGGTGCTGGCATACGCGGTCGTTTGCCCAAATTTCAATTGGAGTCCGAGGATCGCTTAAGCAGTATTCGAACCAACTCGCTACCATCTGCCTCAGCGAGTAAGGCGCTCGCTCGCTCGGGCTCTCGGTCCGTTATCTATCCGCCCTTCCACTCGTGGGGCACACCGCCGCGTATTACAGCACTGCATCGACGCGAATTACGACATAACACTGAGCCCCTGGACAACTTCGAATATTAAAAAGGACAATATATACATATTTATATATAATCTAAACGTATTTAAAACTAGTTCCCTCGAAAAAAAACTATTGAACGACACGCATGCACACTGAAACTCTGTCACACACACACACGCCGCAGCCATTTGTCAGAGTACTGGACAGCTGTGTCCCACAAATACGTATCGAACCCTAACTATGTACTATAAAAATATTTACTGAAGTAACTGATATCAGTGCAAACGTTTAATATCAAATTGTAAATCATATCGCCCCCTCCTTTTGATTTTTTAATAAAATTTAAAGAAAATCTATTTAGTGCCAATGCCGTACCTTAGTCGAAAGAGATTTCCTTCCTTCCCTTCCCCCCTTTAAACAATGTTTATTCTAATTGTGTAAATGACAATAATAATTCCAATTCCTTTTATCAAGTATTATAAATGAGATTGTTTAAAAACTGCGTCAGAGACAATAAACCGTTAGCAAAAATCAGACAATAACTGAAAATGGACAATAAAATCTTACAGGCAACTGGTTTTGAATTGCTTTTAAATAAATAATAAAGAAAAAAACATAAAAAGAATCCTACATTAAAACATATTCAATGTGCGTAATTATAAGTCTGATGTTGTCAATAACTTAACTTACAGTATTATAAATATAAATATATATATTTACCTATACCTAAATATTTACTTCGTTGATGTAACTTAACTCTAGATGCATGCAGAGAGAAGAAGTGCAAGTAGACAGAGGTAGAAAACAATTATCGAACAAAAAAAGTAAAATGCTATATCTATATACACACAAACTTACCATATGAAATACCAAAATGATAATACAAATATATACATATTACCGGTTTGCTCCTAAACGATAAAGTTTATGTGGTGTTTTAATGGAAGGGAATGGTGAGAAGTCTTCCTTTGATCTGAGAAAAGTGTGAGTAAATTATAATTGAGGTTATTGTAGCTGCAACGTGCATCCACTCGCTTGACGTCCTTATCGCTCATAGCGCTAGCTTTCAGCAGTGTAAAAAAAGTGCCATCTTTGTGGCCTTCCCCCACTTCTGCCATCTTCACCTAACCTTACGTTTAATGGCAGCTATAAAATTTCCAATCAATTTGACCTACTTGAACTTTATTTATCCAACTTTTACTGTTGTGGTAAATATTTAGCCACCATCAAGTTTCCATATCATTTATTTTATTTCACTTTAAAAACTAAAATAAATAAAACTGCTTAAAATGCGCCTCTAAAAGCCATGTAAAGCACCGGCAGTAAGCGAAGTAATTTAAAATTATAGTTTAGCCAAGTCAAGCATTTTTCATATTCACGTTCCCGGGGCTTAGAGACAATACTCGTAGCACATTTACATTTTTTGCGCATCGGCCGCTAATTGAAATGCATAAAACTGTTTTGTGTGGTGTATACACATTTTGTACATATATCCATGGAATGTCAGCTGTTAATTAACTCATGACCAGTACTTGGCCTGACCCTGGGCAGGCAACGGATGATTGTAAGCCACCGCCGCCGCATTTGAATGCGCTGCAGCGGCCGCATAGTCATTCAACTGATGCTGGGCAACATGGGCATTGTAGTTGGCGGCCGCCACTGCCGACTGGTTGAGATGGTAGGCAGCTTGCGACCAATTGGAGGGCGATTCCAGTTTGGGATAGTTATCGCTTAAATGCAATGAAGGCGAGATCTTTGAGACACTGTCGGCTGTCAGTTTGGAAAAATCATCGATGGAGAGTTTGGAGTAGTCTGTAAGGGGGACAGAGAGAGAATAGCGGGGGATTAATTTGGGTATGATAATTAAAGGAGATTAATATTTGTTGTATTTGTATTTGTAATGTTTTCCATATTTCAGACTCCTTAAACGCCGCCCCTTTTTTAAAGAAAAGTTGTTTCACTTTTGGTGAAAACAGATTGTAAAAACATATAAATATGAGAAAAAGGATGTGATTCACAACTTTGCCTAGAGGGTACTCCAGTATAGCTGCAAGTCGTTGTCTCTTCTAAGACAGAATTAAAAAACAAATACGGTGTAGATTCCCAAGTTGTATTTCTGCTCAAGCTGGCAGAGTGACAAGAAGTAATCTGATGAGTGTATGGGGTCTGTAACCAATTAATGTCTCTGATCACAAAGGGGAAATATTGAAAACATTGGACTCAAAATGAGCACAAACGTTACCATACACAATGCATAAACGATACTTCTTATTAGTAGTACAATGTTCTTACGTTAAGAACAATTTCTCAAGTTCGCAAAAACTCAAATCTTGTTATGCTTTTAAAAAATTTTAAACCCAACGGGGGAAAACATTGATTGATTCGGATTGGAATTTATTTCGAATGAACGCAAATGGGAGGAAGGCGGCAACTATTATTTTACTAGCGCTGGATATACTGCTGCTTCTTCGCCCATGTTCCATAGGATCCCAACAACTTAAACGATCCACTACAACCGATTAGTGTCATTTAACAGAAACATTTAATCTGGCTTGACTGGGAATTGAACCCGGTACGACTTCTGCAATAAACGAACAATGGCGCGCTAGCGCTTTGAGCTAGTGTAGTGGTCGGAGATGCTTCCTTCTATGCGTTACAAACATCTGGACAATTTCAATATACCCTCTCCAAGGGTATAACAAGAGAGATGAAAAAGGGAGACAACTCTCTCTCATTCTCTCTGCCGAAAACGGAGTGTGGTGTTTGCATAAAGAAGGGTTCTCTAAGAAGAGAGCGCAAAAAGTTGACTGTGTCTCTCTCTAAGATACACTGAAACATGACTTTGACAACCATTCGGTGTGAATTGGCGAGAAAGTCGGTGCCACAGTGGCTATGGCTGGGGCAATATTTCACAATTGAGTACAACTTTACTTATTTCATTAACACTTGGAACATTTGTTGTTAACAATTTTGACAACTTATTGGTCTTATTTTAAGATGAAGGCAACTTGATTTCTAAACTAGTTTTTCACTATAAGTTGGCTAAGTTCAGTATTTAGAAAATTCATAGTGATCAATGATATATTTTTTGATCGCATTAAACAGAAACAGTTGAACACTGATCGCTTTTATAAAACTAGATTTAAAATGTTGCATAAATTTCGCAGATAAACTGATTTTTGGACAAAGTCACAGTAAAGATTCTTTTAAATAAAAGCGAAAAAACGGGTCTCATAAATTATGGAAAATTATCTTACTGCAGTGAGATCATATCAGATAATAGATATTAGCTCAGAGCTGCCAAGGAATTCTGCATATGATGGGGGTGTCTAAAAGAAGGGCTTAAATGAAAAAAGGACCGGCAGAGTTCTAGATCGATCGGCATAGAATTAATACTGTTTTGTACTTTAAATTTCAAGTATGTTCCGTTCATGGATGTACTTAAATTAAGTACGAGAACAAACGTTCTTGATTCAAAAACATTTCGTACTTACAGTTGGACAACAAGTTAAAGAAAAGATCGCACTTAGCTAAAGTACAAAAATTTAATAGGTTAAGGACAAAAAAGACTTACAAAAGCGTGCTGGAGAAAATGCGAATTATTTTAAGTGGAATCTGTTATTTAAATTCCCTCCTGGCTCTAAGACATTGGTTACAGAGTGAATGTAGATTTCTGATCTACAGTATAATCATCTTGGCCTTTGGTTAATTCATGGTAATTTCTTTGGATTTTTATATTCAGGGGTGTTCTAGAAATCTGTAGAGAGAACTCAACTGGGACTACTTAACATGCGAAGGGTCAAGAATCAGACCGCCTACTGATTACGTGGATGGAAAACCGTACGCTTCAAATCTACTTGGCGGTTTCAATTCGCTCAACTTTTGACATCTAATCTAGTAGCCGGGCATATTTGAGCCCTTAACATATAAATTTAAACAGCTTTAATATGAAATGCTAACGTAGTTGTTGGGTTTAGCGACCTATTCTTAGTTATTTAAGAAATGTTTGTTGACCTTGAGCCTGCCAACAAACATTTCTTAAAGAAATGCTAACGTTTATACGAAAACCTCTAGAGGTTTCTTGGACACACCCGATTATACAGAGACCTATTTTGAAAAACAAATTAGCTAAGCTGAGCATTTTTTATGCTTTAGCCAAGAGCATTGTGAACTTATTTTTAAAATTTTGTTTCAAAAATGTTCTGGGGTTGCACTTTTTGCACTTATTTTGAGAGTCAATCGGGCTGTACTTAAGACCATAAAATTATATTATAAAAACTCGAAATGTAACTAAAATATACAAAAACTGTATTTAGGCAAGTATTTCGGGATTGAAAAAATCGTTCTTAAAACAAGAATTTCGTACTTCAATCAAGTGTTTTCGCACTTATCTTTCTAATGACACCGTTCGTACTGGATTCAAGTACAAAGTTCTTCGTTTGTTTTCTGAGTTTACGATTATGTGTCTTGCCTTACCGGCTATCCGTACCCCCTTCTTTCATATTTTCATTCGTGGCATCAAAACGTGGCTTATCACTATTCTAACTTAACTTTTTTCCCCATTCTTTCCCAAACAATTCCACTTACCTTGATGATAGTAATTCTGGCTGGCAAAGTGTCCGGGCTGGGCAAAGCCACCCGGAAATCCATGTGGGCCAGCACCCTGCACCAGATCATAGCCACCCATTTGGGGATGATGATGCGCGGCGGCTGCAGCTGCTGCTGCACTATGATGTGAACTGGGTGCATGAGCCGTATGATGACCGCTTTCACTCATGCCCACCGCTCCACTTGCTGTAGTTCCAGCGGCGGGACTATAACCCGCCATCGATCCCACACCGAGTGGACCAAAACCCAGAGGTGCCGCCGCTCCACTCCCTCCCACACCCATACTACCCGCCGCACCGCTGTTCAGAGGCGACAGTCCTGATCCAGAGCCGCCCGAATGCTTGCGCAGGCGTGCTCTACGATTAGAAAACCAAACTTGTATGCGTGCCTCCGTCAAACCCGTGGTCTGGGCCAACTCTTCACGTGTATACACATCCGGATATTGAGTGCGGGCAAAGGCTCGTTCCAGGGCCTCCAGTTGCTCGGCGGTGAAGGTGGTGCGAGAACGACGCTGTTTCCGCTTCAAAGGAATACCCGGCTCCGATTCCGTATCACTGATATCCGAGTCACGGCCTGTGGGAACGAGTTTAACAGAATTCCTTATTAAAAGGCTACTAAAAATTATTAACGCCTCGTAAGAAGTCATAAAATTGTTCACGCCATTGTGTTCCCACAATCGATGCTATCGATTTTGGATTCATTGAACAGGGCCACCGACGTGGATCCCACCAGAACTAGAGAGCCGGCCCCCGTCGACGACGTTCACTGCGCGCCATTGCATATTAATTGAAACGTCAGGGAGCGCAACAAATCTGTCAAAAGCCACCGCCGATCCCACAAGGCGTAGCCGCAGGCAGCTCGTAAAAGTCACAGCACTTGACAAGTGACACAATATATCACATTACACAAGAAGATGATCGGCAAGTTGTCAGCGGATCGCCTGGCTCGGGTAGGAGTGCGCCAATTAACTTCGGCATCTGTTTACGAAAGCAAAATGCCGCCGCCATTGGCAATCAGGCTTGAAGCGCGGCGTGTGGCAGAGCGATCGGCATCTTTTACACACCAAGAGCCATGGCAAATTATTTGGAGAGCTCATTACACAATAAACTGACAGCCGCGTTTTGGGGTTGAGGGCGGAGTTACCAAATAAAAACCCAACGGCTTGAGATCACAGAGTCACACATGGCCTATTGTCGGGGAATTATTCAACAAGATCACAAGCTCATTTTTCAAAAGAGTTGCAGAGGAAGGGGACACACACACACACACACACTATTGTAGGCAGTGAAACGGAAATACTGGCAGCGATTAAATTGATCGTCCTTAGAAAGGAGAGTGTGTGTGCGTGTGTGGCAAAGGAAGTGCAGGTTAGAGGATTGATTTTTTATTGCGGTCAGCATTAATCTTTTCCGGTTTGTCAAAAAGAAATTATTAATTGATTCAAGGGATTGCCAAGTGATTAATAGGACTTTTACAGGAAGTAAAAGTGATCGCATTAGGGTTCAAGGATGTGGAAAAGGTAAATGAATGTTGTGGTCAAATGGAATGCCACTATGTTTGAGATTAGTTATGGAAACTGTTTACAGAAAGAAAAGTTACTCCTGATGGCTATTCTGGTGACCCCGACGAGATGCCTCTGCGAGCTTCGAGGGCAGACTTTGTCCCGCTAGCGGTGGACTAAACATTAACACATTGCTGACGCGCGTAATCGATAATCAGTCTGACCACAGCCTCAACACTGTCTGCTCAAGTGGCGCCCTCTATTGGCAATAAATAATTTATTAACTGATAAGATCTATTTTTTAATATTTTTGCTCTTCCCTTCAAATCTCACTCTCAAGGTCTCTCCAAGCCCCAATTCAACGCTCATTAAACTTAGCTTTCAGATTTTTTTAATGCTCCTGTAATCCTTTCGCTGACAAGAATCTTAAGCCTGAAAACATAACAAAGTCAAGCCGAACCGTACCGAATGAGTATGGGGCCCTAAGCCATGTCCAAGAAATTAAAGAAAAAAAAAAATAAACCCAAATCTGCTCGGCGACACAGCACACGCGTGTCTCCAGCTGACAGCTGACAGCACCCCAGCCCAAGCCCAGACCCAGCATTCTTCTCCTTTCCAAAATTCATTTCAAGAATTGTTTTTCAATTGCATTTTGGATTTTTGTTTATTAGATGCAGCAATTTAAATTGTGTCGTAGATTGATTGATGACAGTGTGATTCTGGGGAAAGGTCATTGCTTACAGGCAACTGTCCAACATAAGCGATTGGGCTTGCCTTTTGCACTTTGCCTCAAGTTCAAGCCGTTTGACCGACCACACAACAAAAGCTGCTCGGCTCACTTACTACCTGCTGTTTGGAAAACGCAACTCGAAACGTCGCTCGAAATGATGGAATACCCCGCCCAGATTATGAAACCGCAGTAATTTATCAAAGCTCCGAATGGTGTTTGGTGAGCCACCAGAAAAGAAAGCCATAAAAGTGAGCCCGGGTCGCACCACAGTAGCCAAAGCGGTGCCAAAAGGCCTTTGTCCGGATTTGTTGGACCGCCACAGTTGTTGGCTCTTTTTCACATATTATTGATGGGTCACAGTAACAACAAATTAATAAATTGTTTAACATTTAAAAACTAATTGATTTTTCTGGCTTTGTTTTCTTGGCTTCTGCCGTTTTTTTATTATTATTTTTCGAACCCTTTTCGTATAATTAAGTTTTTATTGTTGCGTGAGTATGTTGAAAGATTAATAGCCGACTTCTGTATTTTATCATTTTTAATATGCATGTGAATCTTTCTCTTGGAACCACTAAACTGTGGGCGTTCCAAAGTTTCTCGTTTTGGTTTCAATTATGTGGTTTTTGGGTGTGGTTTTAGGGTAGACTTAAGCTCCCAATAAGCGTGCCGAAAGTTTGGCTTACATTTTCATTGAATAGACGTTATGGACAGGGAACAGCAGAGATTTTGGCAAATCCGATTTGAACAATTTGAATTTGACTACCAAGACAAAGCAGGTGCTGAGGCGATGTTTTTGTTGGGAATTGATTGAAATCGACACTCAGGAATTGGCGCTAAGTTTTGCTGCTAAAATTAATATTTGAAAAACAAATCAATGACATCACAATTTTTCAAACACAACAGGACTAACACCAAGCAGAGATCCAGCTAAAACATTAGTAAAGAAACCAATGAAATGGAACAGATTTAAAAATTTAAATTCCGGAACTGGTCGGAAGAGTTTGGGGGATTAATTGAATGTACCAAAAAGAAGCTGCGCACTTTGCATTATTTGCATTTCAAAAGTTCCCTTCAGTACGGCTCTGTACTGAATCAGGCCTGAATCAGTCCTGATTTGGAAGGGCAGGTAGTTTACTTGTATTTCAGGCCTGAATTTAACACAGACAGGGCCTACTACGCCATGACCTTCTCATCTTTCAGGCTTGATTTCAGGCATGATTTCAGTACTGAAAAATCATGGGTGGTACTGAAAACAGTACTAAAATTAGTCATGAGTTGGAGCAATTCCTACTTCACAGGTCTGATTCAGTACTGAGACGTTGAACTGCAGGGTTATTAACCAAAAGCCATTTTTACCTTTCACATATTGAATTTCGATATCTATAAAAATCTCTTGTCACAAAGTTTGTTAGCGCACTCCACCGAAACAGCTTGACGGATTTTGTGAACATTTTTTTGTTTTTGTTTGTTTTTGTTATTTCGTAATCGCTCGGAGATTTGGGTGTCCCGTTTGCAGAACATTCTTTGAATTGTGATATTTATTGAAATTTATTATTAAAAATATTGTAAAATTTTTAAAAAATTACTAAAACAATTCCAGAAACACGCAGGGATGGCTATTTGGGGCGTCCAACACACTTTCGGAATGTTAGGGCAGCAAGAACAGATCAACAATTACATGAAATATATATATAATAACGCTTGGAGCAGAGACAAGCGCACCGGACAGATGTTAATACACGCAGAACAATTGACTGACAATGCCAACAAGTACATCGATCATTTACACTTGCTTCGTTCCTTCGTCTCGCATTCGTGTAGCAGTCAGATATCGAATATTCCGCTCATTCGAAAGTCCTGATATGTGCTATGGACAATGAACGTCCCAATTGTCATGTCAAATTCTAAAGTACGTTTGCCGGAATGTGTTGCGTATCAGAAAAAGTAATTGAAACTTGCTTCTGAACTCCATTCGTAGATTTAACTCATGCCTTCAAATGACTTCGTTTTGAGCAACAGAAATAATGCACAATACAGCGGCAAATGGTCAGTAATTTAATTCAAACTTCAATATCAAAATGCTGCCAATGCCAAACGAACCACATACATTTTTACAAATCTACCGTATAAGCGGTGAGGACGTCAACCATGTGGATGCACGTTGCGGCTACAATAGCCTATTCGCCTCTCGCCAGGCGCATCTTCGATGACAACATATATTGCATCGACTAGAAACAATTAATATGGCTAGTAGATTCATATAATGCTTTCGATATAACATTTTGGAAAAAAGTCAAGACTTTACATGAATTTTTTCTTTGACCCCCTTTTATTTGGCTTTGCTCAAATGCTTTGGTGACTTTCCGACTTGCTCTTATTCAGTTTTTTTCCCCTTGTCATTCATGTTTTCGGCAACTCTACAGTCCGTACTTAAATTTCTATTAGCTATAGTTGAATATTTTCGCTTTTTTTGTTAAGGAGTGCCTGTGTTGCTAGAGCCTAGTGCGCGGACTTAACATCCGGCCAAAATCTACCAGACATATTATGTTTTGTATAAAATCACACTTTCATATAAGTATCGTCATTTATGGTGCTTTTTGTAATAAAAAGTACTTGCCTGCAAAATCAACATCTTATGGGCATATTTTTCCAAGTGAATTGTCGACAACTTACATGACAGACTCGTAAACAGTACTGCTTCTCTCTTTAGAGTAACAAATTTTAAAGCATTTTAGTTTTGTATGTCTTAAGGTTATTCCTTAGTTTTACCCTTTGTATCATTGACACGCTAGTGGTCGTTTCAGATATAACGAATTTCCCAGACGATCACCGTCTAGTGGAAAAAGTTAAGTGCTGATTTTTGCTATCATTATACCACGAATCGAAATCTTTCAAAAGAACTACTGAAGCATCACTGGATGGGCCATAATTTGTCGGTCTAGTTGTTAAAAACCGTATAATTATAAAACAAATATTTATGGAGCAGCGCCTACTGAAGTAAATAATTTCCCTAAAATATGCACAATTTATGCCATCAACGCCCTCGCAATGGGGGCATAATGATTAAAATTCAAAAAAGGAAAGGAAGGAGATATACAAATGAGTGAACAACTAAATGCCATGTTCCCACTGAGACATTTAAACTAATTTACAAAAACTCGCATAATCCGGCGGCAAAGGAACCCAAAATCAGAGGCCTCAATGAGGCCAGAATGAAATGAAACTAATTTAAATAACAATGCACCCAAACACTTGATCAAAACAAATCCCCCAGAGCGAGAGAAAGAGAAAGAAAGAAGGAGAAAGAGAGAGACAACTCGAACCTTAAAGTGTGATAATACGTTAATAAAATATTTTGTAACTCATCAACACGACGAACAAGGGAGTTGCCGGCCGCAGAGGGGCTCAGCAGCGGAGTGCCCACAATGAGATCAAACGCATCGCACCAGGACACCCTGGTGGGCATTAAAGATGCCGCTCAAGATCGGTGCATTTGAAGTTGTGGCGTTGCTTTTGTTACGTTGACACTTTTTTCGGGCATGAACGATTTTAATGGGTTTCCAAGGCGAACAAATGAGCCAACACAGAGAAAGAGAGAGTCGGAGACGGAGACTGGGACCATATGTGTGAGTGCGGCCAGGGACCTCACGCACATGAGCAGGATATTTTTGCGCAATCACCAAAGAGTCTGCCCATTTCGAGTCATTTGTCATGTGACACTGCAAGAATTGACTCCGAGGCCCGATTCTCTCCTGCGGCGTTGCATTAGAGAAGGTGTGAACTCCTTAGATCGAACGGCCATTGCGTTTTACATTTGTTTTTTGCAAATAACCTGTTTGGTTGCCTCTTTGTCTGGGCCAGGGGAAAATATTTTGTAAATAGCCCTGGCCCTTCCCACAGGCGGCCTTGCTTGATGCTTTGTTCTAATCGCCTAATTGCCACAAGTGTTTGGCTGGATCTGCCCTCCGGTTCCCGTACTGTTTGTTGAGTTGACTTATTGTCGGTGTTTGGGCGTTTGATTCCCTTGCTCTTTTTTTTTGTTATTGGCTAACCGCACTTTCTTTTGAGTGGACCGCAAATAATATAAATCGCACGCGTATTTATCAGTTTATGTGGCAGACAGTTTGTCTATTGTTCGGCCTTGTATGGAAGGCATGGGCTTACATTTAGCGGCTCGTTTTTTGGGCGTGTGGATCAGATATATTAAGTGGAAGATTTCCTAGAAATAAGTCGGCAAAATTGGTGGTATATTCTTGGAAAAAATAATATGTATGAAGTATCTAAAAAAAAGGTCGTATAGTATTATTTAATAAAAAAAAGAGATAAAGTAGCAGAAGTTGGCTGTTCTGAAAGATAGGTTTGTTCCATGGATGTTGACAGAGATTTCTAAGCTCAAAAGGCAAAAACCCCTAGAATTTTCACATCACATCATCGCCCCACCTTAAAATAATATCACAGCTCTTCATTGAATATTTGATGAAAAAGAAAGCTTATTTAAAATTATGGCAGCAGTAGTTCAGCAGAAATTTTACGTTCTCTTTTCCGAATTCGATATATCAGAATTTGAAAAAGTTG
Source organism: Lordiphosa clarofinis (assembly GCA_018904275.1). Lineage (NCBI taxonomy): Eukaryota > Metazoa > Arthropoda > Insecta > Diptera > Drosophilidae > Lordiphosa > Lordiphosa clarofinis. The sequence continues at coordinate 647,542 of JAEIGQ010000141.1, forward strand.
TGATATTAAAGATAAAGAGACGCCTTGCCATCAAGAGCGTCTCATGAAGGTAAATGGGTTCAGTGAAGTAACTATTTAACCATTACGATGCCGCATAGTTTGTTTGAAATCGACGCAAAAATGTTTTTATGTACAAATACTATTACCAGATGTAAAAATAGTATGGAGATGAGTGACTTTTCTTAATAAAGATATTTGAAACTATTTTAACTGATTCTCCACATCATTACGATAACTGGAAAAGCTATTTTCAGGCTAACAAGATACATACTCCGATAATTTTTTGGTATTGAGATTTTTAGCACCGAACGGAACCCCTAATATTTTGGACTTCTCGAACCTGAACCCGAACCGGACCACCTTTTCGAAAAATTAGGTTCGGTTCACCAAATTAGCTTTTCCAACGACTGACTTGTAATCTGACTTGGATCATTTAAGAAGTTCTCCAATCCTACGTCATTTCTCTATTTCAGATTTATACTATCACCGTCCTTAAAAAAGCGAATATTATATAAGCAGGAGAACTTTTAAATGACAACTGCAGAGCAGATAAAGAATGCAACTGTGAAGAATGCAATGTTGCTCATTTAAATCAAGAGCATTTCTTGATTTGGACGATGACCAAATTACCCCAATAAATTCCCAGCAGTATTCTATAATTACAGTTCGTTGTGCAGTTGAACGAGCGTTTTCAACACTTAAATTTGATCTTTTTGATCTAAGAGCTACATAGTTCCGCTTCTTATTAACTTAAACTAAGCAGTTTCACTTTTTTTTATCCACTACTTGATTCAGTCGACAGTTTTCTGCAGTGAAACAATGTCTACTAAAGCTCTTATGGCAACTATTTAATGTATTTTGCCCGTAGTTAACATTAATATGTAAGAGACTGTTTTTCCAGGTTTTCTATTTACAAAGTCGATACGGGTGTCTCTTGTCTATTTTATATACAGCTTCCGTCTTCGTTCTATTCTGTATCGTCCCTTACACTTGATAGCGTGATCCATCCTTATTTGCAGTGTGACCATCGTCTCTATTTTAAAATACTTTAACACTAATATACTTTTCGATAGATTTGTACATATTGGTAGGTGTCTTGGAAATCTCTAGAAAATTTGTCCTCGATTGTTTTGCAAAACGCTCGAACTTTAAAAGACTATTATTATTTGAAAATCTAGTTCGGAAGCTTGTGTCCAAAGTAATGGTTCATCTCTAAATCTGGTTTGCATTTTTTATTTTCTATTTAAAAGCTAATTTTATGATTAATTTAAAATTATTTGATTGTGTTAGACGTTTCATGGTGCAATTTGAATTTAAATTTGAAAGGGTCTAGCCCGATAAGGAAAGGTGCAAGTGTGATTTATTACTTATCATGCATTATACGTCCAGCAGCAATTTTATCAAGAATTTTTGAGTCGGATAAGCGAATATACATTTTTAAATTTTTCATTAGGAAGCGTATCTTCGATTTTTTCAAACTTTTTGATAATTGGCTTTAAGGCTTTAATTGGGCCAGATCAGTTTGTTTTGAAGTTATCTATCCAATTATAAACAAAATTTCAAAATCCCAGACTTTAGGCTGCACCCCTTCCCTTATCGGGCTAGACCCTTTAAGTCATATTCTCCTATAGCCTATAGTAACGGCCGATTTCCAGAACGCACAAAAATCAATTTTTATGTCGATGCTATTGCTATTTGAATAAGGTATTGTGCCGAAAAAATTTTTTTTGTCATCTGGAACCTGACCTTAAAACACAAAATTTAAAAATATTCATGTCATGAAGTATAAGTTGGCAACTCCTTGCCCTTCTTGGTACACAGATGGCGCCACCACAAGAGGTTGGGAGAGGTGGGAAGTTAGTTTTATTTGTTGCCACAGCCCACGACCAGGAAATGCTCCGACCGCCCCAGGGGCCCCCCCGTCCCAGCTCGCCCGAGACCGGAGCGCACCAACGGAACAGCGCCGCCGCCGCGGAGCGACCAGACAGACCCCAGGCAACAGTCGCACCGGAGGAAGCCTCGCCACAAGCCAAAACCGGAGACCGCGAACGCCAACGCCGCCCAGGTAGCCCGCCGATGAGGACGGAGGTTAGCCGCACCACAGGAAGCACGGGGCGGTCTCTCGATTTCCAGGCGTGTTGGCGCCGCATCGTCCAAGGTAGACAAAGTCCTCAACAACTTTAAAGTGACCTCCATTGCAACAGATGCCCGTGGTGACCTTTCGAGGACACGGACCCCCCACCGCTAAACCCAGCCGACGCCCATCTGAAAACGCCGCACGCCCGGCCGTAAGTCAATATCTCGGCATATGCAGTGCTACTCTTTATTAAAGAGGGCCCGCTTGCTGGGCACGGCGCAGATACACTCCATCAGCGATTAAAGAAGTCACACGTAAGGGTCACCCCCTAAACCCGTATCAAAAGGCGGGAGGTCGCCGACGGGCGGGCTCTCAACGCACAGCAAAGCGACGCGCGGAACCTATGACAGGGCCGAAAACCGACCCGGCGGTCGAAAGCGGCGTAATCGATAAAAGGGTGATTTTCGATGTTTCTCTCATAGGTCTCCCGGTGGCGCAGGATACGCGGGACAGGCTAAAGCCACACGAAGGCCACAGGTATCAACAAGCGGCTAGACGTCACAAAAGCGGGACAGACCTTAGCGGGGGGGACGATCCCGCGGAGTTGGCGCAACGCGGGCCCTTTTAAAGATGGACAGAGAACACAGATTCCACGCAGGCAGCTCATCAACCCATAACGGCACAGAGTTGGGCAGCACCTACCAATTCCGCCCCGCCGACAACGCGGGCGCCCGCGCCGGCGCGTGTTCTTAGCCCGCTAACGCCTGGCGGCGGGCCCTGTATTCAAAAGGCTAAACGATCAAATTTCCTTTGATGGAACCATATTAAAAATTATAGAATATTAATAGAATATCAAAACTAATTGGGTGGTGAATTTTGCAAAATCTTCTAACAGATTTGAAACCAACTCAAAAAGATATTTGTTGGAACACCGGGAATTGGTTTTGGGTTAGAATTTGGTTGGAAGAGATTTCCGTGACACCTATATCCGCATGATGGGTGCCGCACTTGCTATGAAATCTATGAATTGTTCATCAAGTTTTCATATTTTACGTTAATGACATCATCACCCAGTTGGTTGAGCGGGTACTGGACTTCTATTATGCCAGTTTCAACTAAATCGCGTTAGTGAAAATGTCTGCCTTATTTAAAGTGCGTTTCGCCCCTTGTGGGAAGCCACAGAGTTTATTCTATTTTGAAGTAGTATTTTTATTAGGATTATTCCTTATTATTGTATTTTCATTATTTTTAAAAGCTAATTGCCTCCAACGAATGTTAATTTTTCAAATCTTTCCAGATTGACTAAATCAATTTATTCCAAGAAAACTTTTCCCATTCAGGGCCTTCCCCTGCCTGCATTTTGCTTAATATATTTTAATTCCATATTAATTGGTATTTGGTTCAGACTGATTTAAGCTGCCTGCTTCAACGGCTATACATAAGACCTCTCAATGCTCTCAATAACATCTTTATTTGCCTCTTTTTAATCGCTTTGCTGAAATAAAAAAAAATTATAACAGCATTTTTGTCACCGAAATTGATTTCAGTAGCCCCCACACAATTTTCTTTTCTTGTAAATATTTTTTTTAGTTATTATTTGATATTCCACATTTTTTTTTCTTTTCATGGTGGAGAGATCAAAGCGCACCGCCGCTAAACACAGTCAGCGACAATGAGCCATGAGAGTGAGAGATGGAGCGGACGTGGATGCCCGTACAATATCAAAATCAAACGAAAAGACGAAGAAATATATTTAATAATGCATAATTTTATTTTTCTTTTCGTGGGGGGAAGGGGGGGAGAAGACCGTTGCAGGTGAGGCGGGGAAAGAAGGCGTTGATTATAGGCACCGACTTGAAGCTGCAACTTGGGATGTCTCTGTGATGTTATTCCGATTGTGTTCTGATTGTGAGAGCCGGGAAGGAAAGGTTGGCGCTCGGGCTGACCAACCATAATAATGGTAAAAAGGGCATTATTACCCCAAAGTCAGGATGGATGGGATGGTTGGATGATGACGATGATGATGATGGGAAGGCGTATGCTTATTATACGCTTCGACAACATAATGATAACCCTGGCTCTCTGGATTATATTTAGTATATAATTGGTATTTGTACGATTGGAGCCACCATTTGGTAATAGTTAAATGGTATAAGCACACAGGTGCTGACAGCGGTGCGATACCCAGGAGACTTTATGGCGTGTGTATAAGTCGCTTGCTTTTTAATCAAAATCTCTGTCAAAACTAAAAGGTTTGGTTCGTGGCTTCAGACCGCTTCACTTTATGTCAAGGTCACCCAAAAACATCCCAGAAATTATGAACTGTACTCATTCAGCCGCCGCAGTTCATTCAAGGTTGTCACCCTCTGAGCTATTGTGAGACATTTCTCTGTTGTGACATCAAACAGGATCAACAAAATAGTGTCGGCAATATTCCAAAGGGAAAAAATCAAAATTTAAATTTTCCAAAAAGAAAAAAAAAAAAAATTAACATACACACACACATACATACAGCGTGAACTCATCGAAGGGCTTGTACTGTACCACAATAACATGCCATCTAATGATGCACACACACAATTTTCTACTCAATTTCCACAAAACGCGTCTCTCGCTTTGACCCCGCCGATCGTTTATCGAATGACTTTGCATATTTAGCCTGATTATATTGGCCCTGTCCAGAGCTGACGCAGATCTCACGCCGGGCAGTGAAAACCGGGTTATTAGCTGCCTCGCTCTCGTGTACTTTTGATTCTCAGGTGTCATCATCTACACCTATTTTCTATCTATTTCGTACAACAACAGAGGGCCAAGATCGTTATCGTATCATTTTTGAGCGGCTTTGATTTAAGTTTAAGTCGCTCGTTCTAAGACGATCAAAGCACGAATGCCGACGACACAAACAACAGCAACAACAACAAAAGCCACAAATGATACAATGATGAGTTTTCGAAAATGGTACAAAATATATGATCGATATGAACTTACCACCAAGTATACCGTGTATCGTATAGTCCTTTCGTCCATCTTCGCTACCGCGATCGTTTCCTCTCAATAGACGACTTATGGATGAGGTTGATGGTGGATCCGCAAAGCCTTCCTGTGTTGGGAGAAAATGTTATCAAATAGTCCAAATTATCTTATCTAAATGATTAAAGCAAATAAATCACATAGAATTCAATTAAGATAAGAGAAGGTCGCTACTGTTGGCCATATATAAATTATACATGGTTCTTTTTTTGGGGAAGAGCTGTGTGACATTAATGCTACAGTTGCTGGGCAGCTGTTGGGTGTTTGGACAATTTTCATGTTTCCCCCCAACCGTTCGCTCGCTTGCTCTCTGCCTGGCTGGCTGTGTCTTGTAATCCAATTAGGGAAATGTCAGGCTAAGCCCAGACTTGGGTCAGGCTTGGGAATTTAACTGGAACCTGTGTACTGTGAGTGTGTGTCGCGTGTTGTGTCTTTAGGTAAGAAGCACGACAATTTTACAGGTGCGGAAAGAAGAAAGCAACGGGAACTGAAACAACAAATTGCCACAGAATTTACCATGAGGTTCAGTTCCTTTTGAAGTGGAATGTTGTGAAATGTGGGGAATAAAGTGGGTCCTAAGAGTTGCGTTTTTGGAACTTGGAGAATAGCTAGCTTAAATTTCACATATCCATTTGAAAATTAGACTTATTTGACACCCTTAACGTTTTTCACAAAGTTGTTCAGTTTTAGGTATATTTGAGGCACGGTTATTCGGACACAGCCTGAACGATTTTCTGATCTATTATAGCATAACGATATAGAGATTTTTCGATCAACTTCAAAATAATCAATTTTTGAGGGAAGGACGTAAGCGAATGAGCACGTTTGAAGCAACGGTACACTATACACCAATTCAAAAATATCTAAAATTATTCGATGGAAAAAGTCAACTCGATCCTGCTCTCATTATGTAAATTTTGCAGCTAAATCGTCCCCTATTTGATATGGTTCCGGATCGGAAATTGTAGAACTTTCTATTCACTCGCAAGAAAGTCGGATCTAACTGGTGAAAAATTTGGGGAAAGAATTTAAGAAATTGGGGAATATGTAAACTAGAAAATATTTAAAGATCTCTGGAAAATTCATTTAAAAGCTCACTGTTATGTTATTGTAAAAGAAACGTTTACGTTATCCAATTTATTGACATTCACTATGATTTCTTTAATGAGGTTCTGCCAACTTTTGACATGGTTTGCAACTAACTAACAAAATTCTATTATATATTTATTAAAAACCAAAGCAACTCAAGTGCTAGACTGAGAAAAAAATCTATTTACACTAAAAAAACACCAATCTTAAATCTTAAAACCAAGAAAAATGTTGTCAGAAGTTGACAGAGATGAAAAAATCTCAGTCTAAGATTATATTCTAAACTTAAATCAATATTTAGATAAAACAATTTCAGATTTCGTATTAACACCAATTTTTCTCTTTATAAAACACTTATTAAAATTGTAGTTCATAACCTGCCTCTACTGCGACTTGAACTCAGTACCTCCTCGGAAGCATGGAACACACAGTATGGGATCTTAACTCGCTTTTGGCAGCTGGCAGAAATTTCGACGGCACGCAGTGGCGCAAATGCTTCAACTGCGCTTTAAAACAGAAATTGTGGTTCGATCCCAGTTGGGGCGAGTTGCGTTGCAACCGAAATTTTTTTTTTAATTTGACAAAATAAATTTTTAAAAATTATGAGATTTTTTAACCAAAGTTGACCACACAGCACTTATCGGTCTGAGAGCAACCCCATACCACGCCCAATTCAGTCAATCGGTCATAAAATGCGTGCTTCTCAAAGGCCAAACTGTAAAAATATAAGTTTAAAAGGTCGCAGACTCAAGAGAGTGTAACAGTTAAGCACAGAGGCGGCCAAATGGAGAGGACAAAAAAGTGCACTTGTGTTGGTGAACAAGAGAGCTCTCTCCAGACAACACGCGTTTTACTTGCAATGCAGTGCTCACCGATTCACACAACCATAACTTCGGCTCGGGTTTGCTTAAAAATACGACAGACTTCGGCTCGTACGAGCCTTAGGTGGCCGGGTCTGGTTTAGCATAAACACAGAGCGAGTCAAAGTGAGAGAGAGCGAAAAAGCGCAAATGGTTTGTCGGCTGTAAACGGACAAAGAAGACCTTTTCAATCAGTGAATTTTGCCGACAGATCCAAATAAAACCTAAGAGGAAAACCATCCATAATCAACGGAGACGTATTAGGTGTTTCCTCTATTATGCGCACGTTTTGAACAGACCATAGGGCGTACAGGGTTAATAAGTTGAGAGCTCAGCTCATTTAAGGGACTTACAGTTTTGTTTACTTAAGATTGCAAAATTATTGAAAAAGTGATGTTTAATCTAGATTTAAGATTGATTTTTTTCTCAGTGTAAAAATTAGCTTGAAAATTTTTCAAAAAGTAAAATGATAAAATTTTATGGTTGCAATGAGTTTCGAACTCACGACCAAACCGCACTAAGGAAAAAGTCTTAACGTTTGCACCATCGGGCTTTTTAGAGAACATTTACTGTGATTGGCGGCACCGAGGTCTTAAGCACGAGTGTCAGACGGGGAGAAAGGTTTAGATAAAAAAGCAAATTTTTCAGATAGAAAAATATTTAGTGAACCCAGCCCAGAGAAAACCAATTTTTGCAGATCAGTTTAAAAACATATACAGGCCTGTTCCCGTTTCCGAATACGATTATTCGGAATTGGTAAAAGTTGTGAATTCTAAAAAATCTCTTGCCATTCAGAGGATCGATTGAAGACAAATGGGATTCTTAAGTTAAAAGTCGAATAACACAGATTTTTGGAAGCGAGAATGGGACTAGTTTGCGTAGAAACACACAGTCGGACGGCGAAACTCAATCGACTCAGATCGTCATGCCAATCCCGAAGATATATACCTAATGTGTTCGAAAGTGCATCTTTCTAAGCGTTTCCACCCTTCTGTGCAAAGTTTTAATACACTTTTCAAGTGTATACAAATAAGATTGTTTCATTTTATAATTTGTTATTGAGTCTTAAATATTATCTTGGATTGATATTTTCTTGTCTCTGTTGACTTTTGACACTGTTTCGTCTGGGGTTTTTTCACAGTGTATAATTGCATCCATCTTCTGGCGCTTACCACCTAACACCTTATCATTTCCCTAATTCCACAGAAATGGGGGAAAATCTGAAATCGATTTCAAATTCCTCAGGCAAAGCCACCGAAAACTGTCAGTTTTCATTAGAGCAACATGTTGGGTCTCAAGCTCTCTCTCGCTGTGTTCATAGGGATCACAGATCATGGCCAGTCTGGACTCAAATGGAGTGGCATGTGCCGCCAACATTTCCATGATTAATAATAATATTTTTCCACTAACGAAATTATGCTGTGGCCTCTCTTGCTTAATTCCTGAACGAACACAAAGGTGGCATAACTGGCACCTTCATAGACAAGACAAGACCAGAGAACCGAATCTGACATTTTGTCCAGTTTTTATTTTTTTTTTGTGAGTCTGCAGTTGAAGGAAGCTGGCCGGACGGGGCTACTTGGCGGTTGTGTTTCTATTGAATGTGTCTGCTGGGGTTTTGATTTTCAAGACTAGACTTTGTAGCGTTATTTATGAGCTGACTGGGGGCTACCGGTTAGCCAGCCAACTGGAATGTGTGACAGCTTATCTTGTAGCAACTGACAACTGGAACCCAGACCGAGCCCCCTGACTGTGAGTTACCCTTTTTTCTGTGTCTCGCTCTCTCTCATGTTCAGATTTTTGTGGCTTAACAATTTCAATTGAAATTTAATTAATTAGTTGACAGTTGGATTGACACTCCAGTGAGCTTTGCTCATAAATTTCTAAATATATTTTTTGTGGTTGAGTGACAGGTGTGGTCCAGGGTTAAATTAAAAACAAATTTCGGGGAAATCAACAGTTTGTCAGCGGGCAAAAAGAATTTGAATATGATTGAGAGACGCATCCCTCTCCCTGTTCGTGTGGAGCATGACCAAAGTCCAAATCAAATGTGCAATAACTACCAATAAAATCAATCACGATCCTTGTACAACACACAGTGACGAACGATCCAGGAAGAAAGACGCCTTTGGTGTATTCTAATCGAGCGTGAAGAGCACCTGGAGGCAGTTTTTACGCCTACTGCAGAGATGATGCAACAGCGGATCTACATGCCTGTGTGTGTGTGTGCGTGCGCGATATCTGGCCCCGATCCAATCGATGGCCGCTCGAATTGGTATCGGCACATAAACTGTAACTAATTGCGGCTTCAAATAAAGACCAACAACGGGCGTTGAAAAAGAGGCAGGCGCATGCATACATACTCGTTTATCTTTTCACAAATTCGCCGAAAGGCACAAAAGCCAACTCCAACTCAAACTCAGAGTCACTCACAGGGCCATCCATCCGTCCATCCATTCCAACCAGTAGGCAGCATGCCGAAATCATAATATTATACGAGACACTGGGTCTGGGGCTTTCTCAGGCCCGTGAATAAACAACAAACATTGGTGTAGGTTCAAATTTGATTTCGGCTTACGATGTGTCTGTGGTTCAAATTGTGGTTAAAATAACTTCGTCAACATTTATTAAGAACTTTTAATGGTTACCTAGGGATTCTATAACAGGATTTCCAACGTCAAAAAATTAATTTAAAGAATTCAAAACTTTTAAAAGTCCTTTATTATAGCCAAAGCTAAAAGCTGAATTTATTACAATCTCTCAGTGCACAAGCCATTAGTTGCGCTCATTTTCTGATTTGAGATTTCCAAAACTGCTTGACAAACCGGAAGTTTACAGCGTTGTCTCAAAAGGCAAGATAAACATATTGCATCTTTTCACCTTTTTTTTTTGCACCTTGCCGCCTCAAGGATAAAACACAATCGATGCCGACACCACCAGCACCGACACCGACACCGTTGGCGTTGCCGACTTTTATGCTTTAATCGATTTCTTAACGGTTTGGGTGGCTGGCGAAAATTTGTCGTCGCCGTTGTACAACAAATTTGTCAATGGGCCTTTAGAGATCCCTGGGCCAAAACTAGCTATGCAAAAAGGGCCAACACAGATGACACAAAAGGCGGCAACGTGCCATAAACAAAGCCAGCGGGCGGTGTGCCGAGTGTGCCACGTGACTTTTCGGAAAACGGAAGTGAGCCGCCGTCATTGGGATTGTAGAAATGTCCAATAATGCCCTGCGGTCTAGGCTACCGGTGGGTCTAAGCTAGGTACATTTTATTGCTTCCTGTTTTGCCATTAAACTCACCTTGATCAGCTTCTCGCGTATTTCCCAACTGAAAATGCCGGCATTTTCCTTGCGCAGCTCATCGATCCGTGTTTCAATCTCCGGCGAGGTGACCTTGGGTTTCGAACCACCGATAACACCCGGCCTAATGGAACCGGTTTCCTGGTATCGATTCAGTATTTTGGAGACACAGCCATGCGACACGCGTAACTGGCGGGAGATTACACAAGGACGTACCCCGCTGGCGGCCATTTCTACAATTTTTAAGCGAATGTGATTGGGCAGAGGACGACCGTTGATGAAAACGCCTCCCAGTTGATTTACGCGACCCTGTCCTGAAAATGGATTTTAAAAAGAAGTGTTAGTTGAGTGAATTAATTATGAAGGGTTCTTTGTATTTTTGTAATACTTCTTACGAATTGCAAGAGTCGAAGAAACTTTTTCCACTCAAAATCTAAAAAGCACTTTTCCTATATATAACGTTTTTTATAACTTTGTTTGCTAAATAGGCCAAATAACCGAACTTTTCGACCATATTTGATCTAATTTTTTGCATAGTTAAAGTTTCAGGTCAAGGTACCCACACTTAAATCCAAAATTTGAAAAACTTGTGAAAATAGCTTTGTCTTATTCAATAAATATATTTGCTTGATTTGGAATGGAGCAAAATACCTTTCACTACACTACATTGTGGGCCAACTGTTAGAACCATTTGGGAATTATAAGTTTGAATTAGGTAAATTGGGCTGCTGAAAAGAGCCTGGTAATGTCCTAACACTTACGATATTGTGCGATTAGGAAGAGTTGAGCTATAGATACCTTATCAAAAATTGTAAGCAAAGCAAGCGAAAGGGTTATATGAGAAATTGGCCCCAGATGTCAGCCGCAAGCAGTGTGTCGGCAAAGCAGTTCTCGTATTGGCCGCCAACACACCATTGTGTGCGGGTAAACGCTTCTTTTGATACGAGTAGTTAAAGAATCGTGCAGGGAATGCTATGTGTGGCGAAAACCAACACTAAATTTTCTCTTTTTCTCGCTTTCGCTATCGTTGTCTCGTTTTTATTATTGGCCGATACTCTCGGTCACCAATATCGGCAAGTGTCATATGGGCATTACAAGGCTCCTTTCAGCAGCCCAATTTACCTAAATCGAACTTATGATTCCCAAAGTATTGTTTGAACTTCGGTCAAAATTATTACCTATTAATTATTTTCCTAATAAGAGGAGCCTAAAAGTTTCTTACGGCAGTTTACACACTAATACATAAAATAAAAATCATTTGTCAAATAACAACAACCACAAAAAAGAGATGTAAGTATATCGGTTACGGTAGGATGTAGCCGGAGCGTTTATTAGTGCTTTACAACAGCATCTGTGCACCAAACGCATAGACGATAGCTACCTTTGGTAGAGTTTCTATATCTATACGTGATGGAAACTACCCAATTTTTGCTTTCGAAACTACCAAAATTAGCAATTTTAAAACTATCGACCATAAATAAGAATTTTATTAGATAAACTATATAAACTGTAGTATACTGTATAATTGCAGTTTACTTTCCTTTTTTGAAGAATGACATATTTAAAGGATACATATAGCTGTCACACCATCGATCGATTGAAAAATATCTTTTAGTGGATTAAGGCTATGTTCAACTAATCCAACTGACTTTCTGATCAATTATACAATTCTTATAATTTGTTTTCTGAACGCATGATTCTATATTCTAAGCATCATGGAACTATGTATAAAAGCAAGAAGAATTGAACTTTGCATGGCCTACTTAAGATAATATTATGGTCTATTTAATAAAACAATCGAACTTTAATAACGCTTTTTGGTAATCGTAGAATTAATTGGTCCATGTCTTGTTCCAAATTAGCGGTGGGCCCCAAAAATAATGGCAAGGGGACTGATGCTACAACAATAGCAGCAAGAACCAACGAAGAAAGTCGGTCAATAGCTACTAAAACATACTCTGTTCCGCAAAAGTTTGTATATATCTGATCAATTTAAGATAGAAGCCACACAAAGTGACAAAACAGCCATAAAGTGAGTGAAGTGGTGCCCATCGCCGTTTCATTATATCTCGAGTATTGTTCATCCGAATTTTACCATTTCATCGGCAAATCGATAAATAATACTGCACTGAGAGAAAATTCTAGAATTTTCGTACCTAAATCAAGAAATTTTCAGTTTCAAAACTTCCAAACGCCAGTAAATTCATGAATAATATACGAAATTTCTTGATTTTAGAGCGCTTTTAAAAATCCCTTAATTCTTAACTTCAAGAAGATTTCAGATATGCTAAGCACGGTTCGGGAATTTTTTTTTAGAACTTTTAGAGCTCAAAATAAGCATGATCTAGACTTCTTTATGTTATCTAAGAGCGATTTGTACTTAAAGTAAGAGCTTGTAAAAAACGAAATCATCCTAAATTAAAACTTTTTTCATTTCCAATCTCCTTCTCATACCATATCTGAGATCTGATCAAGAATTTATATACTTTAAAGGGTCGTAGATTAGGGTTGTCAATATTTGATCGACATATAGATATATCGATATTTTGGTTGAACGACAAGATTTATTCCGATATAATATTTTTTTCCCGATATAGCAGTTTTTATAAACGATATATCGAAAAAATTACTGTAATTGGAGCAAATTGTCATACAAGACTGTCGATTTTGTTCTGCCCAAAGAAAGAAAGTCGTGCGAAAATTGTATTTCGGCATAGATTTTATTCTCTTATATGTACGTTATTTCTTCGTAGAATTGCGATTTCTAAGTTGAATAAATAAAAATACTTGTTTTCAGTCCTGTTGGAAAAAAATCTTTGTCTTAATATTTGAGGTGGTTGCGCGGGGTTCTTTTAGACCCATGGATGATGATGGATTTTCTGCTAAACCTTTTTTCTTCATAGAGTCGATTTCTGTAAAATATATAAAAATAGTTCCAGTCCTGTTCAAAAGACAAAATCTTAAATATCTATAATATTTGAAAACGATTTCACCGATTAGATTCTTTGTCTTTCTATCATAACTTACTTTAAACTATACGATAAGTCACCATTGAATTCATACCGACTAGTCACTTAAGTTCTTAAAATCTTATTTATAGCTTTAAAAATAACGATATATCGATATATCTGCCTGATACGTCTATCAACGTCTGATTTTTGTTCGAATTGATATTTTGAAATGAACCCTAATCTACATTCTTTGCGACCAACCTCTCACCCCACCTAAATAGGATAATAAAACAGTGGTGCCCAAATGTCAATTGCCCTATCCCGTGGGATAGGAAGTCATAATTCTGCCAGCTACACACACAATCACAAAGCTTGATAGTGTGTGTTTGGGCATCACTGTTATAAAATCATTACACTTTTTAATGAAATTAACACCAAACCGTTTTCTTTTGCGGTTTTCGATTCGGTTCAGCATTTTCTTCTCGGTTCGGTACAACTTGTCTCGGCTCAGAACCGGTTTGCATTCCGACCATATACATTTAGATTGGTATTCTAGATTTGGCTTTCTTTTAGAATATACTTTTCTTGTATTGAGTATTAGGCTCAATTATAAAGTAATGAAGTAATCAAAGAATATCAAATAGATACGACGAGCCACAGAAGAAGATATTAGCTTGTCTATATAGCTAAATTTAAACATTTTATTCATTTTTAAGTTAACTGTTTAAAAATGATTTCTTATTTAATTAAAGCGTCCTAATTTGTTATATTCCAATCAAACATTGTGTTTTTCTTTAAGTGTACTGAGGAAAACGTGAGTTATTAAGTTCGAACGATTTGCCATACCCCACCTGGTACCGGAACAATTGCATTTAGCGGTATCAAGCCAATTAAATGTGACCAAAGTTATCAATGAAAGAATTGGCAAACTATTTTTGGATATAATACACACAATATATAAAAGTTGGCAAACTATTTTAAGACATTCTGTGCGGACAATTCGATTCATTAATAAAACTCACCTTGAAAGGGATAACCAGCGAATAACGGTCTTAAAGAATTGGCGCTAGACATATCCATTTTGTCAGTATTTTGCTTATAGAATAACTTAGACACTAATTTGCCCATTCACTGCACCACAAATATTTCTTTCATTTGCTTTGGCCCAAAAGGCTAATCACTGGAAAATGCAATCCCATGCAATGTCCGACGGAAGTTTTGAAGCGCGACCATTAAGGAACGAACGAGCGAGCATGCGACGTGCGTTTTTCTTTTCTTGGAATTACGCGCGCTTCAACGATCAAACAGCACGAGACTTGCAAAGCAACTAAAGAGTAGCGCGAGCATAAATTAACGAAGGCCGGACCGAGATCGAGCCGCCAAACGGGTTTCCCACCACCACAGCTTTCGCGTCCGCGTACGCCCTTTTGTCCCTGCTCGGCGCCACAATATGGCAACGATCAAAAAAACTGTATGTGAGCCGCGGCGCGAGAGCGAGAGCAAGCGAATGCGTCTTGCTCTGACGCTTTAATCGAGTTACGATTGCCCCGCCTCGTGTGGACGCTGATTGGCTGACTTCCCAGGGCGTTTCGCTCAACTCGCCCGGCTTTGATATCAACCCCCACACCTTTCACACTCTCCATTCAGCCGTTTTTCATCAGCGATCAGCTCTAGCTCTGTGTGCAGCTGTCCTGGGTCCTGTCATGGCCGACACTCGCCCTGTGACACTTTTTGTTGTTGTCGTTGGCAGCCAATTAAAGCGTGAAGGCTGCCGTCCAGGACACATGCCTGGCCACCGTTTGTGCCTTACCTCCACATTATCAATCGTTCCGGTTTGGCATTTTAGCACCCACGGTTGTCGTATATCTTCGGTGCTAGTTGGGCTAGGTCTTTGTCATCAAGTTTTATGCGGGGAGTTCTGTGCCTGGTTGGCTTATCCCCTCGTGACAACACACACACATAGACACAGGGACGCACGCACCATACAAGTTCACGGTAGTTTACGACAAACGGCGTTTGTTTGTCCAGAGAAATGATTTCGCAGTTTCGTTAGCAGATAAAGCCTGGATATGATTTAGAGATTTCTTGGGAAGTTAATAATGACTTTTGATGGGGTAAAGAAAGGCATTTACTGTAAGCTTGTTAGGTGTGCCAGATGTTTAACTAGATTTTGACACTCCACGTCACGCATCACGCGTAACTAACACAGCTCTAAGAGCTAGCCTTTCATTCTCGCTGAAAATTGAGCTTCACAAAATCAACTTTCTTTGATAGCGTCGACAGTTTCATTGAATAAGTTTGCCCCGAGATTTCATAATTCACTTTATCTTCAAATGCAAACTTTTCTTGTTAACTTTTTCCTATTTTCCATTCAAGCCATTTGCCCATTGCCACCCCAAAAACTTCCACCCTTGTGTGTCGGCAAAAAGTCATTTGGTCCATATACAAACATAAAAATCCATCAACAGCCATTAATTGCTGACGATGTCGATATGGGCAGACGAAAGTCACACCTGGTGGGGTTTAGAATTTTTGAAAAATTGAAAAATTGAAAGAGAACCCACAAACGAAAAACTGACGAACAAAAGCCAAAAACAGCGAAAGGACATCATCATAATATAAAGAATTAAGCGTGAAGTTTACGCATATTAAGGATACGCACATGCCGCCTGCATCTGGCTGAGAGGAAAAGGAAAACCAAATCGAAAAATGGCTGCTCTATGGGTTTCCGTGTGCATGTGTGTGAGTGAGTGCCCGTGTGCGTGTGCGTCTATCGAGTCGCAGGCAGGCCAAATGCCAAATGCAAATGTGCTCTATAAAATTTGAAATTGCTTTGAGCGTAATGAGCTGGCCAGGCTGTTAAAACAGGCTCAGCATTCTGAGCTGGGTTACACATCCTCTCTCATCTCTAATCAGCATAAAATTCAATGCTAATGAAGCGTTATGCAACCGAACCGACAACACTTGACTGCACTTCATGGCCATGCAAATGAGCCGCGCACATACGAAAATTCCCAAAAACCACAAAACCAACCTACTCCAACCAATAAACATGACAAATTCTTTAATTTGCCTATTGACAGTTTTCAATTATTGGAATTTCTCAAGCGTGGCAACGACTGCGGCAGCGACTTTTGATAAGGAGCCAAGGGCCCAGGTCCTGTCAAACGGAAGTTCAAATTGAAATGTGGTGGGCGTTGTAGGTAAATAAATAAGTGTGTGGGGCTTCCTGTTTTGATGGCTGATTTGCGTATTGATTGTAAAATCTGAAAATTCTTATGATTTACAGCCGGAACAAGACCAAACACATAAGCTTGAGACTTGAATCAGTAGCGGAAAACGAGTAAGCGAGTTACCTGAAGAAAAGCTGCAAGTCAATTAAACAAACAAAGAAGCTATTGTAAATAAAAGAATAACGAAAAGCGGACTTAACTGTTACATATGTACAAAAAATGGAACCGAAACCCTTAATCAAGTCTTTTTCAGAACCTAAAAACAAAAATCCGAGCCCAAGCGAAAAATCTACGGTGCTGGTCAGGGCTGCAAACTTCGTAGAAATCGGAAGGGGTCACTCCGGATTCAAACCCGGGAAACTGTAAGGGTTCAGGCTCACGAAGCTGGTTCACCCGGGCTTTGAAAAATTATTTTCCAGATTTAGAACACATTGGTTTTCAAATCCAAGCATTATAAACATGTAGGGTATTTTGCTAGTAAAGCCTGCAGGAGCATAAAGCATTAATTGAAATCCACAAACTCTAATCGACTAACTTTTTCATTGGGGATATTGAAAATTTTCATACAGAAGAAAATAACCATATTTTTTAAATCAAACCAATTTTAGTCTTTTTTGGCCCGGGTGGTTAAGGTTTTCTTCGGTTCAGGACGGTTCAGACTTTCCAAAACTAGAATCGGATCTGTTCTGGGTTTTTTGGTTTCTTAAACTAAACTGTGAAACGCATCATATTATTAGCTAAGCTATCTCTTTTTGAAGAAGAGTTAGATTACATTAATCCGATTTATAAAGTGCATAAATAGTTTTCTCAAAAATTTTACAGTCAAACTAACTGAAATGATTGGAATAGCTGCATCTAGTATAGATGCTTACTGAAAATTATTTTTGTAATGAAATCAAATGTATCAACAAAGTGTTTACATTTAACTTGCCATCATGAATACCAGATTTTTGGAAGCTGTCAGACCATACATAAACGGATTGCTTGCAACATGGGATGCGTCCACAGATGAAAAGTCCCAGATAAAAATCCCTAAGTCATCGACCAAGAATTGTAAGAGACCTGAGAAGAACTCAAAGCGAAGGCCAACAACAGAGTTCGTTGGAAGAGAGAAGTGGTTGATGCCCTATGTCCCACACGGAAATGGAACTAGAAGAAGAAGAAAGTATATATTTTCTTGATTAGCATTAACATCCAAACCTGTCCGTATAAACGAAGAGTTCCCAAAAATGGTAAGAGAAATATTTGTTGCCATGTATGGTTAATAAGCTTATTATACTCTGAGGCGAATCAGGTTTATTTTCAGTTCTTGTAATTTGGAAAAAACGTTGCATCTTCCACATTTTTGTTGTAGTCAGATCGTACGAATATTACGTAATCGAGTATTTAGTAATCAGTATTTAATATCAGTTTTCTAAAGAACGATAAAGATCGATTGAACGATAGTCGAGTTAAAAGGAAAACAAACAACTATGATAGGTAGCACTGGCCGCAAGGGGCATGGGCAGCACTTCACACACTTTATGGCCTCTTTTCCACAATGTGTGGCTTTTAACTTGAACTGATAAAATATAAACAAACTTTGGGGGTACACATTGTTGTTATACTCTGTACCGAAGGTACATAGAGTATATTAAGTTTGTGCAAAAGTATGTAACAGGGAGAAGGAATCATTTCCGACCATATAAAGTATATATATTTTTGATCAGTATCAACAGCCGAGTCGATATAGCCATGTCCGTCTGTCCGTCTGTCCGTCCGTCCGTCCGTATGAACAAACAGATCTCAGAGATGGTAAGAGATAGAGGTTTGACGTGTATGGGTAAAATGCTTCTTATACTTGCAGGCAGATCAAGTTTATTTTCAATTTTTGCCACGCCCCCTCCCGCCCCCGCAATTTAGAAAAATCATTATATCTCCTACAGTTTTAAAGATAGACAATTTGTACCTTCTAGAGATAGTTAGTAATTGGCAAAATGTATCGATTTGCCAAAGAAATGATAAAGATCGGATGAGCGGTTCTCAAGTTATGAGCAAATAAGTAAGCTACCTTCCCCCAACCTCTCCCACCAGCACAACTAACACCGCACAATCTTAGAGAGAGAGAGAGAGAGGGAGAGAGAGAAAGAGAGAGAGATGAGCGCAGCACCAGCATAGCATTCAGCTTCTACTCCAGGTACAGAGTATATTATAGTCGGGCTTGACCGACTTTCTCACTTGTTTTTCTGTTAGAAGTTTGAAAAAAGTTTTACTAAATTGGCTTTAGAGCCCCAAAGGCCCAAGCCTAGCTTTTCTCAATTTCTTGGCGCGTGTGCTTTTAATTTTTTACACTAGAGAAAGGGGCCTACTGTTTCTTTTTGAGAAGTAACGACTGCGTGGCCTTTTTGTGTCTTTATTTGCCCTTAGATTCGATATTTTTTCGCGCATGCGAAAAGGCAATTCGGATTGCGCTGCCTTGTAGTAATTGTGTCATGTACACTACAGTGTCCAAAAAGACAAAACTCTTTCCATACTTCTTTAAAATTTATTTCATTGTCAAGGCTTAATTGGGTTCCCCCCCAGCCAACAGGTTTTTAAAGATGTACTTACATGCGTTTACAGGACGAAGTTTACTTCGTGAAGATTTATTTCAATTTATTGAACAACAAAATTTATCGACCAAAAATATCAGATCAATCGGGATGAAGAATAAAGACTTTATATCTCAGCTGGGGCATTGAAATCTTAATAGTAGGGGAGAGTGGGGGGTTGTGATCATAGTTTTGTTTTTCGAACACAACTTCGCTAAAAATCAATATTTTTTCGTTCTGTAAATTTTGTATTTTAGGTAAAAGATGCACAAAACTTTCCTCATCACTAGATTTAAAAAATAATGGGGATTTTTTATTTTATATTGAAAAAAAAGTGATTTTTTGAAATTTCAAAAATTTGTGGGGGGGTTGTGAGCCCCCCCTCTTAAAAGTTCAAAATTCGTGTTTTTAAGCAAGTATTGTTTAATAAATGAAAAAAATAACAATTTTTCTCATATTCTGAATTAAGAAATATCAATGAAGAGTGAAAATTGATTGACGGCATCGGGCTTGTTTTCTTTTATATACGAGCACTTTTGCTGGTGGCTGTTCCAATGTTTGCCTTTCTTAATGTCTTTTTTTTCCTTAGGAGAGTTTTCCCAATAATATTCAAGCAATATTCTCTTTGGAAGTCAAAACCGACTTTTTTCAAAGTGGCTCACAACCCCCCATATCTCACTTTTTTTTGGTGACGTCACATAAACCAAAAAAAAACAAATTTCTGTCAAAAAGGCAATTGACCAAAGATATTTCCCTCATACTTACTTATGGCATTACGAAAAAAATTTTGTATAATATTCATAAGCCAAAAATGGAAAAAAAAACTTTTTTTTTTGAAAAAAAAGTCGAGTTCTGGTTCACAAACTTAAACAACGTTGACTGATCGGTTGCTAGCCCAAAGATAGGTAATAAGAAGGGAGACACTTGACATAAACAAAAAGTTTAAATTTATTTTTTTTTTGTGGTCAATATTCGAGTGGCTCACAACCCCCAGCGGCTCAGAACCCCCCATTCTCCCCTACGTTATACATTTTTAGTAAAATCTGCAAAAAAAAGCAGATAATCAAACCAACCTAAATTGTAAGTTATACTCCATTGAATTTTGCTTTAATGAAACTAAAGCAGTTGAAATTAATATGTACTGCTTATTTAACTGCTTTAACTGAAACATCCGCCATACAATTTGGAAATAATGTCACTAAATGGTTTACTTTTCAATTATTAAAAGCTACCACCATTAGACTGTGAAGTATTCTTCAAATTAAGTCATGGTAACATAATTACATCCTTTGTTTTTAATGTCTGAACTTTGCAGCCTCATTAAATTCGGTGAAAGTTCAACTCGAAGATAAACAATAAAGTAAAAGGAGCTTGTCAAAATGGTTTACCTTTCAATTCTTAAAGCCCATCTGAAGCTAGCACCATTATATTGGGATGTTTTATTCAAATTTTCCTAAGCGACTTTAAGTCATGGTAACATAAGTACATCCTTTGTTTTTAATGTCTGCCTCATTAAATTGGGTTAAGTTTCAAATCAAATAAATTTTAAAGAACTTGTCAAAAGTTAAACAAAATAGTTTTCAACAATTCCTTTAAGAAACACCCTCCTAAGAACTGACAAAAAATTCTTCCACCGAATTATGCGCAAATGTGTGAAAACAGCCTTCAATGCACGTTCGTTTGATACAATTTCCAGTTAATATTCAGTAAACAAAAGCCCCCCAATTAGTGTGTCATAAACGAAATTCAAAATTCAATACAGCGGCAACTCTGGCCCTATTGATTTTATGTGAATGGAAGTGTTAAAATCTGCCACAAGTTCTAGTCTGTTCCTTTGAAATGGAGCACATGTTGGTCATGATTTACTGATGGGCTGTAAATTTTGTCGCCAAGCAGAGCAGAGCAGGCATAAAACTTATGTTGTATGGAAGATGATGATGACGATGATCAGAGGAGGCTGTAAACATTTAAGTACAGTCAAATTCATTCAATGACACGAGATCGTAAACTCCTCAAGAACGAAGTCGAGTGCAAAGGAGTAGGTGTTGCTTCCTTGAAATTCCAAGACAAAACGGGAGTTTATGACTACCGTATAGTGTGTCAAAGTCGAGTAGCTAAATGTCCTTGCCAGCCACTTGCTGTGCTACCGTGCCGGACCACATGCCAAGACGGCGAGTCCGGCGGGACAACGACTGGGTTTGTTTGCCTAGCAAATTTAGCATGAAGGAGTGAAAATGCTCTCGCAATTGTCTCTCGACACAGTTTGGTGTGCCTAATTTTCACTTGTTCCTGTTCCCATTCCAAAAAAAATCGATCTGTCATGTGGCCAGGCACGGGAGTTGTACAATATTTGTTGTTAGTTTAGGAGTCAGTTTGTGTGTGTTTTTTTCCAGTGTCCACAGTTTGTTGACAGTTGTCTAACGGTTAGTTGATGGATTATTTAGTGGAAATTGAGAAAGGATGTTCCTTTTCCTAGGAAGACTCAGACTGAAAAATCAATAGGTTTCCCGCAGCAAACAGATGAGTAAGTTAATATGTAAAATTAGTTAAACATTTTATGACCCTAAGGGAGAAATATGCAAATTGTAATTTCAATTTCATTTGTCATTTCGACACAGAAAGAGGAGTCTTTGATGGATCCGCCAGGGCCGGGCAAAAGTTAAGCGTTTCGCTTAAATGAAGTACCAAAAACTCAATTTATTTGCAATTAAAATGGTGAAACAAAATCTGCACGGAACTCCCTGTGGCCCGTTGTCCGTTGTCCGGTCGGAACTCTCTCACCAGAGGAGAACACTTTTTCCCCAGTTGCCAAGTGCGGTTGGAGCGGCCTGAGCTTTTGATCTCACACACTAGGGCGCTCCGACCTGATCGCCGCGCCTGGACCCGGGCTATATGTCATTGTAACATAAAAGTTCAATTTTAATTGCCGCGCTTGACGTGCTCAAGGTATTTGGCTTGGCATTTTTACGATCACTTTGGCAAATGTGCGCTTCAAAGCGATTTCCAGCACCAACTCCGACTCCGACTGCAAGTCCGTCTCCAACTCTGTCTCTCTGGCTGACTTTTGTCGGCCACTTTGTTTGTCCCGTCACTCCTCAGGTGGAGGCTCTGTGTCAGAGTCGTTAAAAACGTCAGCATCAGCACATCGCAGCATGGGTTTTACATATGTTCATTTGTTTATATGACTGAAGTTTGGCACTCAACTTAAGCGATGGCAAATCCGTAACTCATTTCGCCTCACCGGCAACCTTCACCGAAATTTTGTTGTCTTGTTGTTGTTGTTGTTGGGCTGCATTCGGCCGATTTGCATGCTGGGCATTTTCCCACACGCACAACTCGCGCTGAAACTGATGAAACTGAAGTTGATGCCCAGGGGCGTGGCACTGGGGCTAAGTGAGCGGCGGCAAAGATATGCTGATACACTTGCAGAAAACTAGAACGAATAATTTGAGAACGAACGCTCTTAAGAAAAAAATTTATTCGTTCTTGAATTTCATGAATTTCGCTCTTGGATCTGAGCTAAATTCTTTCTCAATTTGGTTCTTATAGGCAAGAGGAGTGAGGGGAAGCAAACTTTGAGAAAATAGCGTTGAATACGGAATGTCGGAATAAAAATTTTACATTTGGATCAAAAATTTTTTCCTTGGACTAAGAATTTTCAATCTTACTGTACTTTTGAGAACGAATGCTCTTGATTCAAGAATGAAATAAAATTCTCTGAGTGTACAATGAGCGAGATGGTTGGGCCCATTCGGTCTTATCGGTTTGAGTAATTCTGGTTGTGCTTCTGAGAACGGGTTCGGGTTCCGGTTCAAGGGTTTCTATATACGCACGGTTTTCTTTTACAATGCCTCTAGTCTGTCTGTCTATTTGCCTACTAGTATTTACCTTCGGTCTCGTCATTGTTCAATTTATATTCAGTGTGACCATCGTTCGATTTCTTAAAATGCCTTAAAACTAAAATATCGATACACATCCTGGCGGTCATTTGGAAGCCGTTCCATAGATTATCTTAACCTTTTCCGTATTTCATGATTATTTGAAAACATTATTTCCCTTTAATGAGGTATAAAACGTTATCTTTTGCATCCACACCGCCGTTTTTTTGAGTGCACGACAAATATCTTTCCTTTCAATAACATAAATTAAAAACATAGCAAAAATGGGAAACTCCCAGCGGCATTGGCTTTGTGCAAGCTGCTGACACATTCGGCCAATAAAACATCCAAGAGCAACTGCAGCAGACTGCATGTCTCGTCTCGTCTCGTCTCTCGGAACACACGGAACCTGGGAAAGTCGCATCCTTAGTTTGGCTCTTCGTTATAATTTATTTAATGGCTGGCAACAAGCTCAACCCGTTGAGTAATTTGCTAAACATGCAACTGCCAATCGATCGAAGGAGCTTTGAGTATTTTTTCCGCAGATTTATGAGGCGGTGGTGGGGGCCGGGCAGCCGAATGCGTTTTTAAACAGTGCGTCTTAAATCAAAGATCTGTGAGGAGACCGCCGACCGACAATTTCCGGCGAAAATCGCTTGCAGTTACGAAGATAACTAAATTACCGCAAATACAACGACCACAGGCGTCATAATTGCGGTTGAGCCGCCCTGGCAAGGGCATTGGTAGGGGGGTGGGGCGTAACAGCTCGCGTTAGTCATTTTGCTCAACAGGTGACAAGGACACTAACAAACCATTAACACCCGAACCGCAAGGATGCAAGCTACCTGCCTACATCCTTAGATTAGAGGCCATTACAAATCGTAAGTGTTACGCTAGACAGACCAGAGACCAGGTGGTCCCAGCCATGGCTGGCTTTGTTTTTGTTTGCTCAGAGCCAAATGGAGTTGTCAAACTGTTCGAATGATCGATTTGACACACCAACTTAGTCAACTTCTGGTGCTGCTGCTGCTTACATCCTGCCCAGTGTGCGTTGCCAATTGCTTTAGCAGCGCTTTTTAGCCTAAAATCTACGCATCTGTTTTCGGTAGGCGTCGCCAAATTACCCCAGATAGGTATAGGTGTTGCCAAATTATGCTAATTAAATTAGTCAAGAGTCGAGGCTTCGTTTATAATTGAGATGTGTTAATTGGACTTGCAAATTGATTTTGGACGCCCACTAAAGATATTGAAATATTTTACGACATTTTTGTGTCGGTGTCAAGAAATTAGTATGGAAATATGAAGACACGATTTGTGGAACTGTGAAATAGCTTTTTGGCAATTTTGGTATAGACTTCGAAGATTTGTCAGTCCACTAAGTTGGTCTTAGGTAATGAAACGCAGCGAATGTTTTATTTTATTATGGCAGCGGAGAACTCTTTAAATAAAAGAATTTTTTAACCAAAAATTATTCGTTAAAGGTGTTTTTATAATTAATAAAATACCTCTGTTTATTTTTTGAGTAAACAACATAATGGTGACTAAGTAATTCTTGTTAATAGGTCATGTAATTAATAACAGTCTTTGAATGTTAAATGGACTGTACACTTACCAAAGACCGTGTTGAACAGCTACTAATTGTACGATCCTGTGAAGAAAATCAAGAAATCTTTACACAAACAGAGAACAAGTTATTTAGTTTTTACTTGAGGCTTGGTGTTATGAACAATCATGGACAATCGAATCTTATTTGAAAAATGCTTTCGATCATTCAAAGTATATATGAATCTATAATCTTTATTGAAACCGATCACAGTTAATTTTCAACCTCAACTTGATCAGTTTTTTAAGCTCCACTACAATTATTTGTCTTAGTATTCACTGATCAGTAAATCAGTAAAATAGTTTCTATCTATTGTGCCCATAATTGTTTTTGGTGCAGATCAATTTCGATCTGGTATGTTAAGGATTGCACTGAACAAATCTGCATCATTGGTTTTGTTCTACAGCTAGTCCACTCCATCGATGGTGGAGTACTCTACCTTCTTTTACGGCCTTAACTGGGACCGAAAAATATGGCGCTTAAGTAAAAAGCCGCCAAGTAAATCAAAGATTTTCATATATCTAAGGGAATATTTTTCAAACTGATTTTTCAGATAAAACTAGTAAGAAAGTTGGTCACGACCGACCATAACATACTCTGTACCTGGAGTAGGAGCTGAATGCAGCGCTACTGCTGCGCTCATCTCTTAGTTTCTTTTTCGGTTTCTCTCTTTCTTTGTTAAATGAAATGCGTTTTGGTTATGTTTGCTCATAACTTTAAAACCGCCCATCAGATCTTTAACAATTCTTCAAAGATCATGTTTATTTTCAATTTTTGCAAAGCCCCCTCTCGGAATTTGGGAAATGTTAAGTCTCCCAAAGTTTTGTAGATAGATTATTCATACCTTCTACAGATAGTTAGTAATTATATCATTATATATCGATATGCCGAAGAAATGATATAGATCGAACATAGATAGATAGATTGATATAGATCCAAGACAATCTTAGAGAGATAGAAACTAGTGCAGAGTTCCCCAGCCATAGCTTCTGGGCCACAAACATACTCCCCAATTCACACCGAATGCTTGCCGAAGTAATGCATCACTGTCTGTTAGAAAGAAACACATTCACATATTCGCGCTCTCTTCTTGGGGAACCCTAAACTGGTGCATGATTCCCGAGTTACTCTTTGGATAAGACTCCGTACCAGACTCTGTATATTATAGTGAGGTTTGACTGGGAACTATTATTAAGAATTTCTGCACTAGGGCTTTGAAAAATATCAGAAAAAAAAATTGTATAAATCAATTCATCTACCTTACCAAAAATTTCTTTCATAAATTCACTGAAAATTTCATTCATCCCCACAAGTTTCTCATTTCGGAGTTACTCTCTGTCCGCATTTATAATCCGAAAAGCATCATTGATCGTCTAGTCTTCAAATTCTGCATCAGTCGTCTAAGCAACAATCTGATCCTTCACAGAAGATAAGTCATTTATCTGTAATAGTGAAGAGGTCTTAACGCAGTCTGGACTTATGTAGTTGTTTCCAAAACATTTTCAATGATTCTGACATCAGTTCGTTCCACGGCTATTCGATAACTATTACAGAACCTTTTTTGACTAATATGCCTTCACCTTCACACTGAAGCATGTGTGAAGTCATTCCCAAATACTATTTTAGTCATCCATGCTTTTTGTTTGAATGCAAAATTATATAAAGCTGCTTTTATTCGATATTTTCCAATGCACGGGAACTCTCGGGCAAATAAATCAATGAAGAATAACGGTTTTAATCTATAACCAGATGCATTGGATCCAAGAAATAATGTCAACGCTTTTTTAAACTCTTGTGTCCGTGAAAAGATTCTTCTCTTATATTTACCATTTCTGATACACGGTTGGGTATTCATTTGTAGCGTCGGATTCAGAGCTTGCAGCCTTATCTTGTGGTTTGTAAGTAGAAGCCCTTTTTTAAATTAAAGACTTGAAGAAGTAGGGTCGTAGGGTCTAAGCTCATAGCAACAGAGTACTAAAGTTTTCGGTGGAGAGGAACTATGGTTGATGCCAATGTTCCTCGAGAAAATAAGGATCCTAAAACGAAGAAGAAGTGGTTCAGGATTAGGTTCTAGCAGGAAAGTTTGTAACAAACTATTTCCCAGTGCAGCTCTTCTGCTTATTTACATATAATTGTAGCCCATATGCGGCCTTGGATTTTGTGTGTTTTCAGCTCTGGGGCTTAATAAAAACGGCCTCTATTCGGAAAATTCTTAGCTTACGAGGTTCTGTTCATAAATTAGCTTTATATAATTACTTAATAAAGTCTCATAAATGTCTTGCCTTGATTAGTAAACATACAATGCAGCAGTTCAAACAACAGTTTAGTTTTGTTACAAAAAAAATACAATGCTTCACGATTTCACAAAATTTTTGTAGCTGGCGGCAACTTCAAAACCCAAATCGATCAAAATCTTTGATTCTTAGAAATCAAAAATAACATCAATTAAATGCAAAAATGCCGCAACAAATCAAAATCTAATTAAATCAAACAGAAGATAACATGCAGCTCAATTTTTCACAGTCGGAACAGTTTGACGTTGGGCAGGGGCAGGGGTAGGGGGAGGAAGTTGTACAAAAAAAAAGCCGCTGCAATTTATGGTGGAAAAGTCGGCACGAGACTTGCTTTTCTTTTTTCGGACATAAGTAGCAGACTTAACGGCAACCTGTGGCTTCAACTGGGAACTTTGACATGTGCCGTCACACAGACACCTGGAAATAATTGAAAATCACGCTGGCCAATTGTCACTTGGAAAAGCCGCACCCAGAGAAGAATCAACAAAACACTGGAAATTGTAGCAAATCGATTTCGGGTAGCCGCAGTTGCTCGAAATGCTTCTTTAATTAGAAGTGGCATCGAAATAACCTTTTCATTATAATTATTTACTTAACCATTCGCGGGCGATAATTTCGGGCTCTGCCGTGAGGGCAGAACTAAAATGCATTACGAAAATCCATTTACTATGGAAAATAAATCAAAACGGGAAAGCGACCGGGGGAAAAATGAAAAACTGAGTCTCTGAGCTGCTTTGCATCATCAGTAGTCCACATCGAAGGATTGATGGCGTTTTGTGATTATTTTTGGGCCTCTTCTCTATCTTCCTGTTAATAATTCAATGTCAAATTAGTTGTAATCAAATTGTGATAAATATGTGAATTATTTGTGGGATTTATGAGGCTCTCTTGTGGTTATGGCTAATGGAAGATGCCAGTGAAGTGCAACGAAGACTTCGGCGTTTCAATTAGCCAAAACTAACTCAACAGCCGTGGCTGTTGTTAATTAGGAAACCCAAAATTAATATTCACACAGCCCAACCAAAATGGTCACTAGCATGTAGTGGGAAGCTGGCTAAAAGATTTTCGCACGAGCAAAAAGTAAACTTCATTTCCGACCGGCGAGTGCATGACTTTTGGTTAATTTGCTTGCGAGGCCTGTGTGGTGTCGGTGGAAATCAAAGAACTTTTGTTCAAGTTGCGCATACGCCGCGTGTAGCTGTGAGATACTTTTGGCGTGGGTGCCCCGACTGGCTGTGCCATTTGGCAATAATTGTGCGCCTATTGTTTGGCTGGCCGACACGCTGTGTGTGTGGCTTTGCCTCGGGGCAATCGCTCAAAAACTTATGACAACTGAAGCGGCTACTGTGTGTGATTTCTCAAAGATAGCGAGCCTCTGTCATTGATGTATATGTATCTGCACTTTCAATTTAACCTGAAATTCAAGTGAATGCCTTACAATTGGGGTGGCCTGAAATGGCCTCCAGCCTTTCCTGCAGACTTTGGCATTTTTTTTTTGTGGGAATTTGTTTGAAAATGTTCTTATTCAGCCAATGGAAGCAAAATATTTGCCTAGCTGTCAGTTGTGTGTGTGTGTGTGCATTGCTCTAGTATCTAGTTCAAGTTGTGGAAAATTCATTTGCAGACAAGACAGACAGAACAAGCGTCGCGGCGGCCAAAAAATGGGAGACAAGTAGGATAAGCTTAGTGAAGCTTTAATACTCTGTCAAAAAACGAAATGGGTTTGGATCGTGCATTTTATGTTTTTTGCTATGCTCTAAACTGTTTTGACGGTTTCCATGTTTACTTTCATGAGTGACTTTTTCTTAAGCGACATGGGCGACATTTGCTCTGACGCTTAAAAGGAGCTAAATAACATTTTGGGGTTAATAAATATACACTAATTGTAGGCAAGGGTTGTTTTTAGACGGCTTACTGTATACACACAGTTTACTATTTACATACGGTTTACTGTTTACAATGTCTCTAAAGAATCTACATACAGAAAATTAGTTTGTCTGTCTTTTATTGCACATTTTCTGCGTCTGTCTTCGTATATCTTCTACAATCTACTTCTGCGTTCTACTTTCCGACTTGTCATATTCAATTTTCTATACAGATTAGATTTCTTACATAATACCTTAACACAAAAATAATCATATGTCTGTCCATATTCACAGCAAGACGGTCATTTCAAATAATTCCAAAGACGACATCCTTATACAGGGTATAAACTGTACCCATTGAAAATGGATAAAAAAGGATCATGAAGCTGTGGAAATTTATGTATGGAAGGACCCAAAAACACCAAGGTTAACACGAAAATATTTTAGCTATAGCGTTTGAATCAGTATGTGCCCAGCAAACAATTTCATATAAAAATCACGTTTTGTAAGCGTTCAAACATAAGCAAAACGCTTATAAAACGCTGCGTGACTTTATAAAACGTATCAAAGTAAGCGTTTTATAATCGAAACGCACCCATCCTTATAAGCTTAAAAAAGACGCTTGCAAAACATGTTTTATAATTCATTTTCGTAAGCTTACAACAAGCTTTGTAAATACGGTTGCAAAACACGTATTGTAAGTAAAGTAATAAAGCGTTTTAAACTTTATTTTGTGAGTGTCTGTTGGTTATTTTTATTATTCAAAAATGTATATTAAATTACGCAGCTGCCTAGCACAAGATCACAAGGAAAACGCCAAGGTCCAAGAGAGCGAAAGTGAGCACGAAATCTCTCGGTCGCCGAAACGACATTTGAAATCAAGGCTGACATACGAAAACGCATGAAAATAACACTTTAAGCTTCTTTTGCATAACGTTTGCTCAATTGCTGGCTGGGTGTGTGTGCTGACGCTTTCGTGTATGTATGAGTGTCAATTGTACAGGGTATTTCGAACTCGGGTCTTACTTGTTTCTAAAAAACGCTTTCCTTTATCAGCTGCTCAACCAGAATTCTTAATTGAAACATAATTTGAATAAAATTAAGCTTACAAGGTTTTGTAAGCATCTACCTTAAGACATTTCCGTGTTTCTTATGATCGGAACCCTGTTAGTAAAGTTAATAATAATAAATTTGTTTTAAACAGTATTTATTTTGTCCCAACTTTGGGCTAGTCGTAAATGCCATCCACTTAGCAAAAGAGTATAAATTGGCCTTGAGTGATGGTTTTGCAATGCAAAGGAATTTAATTTCTGTTCTTCCTTTTCAGTTAAACAAAGAATTGGCAATGCTGTCACAAATATTGATTTGCATTCATTGATGTTACGCTGGCCTTTTCGCATTTATTATCTTTAACCTCTAATATATACGATTATGTTACGCTAATGATTTCCAAAACGTTATCAATAAACTCCACTGAAATATTACCTCTAACGCCCATATGTCAGCTTAAACGAAAGCCCCGAGCAACAGCTGTTAGGGGGAACCCTCTGAGAAACACAAGAAAACTAAATTAAAACTCAACCGCAACTGTTTACACAGCAAATGTTACCACAAAAGGGCCGAACTGGAGCTGAAGTCCCCACAAAAAAAATGTTGATTAATATTAAGAAGGAGCAGTTGGTCCAGAGGTGAGAAGAATAATATGTACAAATATATCACTCCTTCGCAGACGGTTAAAAACGTATTAATAATGTGTGATCGTCAGACGCCCACCAAACTGTGGAATGCCAGTTGGTCAGTTGGTGGGCAATCTAGCCAATCCACACCAAGGATGACTTAGCAAAAGGATCACACCGCAAACTGTATCAAATGATGATCACACACTCACACACGCATTCAGGGGTGGGTTAAACAAAGGATGCCATTATGTGCATGATCTGTGGTTTCTTTTGCTCGCTCCGCTTGCGGCGCTTTGTCGGCAAACGGAGGACACCCAAGCCGTTGGGTCTGCCACCATCGAAGTGTGAATTCTGACAGCCTAAAATGTGGCGGATTCTTTGAAAGACAACGTGAAATTGAAGTGGAACATTAAGCGCCCTGCGTTTAACGCATTTCTGTTAATTTTTCGAGCAGATCCTTGATTAGCACTTGCCCGCCTTCTGATGGGGACACAAACTCCTTCGTGCGCGTGGCGTTAAGCCATAAAATTCGTTTAACACCTGCCGCAGAGATCGAGAGCTAGGTGTGATGTCAATGATTATAATTAACCAATGAAAGGGTTTGGCCGACAGCGAACTAAATCAATCATCATGATTTCCACGAAGTGATAGGAAGCTCTTAATTTGAGATTTGTTCACTGTGATACGCAGGAGAAATCGAAGCTTTGGTGAAGTAAATGGGCCACTAGAATAAGATCCTGGAGCAAAGGACGTTTATGTTTGAATTCATTCTGCCTATTACAATAACCAAGCAAGAAGCTTTATAGCCAAAAGTCAAGCCAAATTGATCCAGGCACTTTTCAAGAATATCGCTTAAATCATTGCGCAATAGACACAGTCTGGGTAAAATTGTGCTGAGGATAGCTAACTTTTTAATAAAAACGGTCCTATACTGAGGTTCTTGACTTCATCTAATCTCCCGATCCGGACCTAATGGAATAATTATAATTTTATACAGCTAAATCGAAACATTTTTATTTCAATCTCGGCATATTCGTGAACCAGACCTGCTCTGGTAGTCTCAATTATTTTGTTATACCGAAAAACAACGAATTAAACAAATTTATGCTACGAACTGGACTGAAATTCAATGTGACTGACGTTTAAGACGCCCGCGCCACGCCGCGGTCTAAGACGAGCCATCTAAAAGCTTACTTGAGTATAAAATATGTGTACAAAATGTGTACATAAATGCTTGCTGACAAGATGATATTAAAACCGCAATTGAAATTTGCTGAGGAAAAATCTAAAGTAGCAGTTCGAAATCCCTGTTCCCGAAGGGCCTGTTCCCGTTTTCGATTCCGAACATATCATGAAGAAACGGAATTGTGAAATTTTTTGTGTGTAGAAGGATAAGGGAAACTTGTTGATGATATTGATATCCATTGGACTGGATAGATTTAACATCGTAAAAATAATATTAAGATTATCCAATTAACGTTAAATTGATCTTACATTTTCATCCAATGGAGCTGATAATCATCCAAATGATATGAAAAATGATATTATAGTATCAAATCTATAAAAGGCTGTATATTTCTGATCAGATAGATGTTTTGTACCTTTAACGCATATTTAGTAATCGGTATTTATTATCGATCCACCGAAGGAAGGGTTAAGATCGTATAAATGTTAGGGGAGTTATATGGAAAACAAAAAATTATGCTGCCGCAACGACGTTGGGTAGCACTTCACACACTTTATAGCTCTTTTTTGTCACTTTGTCTGGCTTCCAACTTTAATTAATCAGTTATATACAAACTTTGTCTAAACGATCCAAGAATCCATGAACCCAGTTTCGAAAAAAACACTTATGTTCGATAGGTTAATGAACCGGCCCGAGAACCGAGCATTGGACTTTAAACGGGTTCGAACCCTCGGGACCGAATTTGAACAAAAAAATTTCTCTACGATCTAATATATTTTGTATTTTATTTAAAAATCCGAATCGCAAATAACTTGTGAGATTATTTTTAGGGGTCACAGCTGTGAGGCCATTGGATGGGTCGTAGGTTGCGGATAGTGCATGGCCTTCCTATGGAAATTAGCTATGAATAAGTGAGTTTACCCTACAAATAAACAGTCCCGGACAGCCAGCACGTGTCACGCTGCAGTGCACCGACGAGGCGCTAGTGTTGCCGCCTGCTTTAAAAAGCCTCAGACACACCAAACCCAATTCCTCCGAGTGAATCAAATCGGAACCAGAACTGGAACCTATATTTAAAAATTTGTGTATACTGGTATTCGAGAAACGATATTCTTGGTAACAAAAAGGACCGAAAAAAACCTAAACATTGTACCGGTACAGTATCGGTTATGAGTGCAACAACTAGAGTGCAAAGAAAGCACTTAGTTTTCCAAAAATTTTCTCGGCATTTTGTAGGACCCACATATATAACAGGGTTTACTACTTTGGCAGATATGAATATACGAGTTTTCTCAATTTCTGTTCAAGTCCACCTAAATGGAAAATCAGTTTTGACATTTTATTTGAAAGTGGAGTCAAAGTCGATTTATATTTCGCTCACTTACCTATCAACCTAAGTCATACCTCAAAATAAACTATTTTCTATTCTCCATGGAAAGTACCAAACATTTACTACATTTTTGATAGTTAAGACAATCGACAGTCTTCCGACTGTGTCCGATGTAGGAATATTTATTCCGGATATTTGACGAAATTTGGATTTCATATAAAATATTCAAGGCACACGATATAATGATGCGTGAAATAGGTAAACTCTTCAATCAATCTCTTTTTATCTCTTGCCGCTTATTCCGTCCAATTAATAACTTTACGAAAATTCTTAATAATTTTGGCAATAATTTTAACAAGACGAGAAATTATAATTTAACACCCATCCTTTATTAGCTTCATCAATTTTGTCTTCTAGATTAGTTTCAGTGTCTTCAGCCCAACATCGCCCATTATAAATAGATAAAATCAACCTTTAGAGAGTTGCCTTCGCAGAAATATTTTATATTTAAAATAATTTTCTTCTTTTCCCTAGCAATTAGTGCTTTTCCAACTAAGTTCATTCCAGCTAAAAGCATAGTTGTTCCGGAACACGTGTCGCAGAGCTCTGCCAAGCCATCAACTTCCATTAAGCCCGTTTGCGAAGGCGTTTGGCAAAGGAATGCAAAAAAAAAGAAATGTGAAAAAAAGTGTTGTTGAGTAGCCTCAACTCACAGACATCCCTGAAGCAGAGCGAAGGACGCAAAGTGCACCTGCTGCTGTCGAAGGGAAAGCTTAGATGAATTCCTGCAAAATTTGTTTACTTTGAAATATCCTTTTGCGTTTCCATGAATGCATAATATTTTGGTTTTTGCAATTAAGTGAGGTAAATGTTGTTTTTCACAGAGAAAACTATTAATAGGCCAAGAGTGTGTGTGGGTTTGGTACACAGGAAACATAAAATGTTCGCCTAGAGCACAACAGCAAAAAGTCGCATAACTCCAAATTAAGAGCAAATAAAATAAATAATAAACTTCAGTCCCAAGAGCCGCTGGTAGCTCCGTTTTCAGGGCGGAGCTAACTGAAATTGCAGCCATACTATGGATATTCATTGGTTCTCTTTGTTCAGATCTCCGCTCTGCTCTAACCACACAAGCGATCCCTATTCTCGCGCTCTCTCTCGCTCGCTCTCGTTTCCATGGTCTGCTCGCTTGCTCAGCCACTGCCACCCTCGCTGGCTCACAATGGAAAACTTGTTTTCCTGCTGCCGCTCGTTCTGTCGACGTCGTCGTCCGAGAATCTCACAGATTCGTTTTAGTCTTGCTGGCTGACCGTTTCAAAATCAGTTTCGAGCTGTCAAGCAAACGAGCAGCATCACCCGACAATCTTTAGTGCTTCAGTGCAACCCAGAAAAAAAACAGAAAAGAAAACAAAATATCACACAAACGGATTACCAACTGAAAATCAACATGGCTGTTTCGGCTTTAAATATGACACCCTATTTTGCGGGATATCCATTTCAAGGTAAGCTAAATCAACAACCACAATAACAGATCACCGATCACCGATCACTGGGCCCATTACCAATTACCACAATTACGCGTACAAAACATTCGAGCCTAGAAAAGTGCCTGCTCATCATTGGGCCAAAGCTTTCGCCGCTGTTTCGAAACGAGAGATCATTACCCGGTCGGCAATCATGATCAGCTTTTTGACTTATTGATTGTGATCAGACCCGGGCCGCATTCTTCTGCCGCCTCGACACCAGACTTTGCAGACTTTTTGGCGCGATCGTCTCTCTCTCTGAGTTGGTGTCGGCGCTGGGGCTTTGATCTTGGCTCAGTGTCTGGCCTGGAGTTGGGAGTTTGGGTATCACGTAGCAGCAACGTCAGCGCCCCAACTTTATTTTTCTTTTGCTTCTTTTTTTGGGGCCGGCACAGCTGGGTGTCTGCCGCGCTTATGGATTATTAGTTTGATTTGATTGGGATGCAGCTGGGCCTGATGGTCAGTTCAGGCGTTCCCCCCTGCCACCACTTCAACCACTGCTCTTTTTCTTTGCCTACGCAAATTGGCAATTTACGCCTTTGTTCTGTACAATAGATTGATCCTCTCGAGGCTGATCCTGCTTAGGCAATTTGAATGCAATGGATTACTCCATTCCGCTCAATCGAGCACACATATTGCCTGATCCCTACTAATCACCTGTTTTTTCTTTACGTTGATCTTTTTAGGACAAGGACGCGTCAATCAACTTGGCGGCGTCTTCATCAATGGTCGTCCCTTGCCCAATCATATCCGCCGGCAGATTGTGGAAATGGCCGCTGCCGGAGTACGTCCTTGCGTCATCTCACGCCAGCTGCGTGTTTCCCATGGCTGTGTATCCAAAATACTGAATCGCTTCCAGGAGACTGGCTCCATACGTCCCGGTGTTATTGGCGGCAGTAAGCCACGTGTGGCCACACCCGATATTGAGGCACGCATTGAGGAATTGAAGCAATCTCAGCCCGGCATCTTCAGCTGGGAGATACGTGCCAAATTGATTGAAGCTGGAATTTGTGACAAACAGAATGCTCCTTCGGTTAGTTCCATCTCTAGATTGTTGCGTGGCACCTCCACGGGTGTGGGCAACTCACACAGCATTGATGGCATTCTGGGTGGAGGAGCTGTATCCGGAGGTAGCGAGGATGAAAGCGATGATGATGCCGAACCCAGTGTGCAGTTAAAGAGAAAACAAAGACGCTCGCGCACCACCTTCTCCAATGATCAGATTGATGCCTTGGAGCGTATCTTTGCACGTACTCAGTATCCGGATGTGTACACACGCGAAGAGCTGGCCCAGAGCACGGGTCTCACAGAAGCTCGTGTGCAAGTCTGGTTCTCCAATCGTCGTGCACGTCTGCGCAAGCAACTGAATACCCAACAGGTGCCCAACTTTGCCTCCACAGCCAGCTCTTATGGTGCAACCGGCACAGCTAGCTCTGCCACCGCCGCGGGTTTGTATCCAACTCAATCCTGGCCCGCCTCTACAGCTGCAGCTGGAGCGGCTTATGAAGGTTATGGCGGTTCAGTGGCCTCCATGTCGCCGGCCAGCAGTACCAGCGGTAGCAGTAGCTCTGCCGCCCATAGCCCGGTTCAGACCCAGGCTCAGCAGGCTAACTACCTAAATTCCACCCCCACCTATGGCAACTACTCTGGCTCGGCCTATTCCGCTGCCAGCTCCGCTGAACAATTGCGCACCCAGTTCGCCACGGCTGCCGCCTCTGGCTCCTCCTGGGATAGCTACAACTTTGCACCCGGCTCTTTCTTCCCCACTGCCACTGCCTCCTCAACCAATCATCATCCCATGGCTGGCTATCATCATACTCATCCCCATCATCATCAGAGCGAACAGAAGAGCTCTATGGTACCCGCTGCTCCCAGCTATCCCTATTTTGGCTTCTGAGCTTAACTTTGAATGCTTCACTTGCTCCAGTTTTTAGCCTTAAGTCTGGACTTGTCCATAGCTGGTTATGGAAGGTTTTGAATTTGCTGTTTTTCTTTACTATTTGGTTTAAGATTTCTTGTTTTACTTAAGAGCCTAAGACTGTTTATATTTAAATTTCAGTAACTTTAGTTTTATATTTTAACAAAATCAAATAAATCAAAATTATATATGAAAAGTAAAATGAATTTTATGTATGTATGTATGTATGCTTTCAAGAGAAAAAACTGAGTTTAACTACTTAAAAAACGTTAAAGGCATTTGAAATAACCTACTTGTGTCGTCTGATCTCTACCATGAACCGAACAGCTTAACACAGTGGTACCAGAGCCAGCTTACGGCGGTGAAGACTGAACAACAACTACAAGAAATAGAAGAGAAATTCGATAATAGTGTGTGTGCCCTTGGCTGTCTGATGTACACCAAATCATTTGTTTCCAACAACAAAATCTACGCTGAAGACCACACAGAAGGAAAAAACCGAGAACATTGGACTTAATCGTTACCAAAAAGTATGCATGAACGGATTTTCTCATTTGTAGTACAATGTTCTCACTTCAAGAACAATTTATTGAGAACGCGAAAACTCAAATTGTGTGACATTGTTCCATTTTTGAGAACAAATTTTGA
The DNA here is from genome assembly GCA_018904275.1 of Lordiphosa clarofinis. Lineage (NCBI taxonomy): Eukaryota > Metazoa > Arthropoda > Insecta > Diptera > Drosophilidae > Lordiphosa > Lordiphosa clarofinis. The sequence goes on from JAEIGQ010000141.1 coordinate 684,580, forward strand.
GTTTATATTGTTCCGTTTTTAAGAACATTTTAAACTTACCTGGAACAAAATTTGATTGCACTTGGGACCAGGTGGAGGCGGATTACTCATATTTGGGTGGAATAGGGAACGGGGACATATCTCTCTTTTGATTGGAAATAAAGAGAGGCAAGGCTACTCTGGATATAGGCGCTGCTGCTTCTCCACCCACCCATTGTGCCGTACGAATCAGAAAAAATTTGTTCGGGCTTGACTGGGATTTGAGCCCGGTACCTTATGCACTCAACGTATGGAATGACGCCCTTGACAATTCAGCCATTGAACAGTTATGCAGATGCACGTCAAGAGGGCTACTTATGCTTTGTTGAGCAGACAAGAGAGAGAGAGAGCAAAAAGAGAACCAACTAGCTGTCTCTCTTGTATATCTCTCCGCTAAAAATCGGTGTTGTTCTTGCTTAAAGTAAATATTATTCGTTTGAGAACAACTTTAGTCATTCTAAGAACATTTAGAACATTTTATCTCAAAAATTTTGAGAACGTTCTGTTCTCATTTTAAGTTGAAGGCAACTTATTTTCCGAACACGCTTTTTCCCTCTGTGCACTATAACATATTTGATGTTGTGATCAATTTTGCAAAAAAAGGGAGAAAATTTATTTTCCAAATATTTTTATGGATTTTGATGAGAAATATCTTTAAATTCGGTACGGAAGATTTTATTAGAAGTAGCATTTGATTTTAGTGACATGTGACGCTGTGAATGAGGAGTGAAAGAGGGGATTAGTGACTAAACAGTGATTAAAAAGTGACTAAACAGTGACTTTACAGTGATTAATCAGTGACTAAACATTTACTTAACAGTGACTGAGCAGTGACTAAACAGTGACTTAATAGTGACTGAACAGTGATTAAACAGTGACTAAACAATGACTAAACAGTGACTTAACAGTGATTGTTGGTTGACTAAATATTGATTGTGAGTGAACAGTGATTAAAAAGTCTTTAAAAAGTGAACCAACGGTGCTTATTAGGGATTATTACGGGTTATTTGGTACTTGAACTCCCTCTTGCTTCTTTTGAAAGATTGCCAATGCTGAATTATATCCAATTGAAAGAGCTTGTGATAGACGGACAATGCTACAGATAACGGGTATAAAAAGAGAAGGTGTCATAGGACGCCCGGTATGAACGAAGCTCACTACGATGGTAAGTTCGATTATGAATTGTAAAGTTCTGGCAAAAAGACTATTTTGGGATTCGTTTGGATTAACTTTAAACCCTATCAGACGGGGATCTGAGTAATTTGTATACCATTGCAATGAAATTTTCACCAGCAACAATATGTAGAAATTTTGTGAACTCGTATACAATTTCTAAAATTGGTGTATCTTCTTTGGAAAAAATTATACAATAGTTTGGGATAGCATATTTCAAAGTTAAGGAGAAGTTATTTCAAATAATTTCAAGGAAAGTCTAAGCAAAAACATAGGTATTCTACAAATCGCGTCTAAAAAGAGTTAAAGTCCCCACTAGATCCCCACCAAAATCTGACCATTTCCCCGCCCTTTCCCCCCACTTCCACCTCACACCATCCCACTCTACAGACCACCCTACTGCTGCTAAGGCAATGGTAAAAGCGGCAGAGTTTGCAATCTAAAAATGTAGAGACATAGGCATACCCAAAAGAATCTGTCGCAAAGACAAAATGTTTCTAGGTTTAGTCCCCCATTCAAACGTCCGCTCTAAAATAACACTGGCAACACTAAAAGTTGATACGGTCGGACCAAAAATTCTGAAAGGGTAATAGTAGCACAAAAACCTTTTTGCTGTTAGCTGCCGATTCTTTTATAGCACTTTGAAGTTTTAAGATATGATTGGGACTTGTAACTCAATATCTCGTAAACTATTTTGAATTTTGTTGACGTCTTGAAGAAAGTTGTTGCTTTTGACTTGGTTTACAAAACATTTTAGTACAGTCAAAATAGTCACTCTTTAAACTCAAATTGCAAAAATGTCGTAAATGCATCATGTTTTCCCCTCATTTTGTACTGTTTTTCAACTTTTTCTTGAAAACTATAACGATGAAAGAAGGACGAAAAATAAGACTAACGTAAACAATCGGTTGAACATACCAACTTCATTCGATGGTCCTCAATAGTTAAAGACCCTGAAAGATTAATAATTTCAACCAAAACTCGAAAAGTACGTTTTTTAGATTGCGACACTATAAAATTTGTTGTTTTGATTAAATCATAAAATTGTCAAAATATAACTTAAAAAATGTAGCTAGAAATTTAATATATTTACTTTTACCGATAAAATTCGTTTTTTCGATTTTGTCTTCTGTTTTGGTCTTTTTACTATATCAAAGAGTACTTAACTGAAGTGTGTTCGTACTACGGTTTGTTTATTTTGGTCTAAGCAACAACTTTTACCTACATTATTGTCCAAATTTTAACGGTTTCAGTTGAAAAACTGAAAAAGTTGTGAAAAATTGTTTTTGGACATCTTTGTAATTTTAAGTACTAAGACGAATTTTTTGATTTGCTACTAAGAAATGTTTTGTAGGCCAAGCCAAGAGCAACAACTTTGCTAAAGACACAAAACAAAATTCATACTTCGATATGAAATCATTAATCCTACAATGGAGCTGAAAGTTCAAGGTCAATAAAAGAAAACGCAGCTAATCAGACCAAACCCAGCAGCGTTTTTATACTACCATCACACCCTCAGAATTTTTGGTCTCGACCGTATCAACTTTTTTGAGTTCAAAAATGTGTCACAGTGTAATTTTTTATATTCACTTATGTTTAAGTGTACCCTTTTATATTTATACTTACGAATTCCATTTTAAACGCAGAATCAATGTTACAAATATTATTGGGAAGGTGTAAATATGAAAATTTCACAGCATTTTTTCCCTAATACAACCTAAAATTTTGCTGCCTTTATATTACTTATCTTCCTTATTTCCTTATTTAGCATAAAAGATTTTAAATGCACAGAGAAATGTCAAGTTGTCAAATGGGGATATCATCATCAAAATCGATCATGCCTGGAACTCGTGTTAATTGGTAATTGGTGATGTTGATCGAGGAAATTAAGTTGGATCATGATGAAAGTTAGAGTAAAGATATTTTAGAAAATCGTCCGAGCTTCTATAAAAATATCCGCAAACAACATCTATAAATATTTTCAGAATCCAATAGTTATAAACGAAAGCTACGGATACGAATCTGCTTCAGTTTATGTATGCAGTTTAATGATCGATGTAAAGTTAAATCGTTATCTGCGTACTAAATTTTCATGGAAATGTCAAATGGTTTCTAATAGTACTACAATTTGTAGAGCTACTCATTCTTAATGAAAATCTGTGCCATCTTTGCTGAATTCATAGTTTTATAAAAGATACTTTTACTTTAAATTCCATAACTTTAATCTGTTATATCTCATTAGAGCCAACTGAACAAAACAAAGTGCCTGTCGCAAAAACAATATCCTCATGCACACAATGCTCTTGCACTCCATTACACTAAGAAGCAGGAAGGACCACACACACGGACACATCGCTTAGTTTTTGGCCAACAGGTTCACAAGCGGCTAAGCCCACAAAACCGAACAGAAAATGTCCCCTAAAATGACATCGCAACAATGGACTGAAACATGACGATCCAACGACGATCGATGGAGGAGGGCGCTCTCCTGTCCAGACAACAAGCCGACTCATGAGCTGACAATTAAACAATTAGACACAAAGCGGCGGACTCGATAATACGAAAATAATTTCGGAAAGGACGCACAACAAAATAGAGCAATTGACAAAGAAGATGCGCAAAATATGAGTAGACCACCAACGTCAGATTGGGCACTGACTTTCAAGATGCCGCCAAGATGAGAGGGGCACCGAACCGGGGGTGGACAAAGCCAAGGACTTGCACCAGTTGGGTGGTGTAGGTAGTCCTTCCCCGTTGCTCTCAATTATGTGTGCACAGCGGGCGTCGCACTTACCACCTAGAATGAATACGTTGTCTTCGGTTCGAGTCGGCTAGGGTAGGGTCGCTGGTCGGGCTGGTGTCTAAATGAAAACATCAATTAGTTGATATCGGCCTGGAGAGTCAGGGGAAGACTACCAGACGACAGGTTCGCGTTGCACCACCAGGGTGATAATGTGCCTCAACTGTGACAATCATAATGGATCGGTCGTCGGCAGCTAGGTCCACTTTGTCATTCAACGGCCATACAGTAGCCTGCGGCTTCGTCTCTTCGTCTCGTCCTGAGCCCACCAACTTGGATATTTTTAAGCAAATTTTTTGTCCATTTCCTGCGGCACTTTTGACAAAACTGTTGAAAGGCAGACATTTGAGTTCAAGGTGATTTATGCGTTTTTGATAGCCCAGAGGGCGAACATGCGAATCTTCTGCCTGTGTGGGCCCCCAAGCGAACAGAATGTGTAGCTCCGGTAGCCAGAATTTGATTGATGATTCCGCTGGAGAAGAAACTGCAACTGATCCAAAATCAACACATCTCGTAGATAATTCAAAGTGTTGATAAAATTATCCGCTACTTTTAAACGTTTTCATTCCGCTCATTTAAAACCACACGCCAAAAACACACACACATGCATTACAATATTTATCACATATTCATTAAAAATTATTTACGTTTATTAAATAGCGCAACCGACAACCAAACACAACGCGACGAAGGAAGTTGGTAGACATCAAAGCCAATCTGATAAGGAACGCTTTAAATTCCGTTAAGTAACGCAAATTTAGAGCGTAGCAATTTCGGGTGAGTGAGATACGAAATGATGAGTGAGTGAGTGCGAAGTTCACACCATGTTTTCGGAGGGGTTGGCACCAGCGCACTTCGAGTTTTCCTGTTTCTGGACGAACCGCTGGCAGGCAAATTAACGCATGAACTTTGATCGACATTTGATAAGCCAGAAGATGCCTGAGTTACGCATGTGAAACACAAACTTACCCGTCGACCCATTCGGATCCACGTGTACTCGATTTGGTTGGCGGCGGAAGATCAAAGCTGCAAAAAGTAACCTTACAATATAATGTGGCCAACCAAAGAGAAGACCAACAATAACAATAAAAATAAAAATAATAAAATATAAGCCAAAGGAAAATGGCACAGACAAAGCGGCTGCACCGCTCGACCACGAGTTTCCCAAGCAATATGCAAATATATCACAGTCGGACCGCTGATGGATGGTACAACCAAATGGCCCATGAGTCATCCCCCATCCCGAATTCACGCCGTACCAGCGAGCAGGTACGACACCAAAGTTACGGTTTGATCACAAGTTGAGCGTAAAATATGCTAAAGATCAGCGAGTGTCAGTGCCGCTCATTTGAGCGTAAAATGATCAAAGAATCTTCGCGCGCTTTCCGACTACGTGCGCGCATTTTGCAAAATAACATTCAATTTGTGGCAAGTGATCATCAGCGATCAGCGATCACCAATCGGCGAGTTGTAATCACATTTGTATAAACCATTTTCCATAAAAACCCTTCGCTGGCGCAAAGTCAAAGGAAAGTCGCCGACGGCAAGTCCAACTGCCATAAATTGCCCGTTGCCCACTTTCTGATGATTTCTGCAATTGCAGGCAACAGCAACAAATTTGTAATCGTAGTCAGGGCAGACAGGCTGGCTGCCGTTGCCAGCACACCAGCTGCACACCATGGTCATTATTCAGTCGGTGCTCTGGAGGGGATTCTTATTGAATTATAATGTTATTCCCCCCATTCCAGCTACTACGTCATCGATTGAGCAGGCGCACCAGACTCGGTGGAAGCGGCGAGTGCCTCGAGCGTGTGTTTCAACCGATCGTTAAGTATTTTTAATGTTTCAGTTGCAAGATATAAAGACATTGTAGTAAAATCATCACAGATTTATGAGCTTGAATTGGAAAGTATCTTTCATCAAGTGGACATGTGGTTAATTATGTCAGTTATGACTTGGCTCTGAATCGATGAACTACTGTTGGCTGCGAAGTCCAGTTTAAAACGGGGAAGAGTTTATGATTCTTAATGATGCTCAAAACGGAATATCTCCGCTTAAAAAATCTAAAAATGTTATTGCGTTATTTATTATTGCGGTCGCTTTCGAGAACCGATTGTCGGGGTATATATTATAATTTTTATTCTTCATTTATTCAGCCTAACTTTGAAATCATTTTTTGCGAATCCAATTCTGAATTAAAAACTATTTGCTTTAAGAATGTCTGTCGAGACCGACTGTTTTCAGGGTGGTCCATTTAAAAATTGGATTTTAATTTTGCAATTAAAAACAAGTAAAAGAGTTGCGGTCAAGTGCCCCGATAGCAAAATACCCTTTCCCAAGTAATGTGGTTCCTATAGCTTTGAATTCCTTTTATTTTAAAATTTATTTCAATAAATGGGCAGGCGCACTTGCATATCTTCGGTGTTTTTGCTCGGATCTCATTGTTGTATACAAAATAAATATATGTTGGGCCTAACTTAATATATATTGAGCAGGGTTCGGAATTGCTCGCGAGCGAGCCTCGCGCTCGCTCTTTTTTTGGCTCTCGCTCAGGGCCGAGAGCCGCTGATAGTGAGCCGAGAGCACTGAGCGGCTCCCAGCTCGTGAGCCACAGCACTCGGCTCTGAGCTGTGTACTCGTGAGCCGTGAGCCATCAACCGGCTCATGGATGACCAATGCTGAAGAACATTGATAGAGCTTAAAGAATGTATCAGTTCTATTGATGCTTTACATAATTGTTTTTTTTTTATCCTCTTTGGTATTTTTCCGCTATTTAATAAGTCCACAGTCAAGGTAAATAAGTTCAATAACTCACCTTCCACTCTGGCTCACGGGCTGGGGCTTACAACTCACGAACTGTGGCTCATATCTCACGAGGTGGGGCTCACGAGCTACAGCTCACGAGCTAGAGCTCACAGCTCACGAGCTGATGCTCACAGCTCACGAGCTGGGGCACACAGCTCAGAGCCGAGTGATGTGGCTCCCGAGCTGTGAGCTGGTTGATGGCTCACGGCTCACGAGATTTGCCTCTCATCTCAGAGCCAAGAGCTGGTTGTCATGAGCTGAGAGCTAGAGCTGGCTCTCGAGAGCTGCGAGCAAAGAGCGATTCCGAACCCTGATATTGAGTCACCAGGTTCAAACTTAAAAATTGTAGTTCTGTCAGTTTTCACGGTTAGAAGAAGATGGAGGAGGATTTTCCAAACCTGGAGCAAACTTAATCTGGGTACGGTGTACAAATACATACATGCAAAAATTTGTGGCTTCACTTCTTATAGTCTGTGAGATCCACTCGTTTATACAGAGAAAATGACCGTTTTTCGCTGTTAAAAGATGGAGGAAGAGGAGTTTTCGAATTCAGAAACAAATTCGATGTGGGTACAGTATTCACCTACATACATGCCAAAACTTGTGGCTCCATCAATAATAGTCTCTGAGATCGACGCGTTCATACAGACAGACAGACGGACAGACGGTCAGACAGACAGACGGACATGGCTAAATCGACTCGGCTGTTGATGCTGTCAGTAATAGTAACTCGAATCTTGTTTTTCAACTCATTAATTGTTTCAGTAGCAGCTGAGAGACTGAATAAAAAAATGAGAAAAAAGTTTTACAAAATAATCGTTCCTTTTCATTTTACGACCAAAAACACCGGATACCAAAACAAGTACTAGCTGATTAGTGTTCAATTCGATACCCATTATAGGCATTGTTTTTAGATTCTTGACTAAAGTTTACTAAATGATTTTCAAAAGCAAAGAGAACTACACATCTTCAATATGAGTTCAAACTCTTTTTGAGAACCTTTACACATTAACCATTGGTACATTTTGGGAGCTCAGAAGAAAATAATACAGTTTGCAGCCCTGTTTTAAGCATTTCTGTTTAACTTGCTTTTTGGGGCAAGAATTTGCGATTCTTTGAAAGGTTTTTAACATTTTAAGGAATCATTTCCGACCATAGAAAGTATATATATTCTTGATCAGCTTCAACACCCGAGTCGATATAGACTTGTCCGTCTATCCGTCTGTCTGCATAAACACCAAAATCTCGGAGACTATAAGAGCTAGAGCTACCAAACTTGACACGTAGTCTTCTTTTGTCTGACAGATCAAGTTTGTTTCAAATTTTGTCCACGCCCACCCCCGCCCCCACAATAAAGAATGTTAAATAACTTCCTATAATCCCTGAAATTTACATTAAGATCGGAAAATACTTAGCGGTGTTAAAAAAATGTTGCATACTTTTCGGACGTTCACCTTTAGGAACGCAGGAAAACTGTTAAACATGTTTTTTCATGAGTAAAGGGTATTTTGAAGTCAGTTAGAGTCGACTTTAACTTACGCTCTCGTTATTTCTTTATGAATGTTTTTATGTGGCTTAACGGATTCCGATCAAATTTGGCACTCAGAGAGTTGATTAATTGGACTTGAACATATAACTTTTATTTGAATGGTCAAAAAACCGCGAAATTCGCAAAATAATTATTAATGTTTATGAAAGCGCTTTCACGCACAAATGGCTGAAATGGTTTCGGATAATATTTGGCAAACATATAGTTGATAACCTGGACTTCATTATAGGCTATGTAATGGTAAAAAAACCGCGAAATTTGCAAACTTATCTAAAAAGTATTTATTAAAGTGCTGCAGAATTAGATGACAATGCAGGAGTTGGAGGAGTCCAAAGATCTTAATATTATTATAAAGATGCAGTCCGAATAAGGGAATAGACCAAAAAATAATTGGCCAATTTTTTACTAAAAGAAGATTTCTGCATGACAATGTAAACAGATAAATACGAGGTGTAGATCAAACTATTAAAAGAAAGAATGACCAAAGATTATTATGAAGACTCAATGGACAGCAGTATGTATGTATGTTAGAACGAACTGTCAAACAAATCGAGTAATTTCCGAAATTGTCATTTGAGCTTATATTTTTGGCGAAAGTTTCAAAGTTATTTGAGTTTTGGGAATCATTAAGATTTGATATATGGCAATAAAAGACGGGTAAATAGGAGGTGTCGGTCAATCGGCTTAAGGAAATTTAACCTATGTAATATTTTTATATGAACTTAAATTGACTTGAAAACGGGTAAATAAAAGGTGTAGTTCAAACGGACCAAGAAATCGAGTTTTAAAAAAAAGTTTTAATTAGTTTAATTCTCTAAGGACGCACTTACTCCATTTATAGGCATTGAAGCTTTATCCCTCTGGAAATTGTAATTTTTATGTGTTTACCTTTCTTTCACTCAGTGCTCCCAAAATGGTTGACATCATTAAGTCAGTTTCTACTCCCTCATCTCATATATTGGCAACATAATAGAATTTCTAATGAGAAAAAATCGCTGTGAACGTTTGGAAAAACGCATTTCCACGCCAGCCACTTCGTACGGAAGGTCTATACAAACAACCCAATCATTTAAATGAATTATAAGGCCCGTCGCCATTGAAATCCATTTCCCGAATGCAAGGGTAAGGCTGCCTGCCCCTGCCACCACCATTGACTAGCCTGGCTGGAGGACGTTGATAGGCGCACAAATTAGCGTGAAGCGTGCAGAAATCGGGGAAAAGGGGGCTGCAGTTTTGGTGTTGTTGCCATTATTTTTCAACATATCTAAAATGAAACATTTCTTGACACTTTTTGCTTTTCGCTCGACTCAGGGGCAGCTGCTCGCTTAGGGGAGGAGACCAGGACGTGTGCAGCTTGCTTAGCGCAAAGATGGATTATTTTTATGCTCATTTTGATCTGCTCGGTGGATGTTTGCTTTGGGCAGTTATAAACGCTTGGTGTGACCAAAAAAAAATAATACTAAAAGTGGGTATCTAGGGGTGGGATTTTTGGGGTGGCAGCCATCATGGATTTACCGGAAGAAAGAGAGAAAAGAGGTTCCTTGAGGATTTGCCACACTCATCATTATTAACTAGTCCAATCTCTTCCGGATCTTGACCATTGATTGCAGATAATGCGGCCACCTGAAGCTGTTAATGCTGCATGACCAAACAGGTCCGTGGGGGGGGGGTTGGCCTCAGTCTAGATTAGACTCGCATCTAAGATTGCGCACGGCCTAAGCTGAAAATCCAATAAAGCCAATAAATATTGATCCTCCGCAAAAGGTGCCAGAAATTGTGGCAGCAAATCCTTTTTGCCACAACATGACATGACTTTTGGGCCATGTAGGCGTTTACTCGACTTAGCAACGGTTCGAATCGGCTCAGGATCAGTGTCTCCGTCCGTCTGTCCGTCTTGCTGTTCTCCTGCTGATGATTTCATCTCTCTTGAACTTGGCTGCGGTCTCGTTTTGTATGTGTAACAAGTGCATCAGGATAATCCGCTGCACGCGCAACTCACGTACGCGTCGTCCTTTAAGTCCTGCCTCCTTTCACACACACGCACACACACACACGCTTGGCCAAATAAATAAATTGTAATCTGCCTTTGTGTAGTTGATTTCAATCAAAATGCAGCTACGCCCACATTGCCTTTTTGGCCAGCTCTCGATTCATGTTCCCCTTTGCCTTCGTCCTCGAGCCCTTCTTAAGCTTGGCCTGCGGCTGAGCCAAGTCAACGTTTGACAACATGCCGTTTTCTTGTTTGCCGCTGATCTATATAAGCGGATATACGTTTAGTCTGATTTCCAAAGAATTCCCAGGGCTTAAGATGTTTGGAACAATATTTTGGTTGATTTTTTGATTTTGTGACAATTTATGGATTAACCCCGGACGAATCTGTTTGAGGTACTAATACGAGTGAAGGTGAATGAATCTCCTTTAAGTACCGACTCTCTAACCACATCAAGATCGTGGATCAACCGAGCAGAGCACAACGAAAAAATTGCCGTTAGACTTCACTTTGTAGTTGAGCCGACAAATGAGCGCAATACTCGCCCATTTATATTCATATCAGCAAGCCATCAACATCGCCCATGATCGCCATCATCAACAACAACATCACCCCGGGCCATCCACAGTGTCTATGAATCACTTACAACAACCAGTCCGACAAAGATCAAGCCATCTCCGAACCACAACAACATAAGTATTTATGAGCCAAAGTGTCTTAAGGCATTAACTTGATCCTCCTTCAATTCTGCAGTTTTGTGCAGTGCTGCTCTACATGTTGAAGCTTTAAAATGAACCCATCAACCAGCCAATTGAAGGCCAAAGGGTGCACCGAGTCTATTTCGAGTACGGCAATCGATTTCTGCTTTCGCCAAAAAAGCGAAAAAGGCCAAACAAAACCCAAACCAACTTGAAATGCCAATTGCAAGCCGACTTTATGCAGGCAACAACAAAAGGCAGGGCCAACAGCAATTTTGGTACATCCTTTTCCGTAAGTGGGTGGGGATAACATACAGAGAGAGAGAGAGGGAGGGAGATAGGAGTAAGCAGAAAAGTCAATGCTGCTAATTGATGATATACGAGTTTTGCTCTGTGGAAGCTGGCTTAATGAAAGCGGGCGGAGGGGCTAGCTGTGTGGTGAATGAAATTGTATTGTGTGAGGTTTGGCTACTAACGGACTGGGCAGAGACCATAAATGCACTGCAGTCGCCCTTGCAGTAGGCAGGCTGGATTCAGTAACCATGCTCTACCAAGCCTGGTCCACGCACCTTCAGTCCAATTGTTTATCTTGCTTAATGCAGCTTTTTAAATTCATTTGGAAAACATGTCAGATTCAGAGCTTAAGCTATTAAAGTGCTTTTCTCTTTAAAGTTCATTGCTGTCATCGTCCAGGAAGGACAGGTTTCATTCGCGTTGGTCTACCAAAGCGGAAGCTTATAAATAGGTACGCCAATGCTCTAATTTTACTGAACTTTATTAAACAAATAGTTGTTACAAACAAGTCTGAAAGCGTTTAAAATTGTACAAATATTTTCTAAGCTTTTTATACTCTGTACCAAAGGTACATAGAGTATATTAAGATTGTGTAAATGTATGTAACAGGCAGAAGGAATCATTTCCGACCATATAAAGTATATATATTCTTGATCAGCATCAACAGCCGAGTCGATATAGCCATGTCCGTCTGTCTGTCTGTCCGTCTGTCTGTCTCCGTCCGTATGAACAAACAGATCTCACAGATGGTAAGATATAGAGGTTTGACATGTATGGGACAAATTTTTCTTATACTTGCAGGCAGATCAAGTTTATTTTTAGTTTTTGCCACGCCCCCTATCTCCTACAGTTTTTAAGATAGATGATTCCATATTAGCAAAATGTATCAATTTTCCGAAGAAATGATAAAGATCGGATGAGCGGTTCTAAAGTTATGAGCAAATAAGTAATTCACCCCCGCCTCACCCCCTCCCACCATTTCACAACTAGCACCGCACAATCTTAGAGAGAGAGAGAGAGAGAGAGAAAGAGAGAGAGAGACTTAGAGATGAGCGCAGCACCAGCATTGCATTTATAGAATTTCCCTTGGCTTCTATCAAATCTTCATCAAGCGAAATTCGCGATTTTTTGAACTTCCGATCTTCACCATCCGTGTATTTACCCGTCTTCTTGGTGATCTATAAATTTTTGCTAGTTTTGCGATTTTTTGGTCCGTTTGATCAACTCTTCTCATTTTCTCATATAAAATTTGTTTCAAATTTAATATTTCTATTCAATATTTTATTTAAACCGATTGACCGATACCTATCAAATCTTTATAATAATCTGAACTCATTATACAATTTTATAATGATACTAACTGGCCCAGCAATCGTTGTTCTGTCACGTGCTCTTCAGCAGGAGTTTTATCAGAATTGATAACAATAGGTTATGGTTATGGTAGCCGCAACGTGCATCCATACGATTGACGTCCTCACCACCCATAAAGGTAAAAATTAATATAGTTCGTTTGGCGTTGGCAGCAATAGGCCTTTTATATAGTAAAGTTGGCCTTGATTTTGAAGGTAGAATTTAATGGCTGACCATTTGCTGTTGTATTCTGCATTATTTCTGTTACTCCGAACGAAGTCATTTAAAAGCATGAATTAAATCTACGAATGGACTTTAGAAACAGGTTTGAGTCTGGAGAGGTGCCGATGAGAAAACCGTTCAATGGTTCTAGTGGCGTTTTAATTTCGGATAGTTGCTCTTTTCCTGAGGCCAAATTGAAACGATTATTATAGAACGATATTTCGATAAAGATAACTATTTTCACAATAAAGAAACATAGAGAGACGCAGATAATAAGCCTTCCGCGTGGTATACCCAAATCACCTACGAATTATGGTTAAAACCCTACCAAACCTGCCAAATATATATAAAAACGAAAAGGCCAAGCTAACTTTGTCTTTGCCGAAGTTTTTATACCCTTGCAAATGTTTTAATACATCAGAGTTTACAAACGTCAGCATTAAAGCAAACCATTTTGTAAATAAAACCCACTTTTCGACTGATAGTTTCCATGGCAGCTATAAGATATAGTCATCGGATTTTAACCAAAACTTCCAAATCTGTGTAAAATCGTATAAAACTAATAATTGTCGATGCGGAAGACGTTTACATTAAAAACAAAAAAGTTTTACTTACTTTTCGACCGATAGTTCCTATGGCAGCTATAAGATATAGTTATCCGATCCGGTCGGTTCCGACATATTAGCAGTGTGCAGTAAAAAGAAGACTCTGTGCAAAGTTTCAGCTCGATAGCTTTAAAACTGAGAGACTAGTTTGCGTAGAAACAGACAGACGGACAGACGGACGGACAAAGCTCAATCGACTCAGCTCGTCGCCCTGATCACGAATATATATAGTTTATGGGGTCGGAAATGAATATTTCTATGCGTTGCAAACTTCTGGGCAAAATTATAATACCCTTTGGAAGGGTATAACGAGAGCGCTAGTTAAAGTCGACTCTAACCGACTTCGATATACCCGTTACTCATGAAAAAACATGTGTAACAGTGTTCCTGCGATCCTTAGGGTGAACACCTGAAAAGTATGCAACACTTTTTAACTCGGCTATTTTTCATATTTTTGCTCATAACTTGAGAACCGCTCATCCGATCCTTATTGTTTCTTCGGCAAATTTATTTGTTTTGCTAATTACTAACTATCTCTAGAAGCTACTATTCTATATTTAAAACTGTAGGAGATATAACGTTTTTTCCGAATTGCGGGATCGGGAGGGGGCGAGGCCAAAATTTGAAATAAACTTGATCTGCCTGCAAGTATAAGAAGCATTTGTCTTATACATGGCAAACCTCTATCTCTTACCATCTCTGAGATCTGTTTGTTCATACGGACGGACAGACGGACAGACAGACAGACGGACAGACGGACATGTCTATATCGACTCGACTGTTGATGCTGATCAAGAATATATATACTTTATATGGTCGGAAATGATTCCTTCTGCCTGTTACATACATTTGCACGTCTTTAGTATACCCTTTTTACTTTACGAGTAACGGTTATAAAAATTCATTAAAATCTGTCAAGCCGTTTCAGAGGAATTTGGGAAATTTTGTATATATTGATTATTTTTTTGTTGTTTAATTGTTTAATCAACACCTTCAATTTACCGGACTACATTTCCAAACTTCGCAATATTTTGGACTGTTCAATCTTTTGTAAATTCTGAAATAAAATCTTTGCAAATTTCGCAGGTTTTGGTCTACATAATATTCTTAGGTCCTTCGAAGTTTTGGAAATTTCGCGATTTGTTTGACCGTTTGATCTACAAATCCTATTTACTGTTCGTTGTAGGACGTCTATTAAATCTTTATAATAATCTAAGGTCACATGAGTCATATGACAAATTTGAAAATTGCGTCATCAATATAATCCCAATACATCAATTTTAAAAATAATTATTCTGCCTGCGCTTTCGTAAATACTCAAGTGAAACTTTGTCAAATTTAGCGGTTCTTGGTTTGCTCCTCTTATACATATATGCGCCTTCAATTGTCATCTATCCAATCTTCATATTTCTTAGTCATTATAAAATTTTTGGCAATTTCGCGATTTTCTTGACTTCTTGATCTACTCCTCCTACTTACCCGTCGGTTTATCCGTCTCAAATGAGAATTATGGAAATTTCTCAATGTCTTGGCTCGAAATATCTTTCTATCTAAAATGTGTCAGAGCCAACACACTTTTTGCAAATGTTCGTATTCAAATATAGTTCTTTGAATATATAGAAGGTGCAGATCAAGCGTGAAAATGTGAGCTGGAGTAATTTAGGTATTCAGTCGAACGCAATAACTCGGAGTGCAGTCCACGAGCCTAAACTATTTTGCAACCTCAAAACTTTCTCGAAGTTGGCCTATCCCCATATATGCGTCCCTTAGCTTTGAACGGATCTGCTGACAACCTGGTATAGCTTCCATTTAGCTCCTAATCCAATATCTTTGTTTCGAAAGAAGGTTCCCTTAGTGACGTAATGCTAGCTTTGGCTAAGTTGGTTCTGCTCTGGATGTGTTTTTTAGAGGATAGTTGGAATAAGTCCCAGGTACTTAAATTCGTTCACCACCTTTACCCCTATATTTGCATTGCTTACTTCTTGCTTAAGGCCCGCTCCATGTGAAAACCGTGATTGCTGACTTGCTGAGGTTGATACCTATTGATTATTAATACAATATTTACTTATCAAAGCTAAAGCAACTATATTACTTGGTACAGCATATTTTGCAGTCGGGGCACTCGACAGCTCGACAACACTCTTACTTGTTCTTATTTAAAATTTAAAAAACAGTGGCTTTCCAGTTTTTTCATATATGATTTTTACCGAAGAAAAGCTCTATCGGCTGGCTTTGAAGATATGCTAACAGGAAGTACTTATAGTACGAGCCAAGATTGAGTTTGCTGCTAAGTAGCCACACCCAGATGTTAAGACCACATTCACAATCCGAGTCCGGGCTGATCATCGGCAAAACATGACTAGACAGCGCAACGAATCGCCATTTTGGTGCTGTCCTTTGGTCGTTTGCTGTCACGCGATCGTTGGTTGGGTGTTTGCTATTTGTACAAAAATAAATTACAATAAATAAAATAAAAGGCTCAAATCTCTCGAAAATGACACTAAAACTGCAGTCTCTCTCTCGCACTTTGCGGTTTTCCTTCCACTCTCCCTCTCTCTCTCTCTTCCCCGTTGATTGGATTTAGCTTCACACAACGCATTTGGCAGGATTTTATTGTTTCCACAATTCGTTCCGATTGGAAGACTCGAGACTGAGGGAGCAGGATCCTTTGAGCATATGGACAATCATCAACAGCAATTGCTTCATGTTGCTCATTTACAGCAGATTAGCGACGGCATTGGCGTTGCCACTAAGCCAGGATCGGGATGTGCTCTGTGTGTTAAAGTAGACTCACATCTGCCGCTCGTGCAATTTGTTGCGCCTCGCAGGCATTGCCCCCCTACTTGCCACATTGGCACGGTGCATTGTTTTTGTCGTGCGTTGCTATTTATTTATGGGTTCCAGTGTTAACCAGAAAGAATTTTTTGGGATTGAGTTGAGTAGGCGGGTGTTTAAGGGAAAGATTTTGAAATTTTAAAACGTAACGGTAATCCTTGGGGGGAAACTATAAGCCCTTTTCCTCAGTTTTTCTTAGTAATTTGATCCAACTTCAAATTCAATTTTGAATAAACCGCCAAAATCCACCCCCATTACTTAGCTAGGGGTTGTTATACCAAACGCCTCTAGCGCTCAAAAGTGCAAGCATAGAACTTCTTCTACTGCCCGCTAGGAGCAGCACTGTTGGGCCAAAAGGACCTACCACAAAATTAAGAAAAAAAAACTCAAGCCAATTGAAGCAATGAAATATTTATGCAGCTTAATAGACATCAACACGTCCCAGTGCATATCTGGCCTCCTCGCTTTTGTTTTTGTTTCTGTTTTATTACCCACGGCTTCCAAAAGCCGCGGCGGCGTCGGCCTCCACTTCCAACAATATAATAATTTTATCTTGAATGTGCCCTGCAACGCCCATTGCCGACACGCCCCACCCCAGTGCCTCCAGCAACAATAACAACAACAACAACTACAGCTACAAGAAATTTGTACGTGCTGTCATCGAACGCAATCGTGGGATATGCCAGGAAGAGAGGAGCAAGCTCGAACTCGGTCAGGTGATAAAGCTGTGCCACAGTTGGTCAGTCTCAGCCTCCTTCTCCGTCTCCTCTCGACTACATGCCCTAATGTGATTACAGACTTTAGGTTTATAAACATCGACTGGCCACGATGATGATGCTCCTGGTCGCAGGCAGATCTCTGGGCCTCCTGTTGTTTTGCAATTACGGCGCGTGCAGGCCTTCTTCTTCGCAGAGGGTTCGTCGTCATGATGAATTCTTATTAGCTGTCGTTGCCGGCCGCGGCAAACTTCAACCGTTGGGGCTTCCTTATAAGTTTTTGCTCTATTTCTTCTCGTTCGGCAAAAGGGGGATTGGGATTGGGATCTCCCTGAACTAAGCTGGTGTGCTGCCTCACTGTCTGCGTTGGTCGGCCCTGTATCATTCGGTTGGAATCAGCTTGCAAAAAAGGCACGCGCAAATCCTTAATGGAATTCGCCCTGAAGTTGGGTGTTGCGAGCGAGTGTGCACGAGGGCAGAGGGTAGAGTGCATTGTCTGGAGAGGATTCAATGAACGAAGCCAGATGAGCAACAAAAAAAAAAGACAGTGAAAATTCACTTAGATAAGAATCGTGGTCGAATAGAGGGTGAGGAAAAAGTTTAAAGTTTTGAGACACCCTGTAGAGGTCTTCAAAGCTTTTGAGTATCTCAGACTGCTCAACCACATTCATTTTGCACTGCGTTATTGTAGGCGAAAGCAGCAACGAGCTTATACGGTTGGTGTGTGACTGCGCAGCAGCTGATCACTATTGTATGCACAGTAGATATCGACGCGCCGGACTCTGGTGTGAACACATCCTGAGAATGCATAAGCTTATGGGAACTACAGACAAAAACCTTTTTGAAATATAAGTAAGAATTTTTAAGTGTTTTAAAAATATTAGAAGAAAGATATGATGATTCACACACATATCATTGGTCAAAGATAATGGTTTACTCTGAGAACGAACCAGTGGTTTTTAGGCACTTCCATAGTTTTTGACCCATTTGATGATGGATTAAATTTTAACAAAAATCTTTAAGCATTTTAATAAATGTATTAACACCATGAACAACAGGAAGTAAGTAAGTAATAAATCAGTATTATCGGAACACATCGGGAACACATCATGCCACAAAGTGAAACAGTGGTGAGTTAATATTCTGGGATATGAAAAGCTGCCTCGTAACACATTTTTGCAAAAGGAAATAAGCTAAGGAGCACGGAAACGGAGTTTGTAGAATTAAAAAAACAGTGTTTGACTTTTTGACTAACATCTGAGCACAGTATTGGAATAGTAACTTCTCAAAACCAATTTGGTTTTTATACCCTTGGAGAGGGTATATTAAAATTGTCCGGATGTTTGTAACGCATAGAAGGAAGCATCTCCGACCACATAAAGTATATATATTCTTGATCAGCATGACGAGCTGAGTTGATATAGCCATGTCCGTCTGTCCGTCTGTTTCTATGCTATCTCCTCCGTCAGTTTTAAAGCTATCTTAACCAAACTTTGCACAAAGTCTTTTGGTACAAATACGCTGCACATTTGTCGGAACCGGCCGGATCGTATGACTATAGCATATAGCTGCCATAGGAACAATCGGTTGAAAAACAAGTTTTAGTGAGAAAAACGTTTTTGTTTTCAATGCTATCGCTCCCAACGCTCGTATTTATAAGTTTTTAATGATTTTACATAATTTCACCAAGGCTTGTCGAAATCGGACAACTATATAGTATAGCTGCCATACAAACTGGCAGCCATATATCAAGCTCCAAGGGTATATAAACTTCGATCGAGCCGAAGTTGGCTGGCCTCTATTTTTCAATATGAAACACAGTGGAACAAAATTCAACTTTTTTTTACAGCCTGGGACTGGGACCAATAAATTGTGAAACTAGAGGCATCAGGTAGCAACAGTTTTTCTTCAGCACGTCAAGTTCGTGTTTAATGTGCACATTTATACTAATTACTAACTATATTGAGAGACGGACTTATAAAATGTGTACATAAGAGATGGTAACATGCATCGAAAAACATCGATGGTGGGTACCACATTTGAGAGCACCCATCATCGAGGCAATTTAGACCTGGTAAATCCACCACAAAACAGATATTCAAATTACGTCAAATCCTGAAGAAGACCTATGAGAGAAGCATCAAAGCTCACGGACTTTTTGCCGTTTACAAAGCCGGCTTTGACACACCGATAAGATCAAGGTTTTTTTATGAAGCCCTGTCTACCTTTGCTGTATACAGAGAACAAAAATTCAAAAGCTACAA
The DNA here is from genome assembly GCA_018904275.1 of Lordiphosa clarofinis. Taxonomy (NCBI): domain Eukaryota; kingdom Metazoa; phylum Arthropoda; class Insecta; order Diptera; family Drosophilidae; genus Lordiphosa; species Lordiphosa clarofinis. The sequence continues at coordinate 703,899 of JAEIGQ010000141.1, forward strand.
GGAAGTGTAGAATTTCTACACGTTTCGACCGGGTTTTTCAACCCATTATTTTTGTGTAGCTTTTCTAAACGCCGCGTGTGGCTTTCTGAATTCCACACGGCGCGTTTACGTTTTCCACACGCGCGTGTGGCTTTGTCATTTCAACACGCGGCGTGGAAAAAAACTACACGAAAGTAATGGTTTGAAAATCCCGGTCGAAACGTGTAGAGATCCTACATTTTCGTGTAGCTTTTTAATTTTTTTTTTTTTTAGCAAATTTATATTTTTATACACTTGAAAAGTGTATTATAATTTTGCCCAGAAGTTTGCAACGCATAGAAGGAATCATCTCCGACCACATAAAGTATATATATTCTTGATCAGCGTGACGAGCTGAGTCGATTAAGCTTTGTCCGTCCGTCTGTCCGTCTGTCTGTTTCTACGAGAACTAGTCCCTCAGTTTTGAAGCTAGCGAGCTGAAATTTTGCACAGAGTCTTCTTTTCTCTGCACGCTGCTAATATGTCGGAACCGACCGGATCGGATAACTACTTCTTGTAGCTGCCATACAAATGATCGGAGAAAAACTGGTTTTTCCTCAATATTACCGCTTTCAATCACGATCATGGGTAATATTAAATGTTTTTAAGCTGATCTGCGAAGTTTGGTCGAAGTCGCTAACCGTTGAGACAAGCGATTTCAAGTGTATAAAAACTTCGGCACGGACGAAGTTAGCCTTGCCTTTCTCGTTTTACTTACTCTGGTAGATTTGAAATCCCGGCCCCTTGGACTGAAACACGATTGGAGTGATGGCTTAGACGTCTCCGCCACGTCACGCGTGTAAGGCAAGGCCTCTAAGACATTATTTGTATGGAATCTACTAAAGGCACAATCCAATATTTGCTTGCTTGTAATTCTCAAGTTCTAATTCAACGCTGTCGCTATTTATAAAATACAGGCAACAGAAATTCGCGCTCGATTCGTTTAGATTTTTTACACGCAGCGTTAAGGCTTTGTAAATCTAAACGTACATTTAGAAATCCCACACGCCACGTGTGGAAACCAGTTTGCTAAGCGAAATATATAAGAATTCAGTACTGATGTAGAGCTACATTTTTCGTTTAGAATTTCCACACGCGCGTGTAGCATTTCAATATCTAAACGTAAATGTTGAAAACCTAAACGTCCGTGTGGTAATTAGATTGCTGCATAAAAAATGTAGAAATATTAGGGAAGCAAGCTGATTTTCAAATGTCGTGTATACTTTGCTTTTGCACACGCAGCATTTAACTTTTCTACATTTGCATTTAGATTTTTAATTCCTACACGTCGCGTGAAGCTTTTCCACACGTCCGTGTGGCTTTCTAAATTCTACACGCAGCGTGTGCAATTTAACAGGGCGAAATACGTTGCGATTAGGTTTGACGTTTCTAAACACGCCGTGTAGCCAACTTTGTTTTCTCTGTGTACCAGCAAAGTACGTTCGACTTTGCATGATGACGTTGAGAAGCACTCAAAGCTCCGTCAGAAGTGGAACCAAAAGAGGTGATACCTTATCGTTTAACTTCTTTTCTCTGCTGATACTGATACTGATATATGTATACTGCGCCAGTGTCCAAATGCCAACAGATCGGGCACCATCTTTATTAATGATGTAATGCCGATGATATTGGTATTATTGGCAAAACCGAATGGGCGGTAAGCAGGGCGTTTTCAGAGATTGAGAGGCAGTCTAGACTGATGGGCAAGAGAAACTATCTAGTCTACGCGTCTTGGACAATTGGTTATAATGGGAGAGTAGAGCTTTAAAGTTGTGGAAGATTTTGTCTAACTCAGAACGAAGATAACCACAAACTATTGCTATACAAGTCGCTTATCATCCCAGTCTTGCAATAGCATGGGCAATATCATCAGCGGATGAGACGGCAATTGGCGTTTTCGAGCGAACGATTCTTCGGAGGATTTATGGACCATAGAAAGTTGGCGAGACACTAGGGTAGTCAAGCGCATAAAACAACAGCGGTCCTAGCTAGGACATGTTACCCGTATGAATGAACAAGCTCCAGCAAAAATGGTGTACAAGAGGAATGCGAAATAACTGGGACTGGGCAAGAGGGGACGACCACCATTAAGGTGGGACGACACAGAGCAGAAGCGAGTGGCGGGCATTAGAAGCAGCGGCCGAGACCGTCAACCGGTTGTGATGACCAATAAAGAATCACTCATTCTTTCTGGTGTTGTTTGTTTATGTTAAATCATAATATAAAGTATCGATATCAGTATTTTTTACCACAATATATCAATATGGAATTGAAACTTTTTCAATATCGTAAAAATATCGTTATACAGTCCTGTTCCCGTTTCCGAATTCGATTGTTTGGCATTGGTAAGAGCTGTGATTTCCAGGAAACGATTTAATAATTCGGTCGAATTTTGAAGTTAAAAGCCGAAGATCACAGTCGGTTTTTGAAAACAAGTACATTTATCCATTCCGATTCCCGAAAACGGGAACAGGCCCAATAGATATTTTCTAAACATCCGGCAACCCGATATCTAAACTTTGATTAACTAGGAACTAGGTATAAAAACAAACCAAAAACTGCCAAATGTTTGAGCCATTTGTTGATGAAGCTTTCGTTTGTTTGTCGTGTCCGTCATGCAAAGAAGAGACGAAGCTATTTAAACTGAAAATCATATTGCTTTTTAGCCAAGTTAAGATATTTTATATATTTTATTTATTAACAATTTGTATTATTTTATTAACCATTTCGTATAACAGTATAGATAAATAGACTTTTTACAGTTCAGAAGCAAGCATCTATAGATAGCACCTCAATTATATGTACGAACGCCTGTCTGTTCAAGCTCTTACTCGTTGAGATCCACACCCTCCCCATTCACTTGGATAGTAATGTAGTCACCGTTTCCCTCTCGCTCATTTGGTGGCGGTGGTGGAGCCCGGCCAGCAGTTTCCCCACCCGCCCGTCTAGGCAATGAACGTAAGGATATTTCATCGCTTTCGCGTCTCATAAAACGACGTCGCGTTCGCGCAAAATCAAAGGTTTCGCGTTGCCTTTGTCGGGACTGGGCATAGGAGGAATCTGTTAATTGCTGCAAGGCCTGGGTGGAGCTAGTGCGACGCATTTGCTGAGTCTCGGACTGGGGAGGAGGTCCTAGGCGTGTACGACCACCAAAGCAGCCGGTGGAGTAGCGACCATCTGCAGAACGAGAGCGACGATGATGTGAGGACTCGCCAGCGCTTAGAAGTTGCTGCATCAAAGATATTATGTCAAAACAATACAATTCTCAGCCCTAGACCAGCCATACCTGTTGCATTTCTTCCTTACGTAAGCGTCTCAAGCCCTGCTGTTCCTCCAGCTTGTTGCTCATGAGGCTCATCCAATCTCGCGCCTGTCTCAGCGATAAAGAACTCTGCGAACGCTCGGGCAGACGGTGGGGAAATAGCATTTCGCGTGCACCCACCACACTGCCGCTGTCCAGGACAAAAACGCGTGGAAAATCTATGACAAAATCACGGCTACGTATCAAATCAGCCAAAGCACTGGGAGCGGCTGCAGTCGATGGGGCAGCAGCTTCTGTGTGGGGCAGAGGTCGTTCAGCTTCATATTCCAAAATGCTCTCCTCGCTGCCCAGAAACTAGAATAAAATGGAAAGAAGTTGATGTGTGGTTGGGTTCTTCCTGATGGAAATGCATAATACAAGCGTTCAAAACTACGGGGCCAAAAACAACAAAGCAAAGCAAGTATCAATTTCATTTAAATTTATTAGGTTTAGGTTCTTAAATATGTATGTTTGAGTCCACATTTTGTTTGGTTAGAGTTTAGCCAAAATACAAATTTTTAACTGTTCAACTAACTAAGGCTTAGGCGACATATTTGGTTGAGTTTGTGAGGGGGGCAGATGTGTTGATGCAGGTGGAGTTTTGATAGATAAAGTGTAGCATACTTTTCGGCTTAGACTATAAATTTTGAAAAATAAACTGCTTTAACGGAGGTAAGATTTTTTCTGTAGCATACTTTTTGAAATATTTTTTATAGCATGGTTTTGGGCTGAAGTAAAGCAGTTGCTTTTTTAATTATTTAATAATTATACAGACAACAGGGAACAAAATGGAAGAGAGACTTATTCGAATTCTAGTTACAATTTCTGTAGTTTAATTCCGTATTTACTTGTAACGATCAAATTAACTTGAAATAAGGCATACTTGCTTCTGCAAGGGAAAAGACAGTAAACTTTCCATATGTATTTTTCGTCGGTGTTGGTTGGTTTCCCCCGCAAGTCAGGTATAAGAGATATTTGCATAAACGTTTGTTCAGAGAGTGTTTCTGCTTGTTCTGCTGTGGCTACCTTAAGTAATGAACTTTATTGAAAATTGGTATCCCAAAAAGTGGGTCGAATTAATAAAGGCTGAATTTTAAACTGAAAAGCCGAATAACATAATCAATTTGTGAAAGCGAGGAAAATTTAACAAGCCCGACTCCGCATGATTTGATTGAAAAAGGGACTGGCCTGAATATTCAATTAAATGGCCACGGAAACAAGTCAAAACTGCTTGACTCCAACCGAAACTGCTTAAAAACTGCTTGCGTCTAAAATTTTCCTTAGCCTGCTTTCCCGCTCAAAAGAAAACCAAATGCTGCCCTCACAAGTATGCTACAAAAGTTCATTTTTTTTAAATATAAAATCATTTCAATTAATTTAAATAAAAATAGCTAAAAATAAGATTTATTCAATTTGAACAACTAAAAGCAAATACTTTGGCACCTTTGACATTAAACTTAAACATTTAGGCATATGCAATGTGTGTGTCTGTGTGTGTGTGTGTGTGCAAAGAGGGGGGGATGTTGCCTTTGACTAGCAAAACAGGCGCGATTTTGCTACGAATTATTTTGCATTTAACATTACAGCTACTACGGCTATAAATATTTATATATATATAGTTACACATATTGTTGTTTATAGTTATTTTCGGTTTTTCCTTTTTCTTTTATCGACAATTGGTACACTTATTCTTACATTCATACGGATCACTTATATCATACAACTTAGAACTCTACGCGCTTTAAGTATTCTCTAATCCGTTTTCAAGTTGAACTTCGAGCGGTTTATGTTTAACTGTGCGTTGGGGGGGTCGGGGGCGGTTAGAAACTAAAATTGAAGTCTTCTCATCCTCTTATCAGCAGTTTTAAGTACAATTTAAAGTAGATTGCAGATCTAGACATCAGTCACCTGCTGACTGGCAGTACAAATTACATGCGGCATGTTTGCCGGAGCCGAATTTCGTCTGCCACGTTGTGGCAGCTGCTGTTGTTGTTGTTGCTGCTGTTGCTGTGGGTTACTACTACTAGGACTACGACTACGATGATAATTGCTAGCACTAAAACTACTGAGCGGCTGCTGCTGTGCCTGAGGCAGAGCCACTACAATCACGGGCACCACCTCCTCAGGTGGCTGCAATACAGCCAGAGGCGGGGCAGCTGGCGGCGCAATATGCTGTGGACTGGGTGTTTGATAGATTTGATCACCCACCACATAACCATAGAACTTGAGCACATCCAGCTTGCACATGGGACAGGTGCGATGCTCGATCAGCCAAGGATCAATGCAGTTCTTGTGGAACTCGTGCCTGCAAGAAATAGAATTAATTTAAGGAACAGTTCTAAGAAGCAATTCACTCACTTGCAGGGCAAGATGCGTATAATATCAGCCGGTTTATAGGCCTCAATGCATATGGCACAACAGTCACTGTCCATATCCTTCTCATCGCTCATCTTGCCGGTTTTGGTGGGTATCTTCATGATGGCCTTTTTCGTTACAGAGCACAGATTACGCTGAAAATGACAAACATTTTTAATACAATGTTTTCCAATAGAATTGTTTAGGGCCTTACCGATTGTTGGTCCTTTGCCTGCATGTAACGGAATCTTTGTATGTAGTAGAAGATAAGCCAAACCAACGAGATGATCATCAGTACTATGAAGGAAATGGACACAAATAGCACAGAGGTACTGCAAGTAAATAGAAGGAACAATAATAATTAAGCAGTTAATCAAGCAGTGCGGTCGGTAAAGCAGCGTTCAATGCTGTTACTCAAATACAGCATTTGTCTCACTGTGGCAATCGGGGATGTAGCTCAGTGGTAGAGCGCTCGCTTCGCATGTGAGAAGCCCCGGGTTCAAACCCCGGCATCTCCACTCAATTGGGTGAAGTGTTCATCAAATTTTTTTTTTTATTTATATTAAAAAAATTTTAAAATATTTCGGAACTTTTTAATTTGGTTTTTTTTTTGTAGTTTTAAAGGTATTTGCATGGAACTTGTTAAACCGACATTAAATACAAATTCGTGGAGCTTGAAGTAGAGGTGAGAAAGAAATTTCTACTGATTTCGGCGTATCCACAGAAAAGCAAGGGATTTAATTTTCTTTTTTGAAAAGTTGGATGGTGTATCGCTCGTGAAGTAAACTTTCCATTTTCTAGTTTTCAGTTAATTAGGTGTAAGTTTGCAATTACTTGATAGTGTTTTGTGTATTATGATACACGTTTAAATTATAATTGAAATATTAGCAATATTCATTTAAAATAGTACGCAAAATTCATGAAGTAAGTCTTGAAGTAATACTTGGCAAACCTTTACCAAATACCAACTTACATAGTTTGCAATGTCAGCGGAAGTTTAATGCCAAATTGGTTTGGTTTCGGTGGGTTTTTGCGAACAATAATTGAAACGCAAATTTAATGTCCAAACACATTTCCAAAATTCATTATCCTTATAAAAGTTGTTTGTGTGTTCAATTTTGCTAAATCTTCTAACAAAGCACGAGAGGTTGGAAATCAACCAAAAGAAATTTCGGAGGCATTTAAGAATCGGGATTTGCTTGGAAAGATTTCTATGGCACACCCTAAAACTTCAGAAAAAAACCTAATTCTTTCCAAAACATGGGTCGACAAAAAACCCATGCTTATTTTAGCGTTGCGTGTGTGTGTTTGTCTACGCGAGAGCTTGTTAAACACCCCTATAGTACGGCCGACGGACGCTATATCAACGATCCGTCGACGATATTGTGAATGTCGTCGACGCACGCTTATTTCCCTCACAATGAGCTCGACTGACGTATTTTGTAAGGGGATGTCCGCTCAATACGTTAACGACTCTCCAGGCACGCTAGGTCGACGCAATGCCATGCAGAGAAGCTACGTAAACGACGCTCGTTCCATGTATGGAGCGACATAAGGCACGCTCTTTCGACCCAATGTCATACATGGAGCGACATAAGCGAGGCTCTTTCAACCCAATAGAGATGCTTCTCTCTTGACGGCAATGTATAATATAAATATTTCACATTACGTACTCTTCATCATAAATTTTATTAATTAGTGCGCATTGCAATGGATTCCACTTGCATGTTGTGAAATATATTGTGGATAGGGTGATCCTTTCCTATTCTTTGCACACGCTCTTTCACGGAAGAAAACTAGAGCGTACGCCTATCTCTCTCTCTCTCTCTAACAATTTTGACAGGCGTCACGACTCATCACCGTACAAAGAGCAACGCTGGGTTGACGTATATAGACCGACTGACCATATTTGAGGGACTTTCCACTAAACACCTTTCTTACTTAAACTGGCAGAAATTATAACCGAAGTGCGAAAATCGCGCATAGCGAGATATTTTACATTCTGCTATAAATTTTTTATTTAAAAAGAAAATAAACAACAAAATCTTTGGGTCATACAATTTAAAGCTTCAGCAAAGCTCTTAGCAACCAGAGCTTTGCTTCTTAAAGGCAACTTGCTGCATCTTTTCAAGTTAGATCGATAGTCGTGATGGTTGAAATGCCGACTTAAAGTAGCAATGTGAGGTTCTGAGCTCGATCTCTAGAGAAGGGAAGATGAATTACAAAATAAAGGAAAGGGAATTCAGAAAGAAAACTAATTTGAATTAAAAAATGTAAAGTTAATTTACTTTTATATAACAAAACAGAGAAGTTAATAACATTTATTTTCAGAGTTGATATTGCGAGCATAAAATATTTTGAAGACCAATGCCCAAGCAGTGCATTAAGTGAGCACAAAATGCTTATAGTCGGGGGTGCCACAGAAATCTCTAGAGATTTTGCCAACGGTTGGTTTGTAAATCTCTCAAAAAATTCGTCGGTGCCACAGAAACTCGAGAGATTTCATTTTCCTATTAGAAAATATAGTTAGATGTTCCAATTGAAGTTCCATCTCTAAAAACAGGGCTGAATCTCTCGCCAAAAATTTCCCTTTTTTTAGTTATGGTCTAATTTGATGTTTAACTGAAATTTTTTGATTGTGTAGTGTGTTTTATGTTGCATTTTTAAAATATAGTTCAAATTTAATTCATATTCTTCATAAATATAAAGCAAAATTTAAAAATTTGTTCGCGCCAAACATCAGGTATAAATTACAGCCCTTAATCCGCTGTTTGTCAAGTAGATGGCGCTGAACATTGATAGGTGGAGCCACGTAAAAAGCGATTTCAGAAATCTCCTAACAACACACGGGAGGTTTGAAACCAACCAAATTAAATTTCTGTGGCACCTAAGAATTGGAATTGGGTTGGAATTTGGTTGGAAGAGGTTTCTGTGGCACCCGAGCGCATATGACACCCGCTGTTAACGGTTCAACAAAGCGGGGTTACTCTACTTTTATCAACGAATGGTCTTGATTTGGGTAGACCTCGAAAGAATATTTCTGAGTGTATACTTAGTTGAGATTAGAATTTAGTTTGTCAAAATTTCACATAATTTCATATTGAAGTTTTTCAAAATTGTTTCTATTCTAAGGGAAAATTTAAAAAATAAATTAAAGTTGATTCCGGTCGAAAATAAACAAAAAATTTAAGATCATGCTACGGTTCAAAGAACTAAAAGAATTTAAATCTAGTTCGTTTTGGATCTTATTTGGACTGGTTTTAACTCTTGAAACTATAAAATTATGGATTACTAGATCAACTGTTGGATGCTTAGCGATTTGCAACCAATTGCTCAAAGCCAAGTAGATTTGATTTCTACGATTTTACATTCAACTAACCTTCCTTGATTACTTCCTTCTATTACTTTCCTGTACTATTTAATCAACCTACTGGACTTGGCTACATTATTATCGGTGCACTGCCCATTAAGAAGTCACTGGACTAGTCAGCTAAGCAGTGTTTGTACCTATAGCTCAGCGATAGTCCCGGGTTCCCCGAAGTCTCCATTATAATATTTTCTTTTTTTGGGTTTGGCGAACTACTTACCGATTCAAACTGCTGACAGTGCGTACACCGCGACGTCCCTCGATAATTGAAATGGTCACATTGTGGCCCTTATCCAGGGTCAAAGCCAGATCCTGTCCAATATGTTGATACGTTATCACTGCCGCAATATTGCCTATTAATAAATCAAAAGTTAAAACTCTGCCACTCCAGACTTCCCTCCCCCAGCACTTACGAGTCTTGCCCTTGATCTGCATCTTTTCCAGTTGCATCACCTGCTTGTCATTGTATATGATCACCCCGGCTGCATTCTGTTGATACACATGCTTCACCTTGTCCTCGAAGGTGCAGCGTCCGCGTCTCACCAATGCAATCCAGGTTACGCCCTTCTCGGGCGTGGGTGAGCCCAGAGTTCCACGTATATAAGGTGTACAGGCATAATCGTCATGGATATCCTCCAGCGTGCTGATATGAACCAATCGACCCGTTACATTCAATACCTTGCCCTCTCCATAGCGTGCCTGCTCCTGTGGAAACTCTGTCTCGTACACCGCATTGTCATGATCCACATAGGACCAGTTGAGGAACGCATAGTTGTACACGTCCATGGCGATGCGCTCCTCCATGCTGGCGAAGGTGTGCGTGGCATTTGCAGGCCTAAAGTAACGCTCCAAGTCCTGATTGGCTATGGACATGGCCGCCACTAGGGTGGTGGTGGTCGTGGTGGATGTCAGATGGGGCAAGCCTCCCAGCAGCAGAACCAAACAGGCCAGCAGAAGCATTTCCCGGAAGTACATGGTTAAGGGTTTGATTTTGTTATTGCAATTCTCGTATCACAAATTGGCAATTGCCAGCTGAGTCGTCGAATCAACACTGAAACGAAACACACAAAGTAAGTAACTACTATGAGAATCTGAAGCATTAAGTATTTGAATTTGGTTTATCTGCCGATAGGCGGCCATATTCTGAAAAGTTCGAGCGTTTTATGAGCGCTGGCTGTTGTTCCAGAGACTGCTCAAGCCTGATAAACTCTTATCAATAAGTGCGCAGTGCTCTTTGGCACACGGTTCTTAACTTGAATCATCCAAATGTGTGGAACACGATAATGATTAACTGTTAAGAGAGAGAGAGAGAGTCGCTAAATTGTAGTTTCTAGGTCACAGCCAAGGAGAAGGAGCACATTTGCCATTTGAGCCAACGGGCATATTCACTTTTTGCTTGTGTTTTTGCACTTAAACGCCAACGCCTGGCGAAGGCCAATGCCACAGGCAAAAAGGCGTCGCTGGCCATTAATAATATGCACGGGGGCCAAAAGAGAAATGCAATGCATTTAAATATTTTATTATGTGCCCGCACGGGGTCCACAAACGGCAATTGGGTGGCCAGGAGAGCAAGAAACCGAGACCAAGATTCGTAGGCGTCGTATGTGCCTGACACTGAAATGTGGTTCGTTCGGTTCGGTCCTGGCCAGCAACCAGTACCAGTTCTGGTTTTCGCCTTTGTTGTTGTTGTTGCTCTTCAGATTATTGTACAGATATGCATTTAGTTTTAACAAGAAGCCACCTAACTAGAGTGGCCCTTGAATACAAATAAGCAAAACCCTATTTTGACGCCAGTTTATTATATTTGTGGGCAGGCACCAACCGACGACCACTCTGGCTAGGGAGGTGCCGCCTGCAGTGTGATTGAATAGTTTAATAAAGTTTTTTGGTCGAGAAAACGAAATGTGAGAGGGTAGGCATGTAGAATACCAAATGCTAAATATATCTAGGACACTTTTCTTGCAACAAAGTCGATACACCGACTGTAGATGAGCTTATACTTCTCTATAGTGCTAAATGAAAGCGCTCTCGCTTAGCTTAACACACACACGCAATGCCCAAATGAGCATGGTTGTTTTGCCGGTCTCTACGGACATCCGTCTTAAGAAATTGAGTTTAGCCCGTCACATGTTTTGCCAACTTTAAGGGGCTATTCCCCATGTCAAGGCTGTTTTTTGGACCTATTTAAAAAAATCTTATTTGAAAACGCAGGAAAAATTTTCCAATTCTGTTTTTTTATTATGTTACAAACAGATTACAGTAAACAAAAAAATTTTACTGCTTTGATACGAGGGCTGTTCAAAAAGTTCTCGGCTGTCAAAGTGGGGGGTCCAAAAAAAAGGTATAGTGCTGGCGGCCACGATTCCACGTCTCCAGGTTGTGTGAAATACAAACTAAAAACTAGATTATAATCAGTATAGATATCATACGGTCTGACCCTTGAAAGCAATTTTTTTTTTTACAGATTGGCGGCCATTGAAAAATTAAAATTCAATTTTGGGCCCTTTTTTGGAGTTTAGTCCTGTACCAAGTAATAGGGTATTTTGCTGTCGGGGCACTCGACCGCAACACTCTTACTTGTTTCAGACCTAACTTTTGTATGGGAGCTATACTATATAGCTGTCCGATTTCGACAAGTCTATTTGGAATTTTGTAAAATCATTAAAAACTTATAATTACGAGCGTTGGGAGCGATAGCACTAAAAGCAAAAAAGTTTTTCTCACTAAAACTAGTTTTTCAACCGATCGTTCCTATGGCAGCTATATACTATAGTCATCCGGATCCGGCCGGTTCCGACAAATGTGTAGCGTATTTATACCAAAAGACTTCGTGCAAAGTTTGGTTAAGACAGCTCGTCATGCTCATGATACAATTACACAAGGTAGTCCATTCGGCTAAATCATAGTCCCTTGATATAAGTGCGAGTGAGATAGCGTTGAATAGTGAGTGTGAGTGAAACGGCTACATAGTGCGTCGATTAACCCGCGCGCGGTGCGTGGGGCTAAAAGTTTCCTTAGTTATGACAAGAGTTGTAGTGTTTATAATTTTATTTTTATTAGATTTGAATTATACATAATTCTTTGTTTTTATTGTTTGACAGCCATTCTCTTGTTCAAGCTCTTATTTCTAAAGTATATACGTATCTTAAACGCCTAGCACGTGCTTGCGACAACAACTGCAAAAGTACATTATTTTGCTTGGCCACTTAAAGGTTAAAGGTCAGTTTGACAAGCAGGCACGCACTGAAATTAGGGGACCAAAACCGAACGACTTCGGCAATCCGAATGGACTACCTTGTATAATTGTATCATGGTCATGCTGATCAAGAATATATATACTTTATGTGGTCGGAGATGCTTCCTTCTATGCGTTACAAACATCTGAACAATTTTAATATACCCTCTCCAAGGGTATAATGAAAAGCAGACTTATCAAAAGCAATAAATTCAAATTTGTGAGAAGGTACACGAAAATATATTCAGTCGAAGTATTTATCTCAATACTAACTTATGAAATCAAGGCCATAAGAACAACATTACTTCTTGTTATAGGCTATTTTGCAGTCAGGGCACTCGACTGCAGCACTCTTCCTTTTTTCTATTTCTTTATTAGACTGGAAAAGGTGGTTTCAGCCCCAATGCTGGAAAAAATTAGCTTGGAGAAGTACTTTGGTCGAAATTTGTCGAAGATATAGGACACTATATATACTTGTTGCATACTGGTAAATCAAGAGTGTTCTTTTTTTGAGGTTTTATAATGTTTTCTTTTCATAAGTAAATAGAAACAAGATGGTACCACTCTTTAAATTCTGTAGCTTCAAAAAACTATTATAAATACAGTTTGTCACTACTTAAGTTTTTAAATACCCGATAATTATCTTAACAACTGTATGCATTCACACAATTCATTTGAGTTTATGCGCGGCATTTGCCGCTTCGTCCATAATCACTTGCAATGTCTTTGCGATTGGGCCATTGCACATTTTGCATGCATCGTTGCAGTTTATTTCCACATTTGTGTTTGTTGTTGCTATTAAAAATTTTTCGTTTTTTGGCATGTGGCAGGGCAAGGGCAGCAGCGGACCAGCGATAAAAAGTAAAACAAGCTGTGCCAAAAACCAAACACATCAACCCGTGTTGCCTGTTTAGGATAATGACCCTGACAGTTGTTGCCAAAAGTGTGTGCATATGCGCACACATATGCCTGTCGTCTATATGTGTGTGTATGTGTTTATGTGAGAGAGCAAAAAAATAAAAGTGAAAAATGGCACGACGCATTACTTTAAAGCATTCAATTTTTGCATTTTTTGTTCGCTTTTTTCTTTTGACTGGATTATGCTCAACGGGTGTGGCTGCATGACATTTTTTTTGGACGGGTCTGGAAATGGCATTGTTTTCAGAAATATCAAGTTGAATCAAAGGTAAATTAATTGAATGAGTGAGGTACATAATTTACTGTGACATTTGGGACTATTTGAAGACAATTGGGAGGTAACGAGAAGTTTCATGAGATAATTAAGGGAAGAAGAAGTAACGATATTAAAAGATATTAAATAGGTATATTTATAAATTCCCACAATGAACTAAATCTGATGAATACAGAAGATAACGATAGCACAAAAGGATTAACTAAGAAAAGGATGCTAAATTAAACTTTTATATCAAAAACAAGCCAAAAGAAAATAAAAGACATAAATAATTTTTGCAATGATCCAAAACCAACAGTAGAAACTATTTCGGTATTTTCAAGAATGCACCGGGGGATAGATTTGACAAATGATTAGTCTGTAGATCGAGTGTTTAGTAAATAATAAATTAGAAATTGGGAAAATATATATCCCTTAAGGATATAAGAAGTGAGTCTGACGCCTCCAAAAAAAAAGGACAGACTGTATAATTAAATGTTATGTAAAATAATCTTAAAAAATAATTCCATTTTCAAATATATAATAAAAAATTGCTCAAGAACTCTTGCCTTTTCAAAAGGTAAGCGGAGCACTTACTTAGCCGACCTCTGTAACGCCCAAGCTCTGATGAGCAAGTGACAATTTATTCTGAATGTGTTTGGCGTCAGCGAAGGGACTAGTGTGACCGTTCACCGCCCGTAAAATAACAGTGTTGTAAATTAACAAAATCAAGATCCTAACCGTTGGCATTTTAAATTAAAAAAAATAGAGGCCAGCTAACTTCGGCTCGACCGAATTTTATATACCCTTGGAGCTTGATATATGCCTGGCAGTTTGTATGGCAGCTATACCACAGTGGAACAAATTTCAACTTTTTTTTTTGCCTGGGACTGGGACCAATAAATTGTGAAACTAGAGGCATTAGGTAGCAACACCTCATACCCAGTTTTTCTGGAGCACGTCAAGTTCGCGTTTAATGGGCACTTTTGTACTAGCAACACAAAGTAACAACCTCTGTTGCTGGTCAAAAGAAGATGAAAGCTAAAATTTTGAAAAATTCACCAAAGATGAAAGGAATCACCAGTATTCTAATATAAAATTCCCGCCTCCAATGGACAAGCGGTTAGTACCCCGCCCATAGAGGCCTAACTTAGAAAGTGGAATTAATGGAAAACCACTCGATAGAATTTTTTAAGATTTTAAACATATTGAGACACTGGCCAGTTAAATGTGTCCTTAAGAGATGGTAACATGCATCGAAAAACCGCGATAGTGGGTACCATATTTGACAGCACCCTCCATCGAGGCTATGTAGGCCATTAAAAAGAGATAAAAATAGACCGAACTGCGTTTTTAGATTCACCATCGGACCCTTAAGTCACGGGCTATGGCTATCTTTGTACAAGCAATTGCCTCAGAACAACATTGACCATATGGGTATCAAGAGCGTCTCCAAAATTATGCAATAAATCCTATGAATAAAAGTCGTCATTTCCATTACGAAAATCAAAAATTTAGTTTAAAAATGTCTTTGGTGGACAAACCGCGATACGCTAAGATGCCTTGAACTGATGTATTTAAATGATCCGATCTGTTTTTCTGCTGGTATTGAAGCACTTCACTCATGAGATTAATTCCATAATTTTGGTGAAACTGGTTTCACCTAAATGGCCAATGTTGTTCGAAGGCAATTGCTAGTATATAAATGCCTAAGAACCGCGAAGCAAGCCTTTATTGGTAAAACTGAAAACGCGATTCAGTCTATTTTGATCTCTAGTTTATGGCCTACATTGCCTCGATGATGGGTGCTGTCAAATGTGGTACCCACCATCGCGGTTTTTCGATGCATGTTACCATCTCTTAAGTACACATTTTATTAGTCCGTATCTCAATTTAGTTAAAATCTTATACAATTCTATCGAGTGGTTTTCCATTAATTCCACTTTCTAAGTTAGACCTCTATGGGCGGGGGTACTAACCGCTTGTCCATTGGAGGCAGGAATTTGGTATAACAATGGTGGTGACTCCCTCTAACTTTGGTGAATTTTCCAAAATTTTAGCTCTCATATTTTTTTAACCAGCAACAGAGGTTGTAACTTTGTGTTGCTAGTATAAAAGTGCCCATTAAACGCGAACTTGACGTGCTCCAGAAAAACTGGGTATGAGGTGTTGCTACCTAATGCCTCTAGTTTCACAATTTATTGGTCCCAGTCCCAGGCAATTTTGAGTGTTCCACAGTGTACTATATAGTGGTCCGATTTCGAAAAATCTTGTTGAAATTATGTAAAATCATTGAAAACTTATAAATACAGGCGTTGGGAGCGATACCATTGAAAACAAAAAAGTTTTTCTCACAAAAACTAGTTTTTCAACCGATCGTTCCTATGGCAGCTATATGATATAGTCATCCGATCCGGCCGGTTCCGACAAATGTGCAGCGTATTTGTTCTAAAAGACTTCGTGCCAAGTTTGGTTAAGATAGCTTTAAAACTGACGGAGGAGATCGCATAGAAACAGACGGACAGACGGACGGACAGACGGACGGACGGACAGACGGACGGACGGACAGACGGACATGGCTATATCAACTCAGCTCGTCATGCTGATCAAGAATATATATACTTTATGTGGTCGAAAATGCTTCCTTCTATGCGTTACAAACATCCGGACAATTTTAATATACCCTCTCCAAGGGTATAATGAACTGACTAATTAATCAAAATCAGGGATTGAATTCAGACTTCAACAAAGCGATTTTGTAAATATTCCCAATGGGCTGAACTATGGTTGGAGAAGCAGAATAAAAAAGAACCGCACCAACTGAAAACTGTATGCATTCTTATTTTTCCGGTACTGTGTGTGTTTATTTTTGTACAAAATTCTAAAAGTCATCGTCATTTGACTTCTTTCTAATCCTCCATTGAACTTTGTAAACTTTTTCGGGTGACTCGCATGTGGGTCAACTTAAATGACCAATCTAATCCTTTTGCCTTGCAGTCATGCAAGTTTCTTGTCTCTTTGCCAATTTGTACTCAGCTCTGCCAGCTGTCTGCTTGGAGCAAATTGAAATGCATGAAGCTTCAGCAGCAGCAGCAGCAGCATCAGTTTCCAAGTGCAACCAAATGGCGCAAGTTTAATTGAAATGCAAGTGGTCAGATAATTCCATTTGGGTTTCAACATGGTAATTGTTGCTGTTATTGTTGCTGTGGCTGTTGCATGGCTGGGTTTTGTAATTGCACAATGCTATTTTGTGTACGCAACACTAAATTCAACTCATAATCAGAGCACATTTCCGTGCTAACTCCCATATAGTATTTTATTTTTTCCTAGTTTTTGTTTAAAGTTCAGCGAAATGCATTAAAATGCTCAACAGAGCGCATTAAGCGCCTCAAAACCACTCGAATGTTAAACAAAAAACTACTTTTTCAAAACCCACGCAGAAGTGTCATTGAAAAAGTTGTGATTTATGCTTTTTCTAACAAAACAAATTTAAGAGAATTGCAACTTTGATGGTATTTTTCCGCACGCCCTACTCCTTCCTCATTTAAATTCTCAACTCAACTCTGACAATTTGTTAATTAATATTTAATTGCTTTCGAATCCTTTCAAGACTTTTATCATATCTCTGGCAGAAGAAGTGTCCGGCAGGCAGAGGTTGCTGTCCATTTAGTGCGCCTCATTTAATATGCAAAGCGGCGCACAAAATTAAATATTTATTTATTTAACAAAACATGTGAGGCAAATAGACAAACACAAGAATATTAAACATAAATAAATTATTGCCAAATGATTATCAGGCGCAGCACGTTTTTGCAAAATCACGTTTCGCTATTCGAACAAAACGCGCGGCTCTCAAAGTGTTTATACTAAAATTTATTTTTAGTTTTTCTGCGGCTTTTCAGACAGTAGTTGATGGACATTAATTGAAAAGGCTTAATATAGAACATTATCTCTTATAGTATTTATTGTTCTCCCAATAAACAATGCGACTTGCCAAAAAAACTAAAAATAGAAACACCTGTAGATTTGTTTGAATGAAAAGATCTTAACAATAAAAACCGTAAACAAAGGAATATTTCAAAATACCCTCAAAAATTTATATTTAGATGGGAAAATACTTGATTGTGTTGGCCATAGGCCAAAATGCATAAAGCGTTAACCAAAAGTAAACTCGTGAGGTGCCCGACCACAAAACGCAATGAACAATTTGTAAACAAATAAGCAAATGCAAATTTTAATAAATAAATTTTTTGATCCAAGCACTTAAACCATGTCGGTAAATAATTAAGAGAGTCATTCAATTGGAAATGCCAAATATTTCACAATGTGAACTCTGAGAGACTTTGACTGAGACATATAAGTTTGGTAAATATTATTAGCTAACCAGTTAGTTAAACAGTTCTATCACTTCTGTGTGGGTGAAACAGTTTGTACACCTCCCACAAGAGTAAGCGTAATTGTAAAAGAATAGCATATTCTCGTAATAGTAAGACAGAAAGGAACAAAGATCAAAAAGGGTCAACAAGAAATCGAACACCTCTTCGTAGATTTCTTAAAAAAAAGCAAACGCAATAAGTTTGATCAAACAAATGCGGAAAGTTTTGAAATATTGGCCTATATTGCCACATTTTTATCAAAACTTTTTCAAATTATTTACTTGTGTTCACACCCAATGCTTAGTATCCCAATATAGTAAGAAGTCTTACCGAAAGAAAATACCTTCTACTTCTCTATGAAGTACTTGCTTCATTTTTTAAAATTGAGTTTATAATCAACCTACATGCCCAAGACCCACCGCTCAGCTAAGCTGTCACCTCTTCAGTTATAGAGTTGCTTCAGCTCAATTTACAAGACCTGATCACTCAGCTGAGTTTTCGTCTGATTTGCTGTCAGACCGTGTAAAAAGGCGTCTGAGGTGATATGAAGCTACTCAGATAAGCGAATATTTGGCCTAAACACTCATCTGAGTGGAATCTATCAAATTGCAATCTATGTTAATTGCAATTTGCTGGCGTTGCCATTTTTTATCTGACGATATATAATTGTTATCGAATTTTAAATTAAAGTTTAATTTTCATGTTTATTTCGTCTAGGATTTCACTTAATAGGATGGCAATATAATTTTTAGTGCTTCTTCATTAACTTCGCTTTTTATTTTGCCTGTCTTCTTCTTTTTTGTAAACAAATCGTCGCAATGTTCATATGAACCAGATGATTCCGATGATCCAATGGTTCTGCAACTGGCTTCTCTGAGCTTCTCAGGCATGTGTAAAAGCGAAACTGAGTTGATCAGATGAGTTTAGGTCTGACGAAAACTCATCTGAGTGATCATGTCGTGTAAATGGAGCTTTAGTTGAAGCGTGCTGGCGTTGCCACTTGTTGGCTTATCGTGCAATCGATATACATATGTACAGATTTTTGACTGTCGGTTTGGGTCTTTGTGTACGTCAAATCAATAATTATTGAAAACTAACATAAAAACTGCAAGATGTATAGCATTATTAAAAAGATAGCCCAAATAAGGTACAATTATTAACACATACTCTGCTGCTTCTCCCATCTATACATTCTGTAAGATCAGCGACATCGCTTGTACAACAAACATCAACGACCCCACCACCTTCAGAACTGCACCTCACTGGTTTGATTTAAGTTGTTCTGAGAAACACAGACAAATGTTTTCGGGCTTGACTGCGAGTTGAAGCCGATATCTTATACACTTGCGCCATATTATACTTGATGCGCCATTCAGCCGTAGCAGACTTTCGCAGACTTACATTTAGAGGGGTACTTATGCTTGGGTGAGCTGGCAAAGAAGTTGGGTGGAAAAAAAACATATTTTCTGAACAGGTTTTTCTCTCTGTGTACTTATGCAGTTTCTGCCTACAGCGGGCTAAATTTTTAGCTGGTACTCTTATGCTTTCATTACCTTGCAGTTTCCAACTGCCTTTAGTTTTGATTCCAAGAAGAGTGTGAAGCTTTCATAAAGTCTTCTCAGTAGGTGAGAGATACAATTGGATTTTATATATTTCTTTCATCAAATCAAGTAGAAATCCGTTGATCATGAAGTTTGCTTCATCGGGTAATCGCTTAACCGAAAAATAGAGAATTTCACTCTTGATCAAGAGCATTCGTTCTCAAAAGTAGGGTAGAGGAAAATTCTTGATCCAGGAGCATATTCTTCCCAGAGGATTTTGATCCCGACATTCTTGACTCAAGAGTTTCAGTACTTGATCCAAGTACGAATAATTCTCAATATAAAAGACTAAAAATAATAATTGAAGGGGGTGGGGGCTTGGGTGTGACGCACGACCGGACCCCGGGACACCCGCAGACCGACGTAGTGTTTGTTGCCCGCGCTGCTCGCCACCGCATCAGCCACCCCACCCACTTTTTCTAAGATGTGATTGATTTTGGTTGTCACTACCGCAAAATTTTTTTTTACTTACTTTCTGGGACTTGAACCGGACCCGGTACACAGTTACGAGAGCAACCGACTCGACTATTGTCGATAACTTAGCGGCGATATTTATGAGGCAGCGGGTTGTATTTGGCGCCGGCCGTGGTCCCCGTGCATTTTTTTTTTTTTCTTTTTTTATTTTATCTTTTTTTGTGATGTTTTAAACATTTTTTTATATTATACGACGTTTAATCACTTACTTTTGCCCAATCTTATGTTCAACTTTAACATAATCGCCGGGCACGGCGACATGACACTGCGTGGGCTCCTTTGGAGCGCGACCAACGTTATTCTCTCAAAGTTTGCGTTTCCTCACTCCCCTTGCCTTGAACCACATTGGAAGAATTTGCTCGATTCCAGAGCGAAATTCTGAAAACAGTGGACTAGATTTTTTCAGAGCGTTCGTACTCAAATTATTCGTTCTAGATTTCTATGAGTGTAGTTACTATAGTGATTCTTTGTCTTCCCACTTTTTTAATCTGCAGGGAATCTATGTTTTTTTCCGCCTCTTTTAGGTCAACAAACCACACATTTTGTTTTGGAGGCGCTCGTTGGTTTTTAGACAGCACTGTCTTGCCTTTGGGGTTGTACATGTTGACCACTGTGTGGCCCATTTCATAGAGGCAGACTGAAGCTGCTGTTAAGAGGTGCACACAGCCAAATTGCGCACCACCTCTGAAAAAGTTCTATCTTTCCCCTGATTATTATACGCGTTACTCGTAGAAGGGTCGATATAGACATGTCCGCCTGTCCTCTGTCCGTCCGTCCGTCTGTATGAATACCTAGATCTCAGAGATGGTAAAAGTTATAGGTATGACAAAAGCTTCTTTTACTTGCAGGCAGATCAAGTTTATTTTCAATTTTTGCCACGCCCCCTCCCGCCCCCGGAATTCGGAAAAAACGTCATATCTCCTGCAGTTTTAAAGATATCTGATTTGTTCGTTCTAGAGATAGTTAGTCATTCGTAATATGTATTGATTTGCCGAAGAAACGATAAAGATCGGATGAGCGGTTCTCAAGTTATGAGCAAAAAAGTGATAAATAGCCGAGTTAAAAAAATGTTGCATACTTTTCGGATGTTCACCCTAAGGAACGCAGGAACACTGTTAAACATGTTTTTTCATGAGTAACGGCTGTATCGAAGTCGGTTAGAGCCGACTTTAACTGACGCTCTCGTTTTTCTGTTAGTGTCAGTCTTTCTATAGGAAAGATACGTTGAACTCGTAAGAATCCTTGTCAACTACCGTGTTGACACACCGAGAACAAAGATTGGACCTGGCTTGGGCGGCTTTTTTACTTTTTCAACAGGATTTTTTGTACCTCTATACCTTGACCTTTTTTGTCTCTTGTTCAACATGGCTCTTCTTCATTTGTATTTGCTTATTCACTCTTCTTCAGTGAGTTTTGCTCTGTGGGTCTTGTTCAGTGACTCTGTTGCCATATTTAGAACAAGTTCTCTTAATTGACTACAAAAGGTGGTCTTATAAGCTAACAAAACTTTGGATAAAGTTGGCGAAGAACCAAACAAATGATGAAATTATGTGACTTAAACTTACTTTTAAAGTGAAAGACAAGTAAACATTTTCTAAGGTCTATGAAACTGTACCGTACAGTAAGACAGCTCTTTTTAGAGTACAGTGCAGACGATGTTAAATTCACGAGCTCAAAATTTGATTTATTGTTGTCTTGTTTTGAACTGTACAGTATAAAGCTGCTCACTTCCATTAAATGAAATTTGGCTATCATAAACTAAAAATACCACAAAAGTCTCAATTTATTTAACTTTTGCTCTAAGTGCTTGAGCAACACGCACCCACTCCCAGACACCCACTCTTCTGTGGCATTACATTTCACTCGTTTGTGTTTGGCATTTTGTAGATGTTCAGAACAAACACCAAACCGCAAAGCAAGTGGTTATTAAGTAATCAGCACACACACACACACACACACAACTGCATAAACAAGTACAAAGTAATATATATTTTTTATGCAAATGTTTTCTAATATTTATTTATCAAGAAATTGTTTTCACAGCCTGTTTTTCATAGTTTGTGTTGTGCTTCTGATATGAGGAACACACACTGGTCCTGGACAGTGACACAGACACGTTTCTCTGATATGCATAGAAATGATTCATTTTACCAAAGTGCAAGGCGAACTGCAGTCGCTTTCTCCTGCCAGAATGCCAGGCACCTTGTTTTTGCTGTTGTTGTTGTTGTTGTTGGTGGTTGGTTGTTGGCGGTTGGTGACTGCTGTTCCGCTTGTTTGCATATTGCAACATCTGTGCAAGCGAAACCAATTTAAAACATACGCCAGCACATGCTCACACACACACACACAGGCACACACAAATGTTTAAATATATATTTGTGTAGCAGTAGAAACGTATGTGCAGCCTCTTCATATTTCCTGCCCCCTTTCTTAGTTTGGATGCTAAAAATATCGAGGCACAACACATTTTTCCTCACTTCTTTATTCTTTAGGCACTTTGGCTTGAACTTCAATTTTATTTGGGAATTTCTGAAACAATTTTAATGGCTGTTAATATTTAAGTGGCAGAGGGCAATTAGCAATTAGAATAGGAATTTGGAAGAATAATTTGACTTAATATTAGTATTGGAATTTTCTAACTCGTACCTCCCACAGAGACTTAATATTGTTTGCGTTCTTTTTTTTAATATTTCATTTCCTTTGGCCCAAATTTATTTGACTTACTTCACCCAACCAACTTTACATGATGACCCCAATTTCCCACCCCACAAAGATCAAATGCAGTATTTCCAAATAATTCACAGGAAATGTGGAAAGAGAACTCTTCAACTTGTTTGTTTTATTTTGACACAAATTGAAAGTGCTTGCGCCCCGGAACCCCCTTGCCTTCCCATCACAAAATCAACTGCAAACTACTGCTGGAAACTTAAACTTCCTCTTAACTTTCTGCAATTGCGGAAACCCAGCAAACACAACGAAAAAACTTACTTGATGGGCATAAATCATTTTCAGAATTATAGACAAAAGTTCAAAGTGAAATTCTCACTGGATTAAACTTATTGGCCACACAGTGAAGCACAAGTGAGTTTCTAATTACCGCCAGCTGGTGTAAGATTTAAATTTCTCTCTACTTTTGCTTTCAGCGCTTTTTTACTCTCGTTTTTTTTTTGTGCGGCAACCGCTCTTGGCCCTGAGCCAAATGTTGCTTGGCTCGTTTTTTATTTGGCAAATGCATTTGGATGTCACTTTTACTGCAACTTGTCGTTGCAGCTATTCATCATGACTCA
This sequence comes from Lordiphosa clarofinis, assembly GCA_018904275.1. Classification (NCBI taxonomy): domain Eukaryota; kingdom Metazoa; phylum Arthropoda; class Insecta; order Diptera; family Drosophilidae; genus Lordiphosa; species Lordiphosa clarofinis. The sequence goes on from JAEIGQ010000141.1 coordinate 727,084, forward strand.
AATCTCTCTTTCTCCGTCGTTTAGCAGCCAAGCAACATCATTGTCATTGTTTTTAAGTAGCAGCATCCGTAAATGGTAAGACATTTTTTGTATTTCTTTTTTTTTTTTGGTTTGTGGGGAAAAAGGGAAAGGAAAAGTGTTTGCTGGGCTAGCAAATGTTTGCTAAAAGCCCACTTTTCAAGGACATTTAACAGATAGGAGTAGAAAGATTTATGATTTAAATTTTGGGTGACCTTTGATTTAGTTGTTTCAATAATTGTTTTGTTTATTTCTTAAGCCGGCTAGAGGTCATGCAAAGTTGACTTGAGAACGTCAAATTATAGCTTTTATTGAATGATACTTTAATTTTAAGAAATTTATATGCTGTAAACGATATTTTTTTCGGTCTTTTTATTTTCACACTATTTACATATGCCTTTACTGCGTGATCCCTTCGGCTTCATTATTTATTAGAACCCTGCATGAATGGGGTCAAAGTGCTCTTTGATTCATGTTTATAAATAAAGGTTCAAGTAAATCAAGTCAGAAATTGTTTTGGTTCATGTTAGTCAGCTCAAATTCCCAGTGACTCAAAACCGATCAAGCTCAAAACATAAAGGGTTGGCGAACGCTTATAGCAGCCTAGGAGCAATTAGTATTTGAGAGAAAATTTAAGCTGGCTCTCATTTTTGCTGGTGCTAAATGATAGTGCCCAAAAAGATACTTTATAGTGCCAGTAGGAAATCACAGTGGTAAGAACCAGACGACCATATTCCCAAATGTATCCAATGAAAGTAAGAGACAGCAAATAGCTGACCAAATGCGCTTTAGATATTAATATCGGACAAAAGAAGAAGAAAGCTTCATATAGAAGAACAAATGGGTCTATATATTTCTTACAGACTTTGTGGTAGGTAAGTTTATTACCCATTATTTATTATTTATGTATTTATGTTTATTTATGTTTATTAACTTGGATGACCAATGGCAAAGAATATAGTCAAGATCATAAAGACTGTTTCAAACCACGTTTCTTGACTGACAAATCAATAAATCCAAAGAGAAGCTTTATTTCCAACCAAATGGAACATGAAGCCACGATCAATGCATAAGCGCAGTTCACTCCTAAAGAAGCTCTATGGTAACAAAAACCGTGCATAAGAAACTGCTTTCGAAAATTTCGCCATTTTTTTAACTTTCAATCTTCACTACACTGAGAAAAAAAATTCAATCTAAAATCTAGATTGAAAATCTCTTTTCGAGAATCTTTGAGCTAAAGCTTAAGCTTATGTACAACAAAAAGTTAAAGACAAAGTAGCTTGACCTATTCTTACTTTCATGTTTTTTGAGGTTCCCAACTGATTAAAACATTGATTGTATGGAAAGGCAGGTGAAGCGATGTCTCTTCAGCGATAAGCCTACTGAAGATTCATTCGGGAGAATGATGAAACGGTACCGTATAGGCAACCAGCTGATTTTTGGTGTACAATAATGCATAAGTTGTTTTCAGTTGTGAACAAACACAACTTTTTTGGACCTCGAGCCAGCAAACTCACTAATTAATCTTTCAATTTTGTAATAACAAGATTGAAAAACCGTGAAATGAGATTAAAAATTTTAAAAACAAGATTTATCATCTGGCAATTTATCAACCGTCCTACAGTTTTCTGTAAGGCTTTAGTTAAAAAACTTTATGATATATATAAATAGATTTATTTTGTAAAAATGGGACTCGAACCACTACCTTCTCGTTCCAATAAAGCTTTTGGCATCCTCTTTACCGACTCGGCTATTTAAGGAAATTTTTTTGCGCAACCAGTTGCAGAATAAGAACTCAGCTGGCATTGTTGTGTTGAGTTCTTATACTACGACTAGTGACGCGCTTAAAATGAGGCTCAACAGCCGAAAGGGCTGAGTGGCGATGCAGTGTGGTCAATCAACCCGAGGTACTCAGTTCAAGTCCCAGTACAGGTAGATTAATAATTAACATTTTTATATAAGTTTTTCAGAAAGAAAAAAATGTTAATTATACAAAAACACATAAAAATAATAACGACTTAATATACGTACATTTTTTTGTTATTTCTCTTTATATTTAAAAATGTGATTGTTTCATCTTAAAGTCGAGTATAAACGATCTTTATCCAAAATTGATGGATTAAGATTAAAATTGAGAAAATTGAGAATATAAGATTATCTGGTCTTAGTCGAATTCTGACACCGTTTCTCTTTGATTCAAGATTATAATTTGATTTTAGATTGATTTTTTCTCAGTGTATCAATCTACTTACCTGTCTTTATGACTTTGCTTGTCAACTCATCATATTATAAAATTTTAAAAATGTTCGCTATTTTTTGAATCGGTTGGCCTACAGCTACTTTTTCCGCTTCGACAACTTCCAACTATTAAATCTTTTCAATAATCTCAACTTACTATGAAATATCGCAAATTTTTGCGATTTTCTTTGGACCGATTGATTTTCATTTCCCATTGGCAACAATTGATATTTATCCAATCTTCTTAAAATTCTTAACTTATATGCAAATTTCTTATCAAATCAAAATTTGAAATTTTAAGGTTTTTGTTTCGACCCACCTTTGGATAGAAGCCTGGCCCTGCTTTAAATGACTGCGAGCCCATCATCAGTAGTGAATCAAAGTCAAGGGAAACTTTGGGCTCCATTGCTTACCAACTCTTTATGGTTTGTCTCTACATTGTTTGTCTGTCTATATGGTAGGGTTTCCCAGCCATGACATGGGGGCCGAACACACTTGCCAATTCACACCGACAGCTTGCTTTGCATTACTGTGTGTTAGAGAGAGAGACAGTTAAATTTTCGCGCTCTGTTCTTGCGGAACTCTGCCCAACGGTGTCTAACCTGGTGGAATTAAAAGGGTGAAGCCCTCAGTCTCTGCTGAGGGCCAGTTGATGTATGCCTGTATGATAGAAAAAGACGGCAGAACAATAGTTTGTCTTTGCTTGTGCACTTGCTTTGCACTGGCCCCTTGGGCCTACAATCAGAAATACCACTGTCTCGCTCGGCTTCACCTTATTAATTCCACCATGGTGACTAATAAACGCCCTCGTCTTTTTCGTCAATTTTATACAGTGTGACCATCATTTGGGGTCTGAAAAAAACCCAGTAGACTTAAACATCAAGACATATTCACATCATGGCGGTTATTTTCAAACAATTCCAAATACTATATATGTACAACATTTTTTATTAAAAGTTTTTCCAATATCCAGATCGTAATAAATCAATCTGCTAGCAAAAGAAACTTCCTTTAATTATCCCTTCTGCCAGGCACTTAAAACTATTTTTCCACTTTTTGGACTTGATCCAAAATTCTTGCCATAATGCGGCTTATAAATATTTACGGCCACTTGTACCATAACCTTCAAGTTTATAACCCAAGACGTTTCCAAGTTGTCAAGACAAAACCAATAAAAGCCTTTGAGTTATATCAACGGTTTTTTTTTTTTTTTTTGTAAACTTTTTTTATCACCTGAATAAAAATACAGTTTTCCAGGTAGCCCCACAGACATGATCATAAAAATATTAACAACCAAAACACATGGAAATCACATTTACAATGGTCACGTTTCAGCGGGTCGGTACAAAAATAACTGCCGCACACTTTTGACTTATTTCCCCTGGCGCTGCATTTCGTTGTTGTTGTTGTTGCTTCTGTTGTTTGTCCAAAAAGGAAGAGGCCAAAAGTGGGGGCACAACATGTGTAAGCCAGAGCCCAGCCAGCGCTATGTCATAAATCTTCACACACCTTCCGTGTGTTGTCCAACCACCCACCTCCACCTACATCCCCATCTACCAAACAGTCGGAAGCAGACTTGGTTGGCTTTTGCTTGGTTGTTGGTCCGCTTCGGTGCATAGCCAGTCGAAGCATTGGTAAAAACGTGATTTCCGCTAGTTGGTAGCTATAATTGTTTACATTAGCCCACCCCCAACCCCACATCCTCTCCACCAGCCACCATCCACCTGCCACTGGTGGGGCTATTTGGATTTCAGTTTCAATTTGGATTTGGGCTTCTCGAAGAATGCTTTCCCTCAAGGCTCTTGGCATATGACATATCTCTCCTGCAAAACTTTACCGCTGACACATGAAAGGCTTTCAAAAGATTGCAGCTGCTTGTGAAAAGTTAAGCGAGTGTGAAAGATGGCAGGTGCGTGCATTAGGGGTATTAGGAAGTGCACTCAGCTGGAGCTTATCAATGATATTGCTCATAGATACAGTTTATGAGCTCATTTATCAGAAAAACTTAATCACTGATCTGATGATGAAAAGATGATTAAATACTTTTGGTAGTCTTAGATGACGCCTACAATTTTCATTTGGAACTTTTAATTAAAATCTGAGACAAAAAAGTATTCCATATAAATTACACGATAATATATCACTGATCAGGTATCAAACTGTTCTGCTGAACGTGCCCCTTCTTATTTCACATCAAATCTAAAGCTTGTTTTTAATCAAAGACAAAAATGGGAAAGTTATTAGATTAAAAAGCACCTCAAATTCATAATTTTGAAATAAAGCCTCATATTATCAGTATTCCATATAATTTGTCCTTCTGCTCGCAAGTAATTCATTTAGCAATTTGCCTTTGTCAATTAAATGCTGAGCCCACTGTGCCTAACGAACCATGTGAAGGCCGGTAGGGTAATAGAGAACTGAACCAGCCACAACAGCAGCAGGACAGGTATTGATTTTAAGCATTGACAACAACAATAACTCAGTTAACAAGTATATATACATCTTGATGCATTGTAGTTGTTGTTATTATCCTGGTATCACAGTCAACAGCAAAGCCTGTGAACATCTTCTCTGACCCCTTTCATTTCATTTTCATCTGAATAGCAGAAATCAGCGCACTGCACTAGAATGAAAACTGCTAATGGTTGAGTATTTTCTTGTAGACTTTCCTACTGCAGAAAATATAATGGTAAATAAACAAGTGACCTGAATATGTCCATGAACCCGATACAGTGAAGCTGCAAGTTTGGGTTAAGTTTGCTGGACCAGGCTGTAACCTTATTTGTATTTTGTGCCAGTTTTGCCCTTACTCTTTGTGTTTACCTTTTGATGACTTTTCATTCTTGGATAATCCGAATTGGCCTACCAAATAGTTTTTAAACAATTGTTACAGCTCATTTGTACATGTGTCATGTACCCGTGTTTTTCTATTAATACATTATTTATTTTGTCTCCTCCTAAAGCACCGCATTCAGCTACAAGTGACACCAAAGACAAAACACGTGGCCTGCCACGCGCCTGTCTAGAGGCCATATCATCTACCTTTCCCTCTCTGGAGAATATCTAATGGAACTTGGCTTCCACGGTTGTTATGGTTGTCGGAAACAGCCATTTTGCTATTGCTATTGAAAATGGTAATGGAAGTTATTATGTAGTAGGGCATGATTATTCAATTTCGTATGCAAAGCAAGTGGCGGATTTACGATGTCAGTAAAGAGAGGCTTGGGAAATTTTTACATGCCTTTGACAAGCCAGAAAATATAATTTAAATGGGGTAGAAAGTATTCCTTTGGTCCACTAGTTGGAGTCTGGAAATTGGCGTTACAATGCGGAAACAGCATTAACACTCTTAAAACAAGTAAAAAATATGCTGAAAGTACTCCGCACTCCTCCACGGCCCAGAGTACGGGTACACTGAGACCAAGTCGCGGAATGCGTGAAATAGAAAGGGACGGGGAGTGACGCCATCGATCGCAGGATTTTCGGGCACGCGTTAAGACTATGATAATCGGGTGCCCGAATCACCGCCTAATTCGCTCGATTTGATTCGCCTGGCTGTTTTCGGTGTTTGAATGTCATGGCGGTTTGTTAAATAGACTAGTTTTAATTATAACCCTCGAGGGCGTCATTTGTGAATACTACACAAATAGCTTTAACACGTGTTTATTAAATAAGTATTTTCTAAATCGCTGTAATTCGTAGTTAATTGTGAATTGCTTCACTTCGACCCAATCGTGTTTTGTGCCACCTTTATGTTTCGTTAACGTTTGTTTAAAGTGTAGGTGGTGGTTCAGAACTTCTAGTCATAGATCTTCTGGACCTAATGGGGGCGTATGTGGTCAGGGAAAGCTTCTGATCGGTTCAACCTGGCGAACCCAGAGTGATCCTGGCTTACTACGTCTCAAGTCGACTCACACCTCCTCGTGGTGACCACCGGAAGCAGTGGCAAGCACCCGCATTCGCTGCTGACTAACGTGAGCGGCGTCCCCCCCCTTCCCTACAGGGTATAATATATAGGGTTAGTGCGTCGGGTTTGGTACCCACCATCGTAAAAATCTCCACCAATGAAAACTGCGACTACAATGCCTCGGATACGGACCCCCTGACGACGACCCACGCAAACGTTTTAAGGACCACGATTTGAGAATATGCACCTGGAATGTCCGCACCCTCAACAGAGATGGTGATGACATCGCCTTGGTGAAAGTCCTCAAAAAAATATTCATCGGACGTTACCGCACTCCAGGAAATGCGATGGATTGGACATGGGAGCAAGAAAATAACGCTACCAAAAGAGAAGACAGAAGAGAAACCACCACCCCCCTGGGAGATACACTACAGCGGGCATGTCTCCAAGCACGAGTTTGGGTGCGGCTTTGCAGTGAGTGATAGACTGCGTCGCTCTGTCATCAGCTTCACACCAGTTGATGAACGGCTAGCCGCGCTCAGACTTAAGGCAAAATATTTTAATATTAGCCTTATCTGTGCTCACGCGCCAACAGAAGACAAGGACGGCACGATAAAAGATGAATTCTATGAGCGCCTGGAACAACTATACGAGCGCTGCCCCGACCACGACATAAAGATCGTGCTAGGCGATTTTAACGCGAAAGTCGGGAGAGAAGGAGTTTTTGGATCGACAGTCGGACGATTCAGCCTTCATGAAACAACCTCCGGTAACGAGAGAGGCTAATAGACTTCGCTGCTGGCCGGAACATGGTCATAAGTAGTACTAGATTTGAACACCTCGATATCCATAAGGCGACCTGGAAGTCCCCTGGTCAACGAACACGAAATCAGATTGATCACGTTGTGATCGACGGAAGGCATTCATCGAGTGTGCTAGACGTGCGTGCGATTCGAGGAGCCAACATAGACTCGGATCATTACCTGGTTGCAGCCAAGGTACGCACGCGGCTTAGTGTGGCACAGCCTCACGCTCTGGCACACGTCGAAAGCTAAACGTCGAGAAGCTGCAATCACAAGGGACCTCTGAAGCCTACTCAGCTAAACTCGCCCAACTGCTCAGGGAGACCTCCCCATTCCCTTCCGATATATGCGAACAGTGGCAGCGTATATCGCACTCTATGAGTACGGCTGCCAAGGAGATACTGGTTACCCGAGCCCCTCGAAAGCGGTCTTGGTACGACGAGGAGTGCCGACGCGCTACTGCAGAGAAAAATGCTGCCTACAGGAGAACTCTGCAGTCGAGAGTAACGCGGGCTGCTAAAGAGCGATACCTGGAGAAAAAGAAAGAGGAGAAACGCCTTTTTAGAAGAAAAAAGTTGGAGCAGGAAAGGCGAATGCGCGAGGAAGTCGAGATGTTATTCGGCATGAGTGAGACTCGAAAATTTTACCAAAAGATTAAGCAATTAACAGAAGGTTTCAAGCCCAGAGTCGCACAATGCAAAGACGAACAGGGGAATCTGGTCACAGATCCGCAAGTGGCGCTTAACAAATGGAGAAGTTACTTTTCCAACCTACTGGGAGGCGATGACGAACATGATGCCGCCTCTAGAGAAGTAACGATGCCACCAATCGACAACATTGAGATAGACCCCCGACCCAACAGGAAGTCTGTTTAGCCATACGAAGGCTAAAGAACAACAAATCACCAGGCGCTGATGAGCTGCCCGCTGAATTGTTCAAGGCTGGAGGCGAAGAATTGGTAAGGTGCATGCACCAACTTCTGTGCCGTATATGGGTTGACGAAAGCATGCCTGACGATTGGAATCTAAGTGTTCTCTGTCCAATCTTTAAAAAAGGGGACCCTGCAGTTTGCGCCAACTACCGCGGGATCAGTCTCCTCCCCATCGCATATAAGGTTCTGTCCCGCATTATTTGTGAACGTCTAAAGCCGCTTGTTGATACACTGATTGGACCTTATCAGTGTGGCTTTAGACCTGGTAAGTCCACCACAGACCAGATATTCACATTGCGCCAAATTCTGGAGAAGACCTATGAGAGAAACATCGAAAATCACCATCTTTTTATCGATTACAAAGCCGCTTTCGACACGCCGATAAGGTCAAGGTTTTTCGAAGCCCTGTCTACTTTAGGTATTCCAGCAAAGTACGTTCGACTTTGCATGATGACGTTGAGAAGCACTCAAAGCTCCGTCAAAATAGGAACGAACCTCTCCGAGCCTTTTGATACCAAAAGAGGTTTTAGGCAGGGTGACACCTTATCGTGTGACTTCTTTAATCTGCTGATGGAGTATATACTGCGCCAGTGCCCAAATGCCAACAGATCGGGCACCATCTTTAATAAAGATGTAATGCTACTCGCATATGCCGATGATATTGACATTATCGGCAAAACCGAACAGGCAGTAAGCAATGCGTTTTCAGAGATTGAGAAGCAGTCTGAGCTAATGGGTTTAGCGGTAAACGAGGACAAGACGAAGTACCTAGTGTCCTCGAAACAGAAGTACACACAAATTGGGCAATCTGTTGCAATGGGAGAGTACAACTTTAAAGTTGTAGAGGACTTTGTCTACCTTGGAACGATGATAACCGGCGACAACAACATCAGCCTGGAAATACGAAGAAGAATCACGCTCGCAAACCGATGCTATTACGGGCTAAGTAGGGAGCTCAAGAGCAGAAACCTCAAGCGAAGAACAAAAATAGCGCTATATAAGTCGCTTATCATCCCAGTCCTGCAATACGGCGCAGAAGCATGGGCAATATCATCAGCGGATGAGGCGGCGATTGGCGTTTTCGAGCGGAAGATTCTTCGCAGGATTTATGGACCTTTGAAAGTTGGCGAGGACTTTCGCATCCGAAGGAATGACGAACTGTATAAGCTCTATGGGGATACTAGTCTGGTCAAGCGCATAAAGCAACAGCGGCTGCGCTGGCTGGGACATGTTACCCGGATGGATGATCAAGCTCCAGCAAAAATGGCATATAAGAGGAATGGCGTGAAAAACTGGTGCCAGCTCGCACGGAGCAGAAGCGACTGGCGGACATTAGTTGCAGCGGCCGAGACCGTCAAACGGTTGTGATGCAAGCATCGGGCCAATAAAGAAGAAGAAGAAGAAGTTTAAAAGTGTATACAATAGTGCTTTTTGTGTTAAGCAAGAGATAAAAAAATAAGATTTACTAGCAATAATTTTGGTTATCTTTGTTATTTTGTGCATTTGCGTGGCCTTTGTTGACAAGTGGCACGTGACGGAGCGTCAATGTTGGTAAATTTTATTTTTTTATTATTTTCCGTGTTATTAAAATAATTAAGCGGAGCATCGACGATATCTATAGCGAATTTGTTTTCTTTCTGAAGGGCCTCAATCTCGATGAGCGCGGATGTGCTCAGCCTGAAGAACTGACTCAATTTGGCCAACTTTTCCTCCGTTGTTAATTGAATATGCGTGGTATTTTTAAGACAGCATCGTTTACCCGTTAATCTTGCCTCGTATGTATGTATCGTCTGATTTAAAGAAGGTATGGGATCCGGGAGGTGCACTCTAGCGTCTTCTTACAGATTTGCTACTTCCCTAAATCGTCGATGCATCTCCTAGAGAATATTTATTTAATTAAAGAAATTTTGCTACATTTTCGTGGCGTTCTGAACGTGCAAATTTTTTGTTTTCTTGAAAATAATCAGCGGTGTCAACTAAAAATGAAATCCGTTCTTGTACAACCAAATTCCAACCCAAAACCAATTCTCGGTCTGACTGAAATCTCTTCCGGTTGGTTTCAAATCTCTCGTGTTTTGTTGGGAGATTTGGCGAAATTCACCACAAAAACAATTTTGATAAGTAAAATTGGTATTGGAAATGTAAAAAAAATTATTTTTCTGCATAGGTTGCATCAAATGAATTAAATATTTTAATTGTTTTAATATTAAAATTTGAGTTTCAATAATTGTTCGCAAAACCAACCGAACGTTGACAAACAAACTCGCTACTCAACCTAAGCTGGCGCCCTCTACATATGGTGACGCTCTCTGAGTACCAACAAGCGTTAAGGGTTGCCAAGATACATTTAATGATTGGCGCAAAAAATTTTTTAAATTTTGCATCTTATTTTTGAAGAATATGACGTAAATTTTAATTAAAAAAATTTAAATTAAATTAAAATTTAAAAATGCATCGTAAAACAGGTAACACAATCAAAAATTTCCATTTAAACATCAAAATAACTCATAACTAGAAGATGGGAAATTTTTTTTGCAAGAAAGGACAACCCTTTTTATAGATTTGAGAGAAAAATTCCATTAGCATGGACACAAACCTTCCTTGAAGTTCTGGGACACCGACGGATTTTTCGAGCGTTTTGGAAATCAACCGAGGCCAAAATCTCTAGAGATTTTTGCGATAACCCCGATTGTCTCCGAATTTGAAAATATCTTAAATCCCAAATTTGAGCTTTTTAGTAGCTCTTTTAAGGAAGTTCTAGGCTTAAGAGTGTAACATTATGAATTTTTTTAATTTAAAATAACTCCAAAACGGTTCAAGATAAAGCTTTAAAATTTTTTTCAAATGTTCTTTTTCCTCTCTCAAAAATTGTCATTCAAATTTTGCTTGAAAATTAAGAAAGTTATAGCCATTTTTGTCCTGTAAAAATTTGATTTGTTCTCATATTTAAAGTTAACTGCAAACCTTAGAAGACCTCGAGCCGGCTAAAATTTGCTAGTTCGAAATACATACATACACAAAAGGAAACGACCGAGATCATTGGAATCAAAACAAGCGCAAACGTTACCAAAAACAGTGCATGAACGGTTTTTCTCATTTTTAGTGCAATGTTTTCACGTTAAGAGCAATTATATGAGAATGCAATAACTGAAATTGAGTTTATATTGTTCCATTATTTAGATCTTGATTTGAGATAATATTGTTTCGTTTTGAAGAACATTTTAAACTCCGCTGGGCAAAAAGTTTTATTGAATTTAAATCAGGTGTGAGCAGCATTCGCACATTTGGGTGGAATAGGAAACGGGGACATACCTCTTTTGATAAGAAGAGAAGGGAGAGGCAAGGCTCCTGGATGTGCACGCTATATGGAATCAGAAACATCGCTTGAACGACCCACTTTCAGAAAAACAGAAAAATTTGTTCCGTCTTGACTGGGAATTGAACCCGGTACCTTATGCACTTAAATTATGGAATGACGCGTCAGCACATTCAGCCGTGGTCTACTTTTTCAGATTTACATCTGGAGGTCTACTTATGCTTGGTTGAGCTGACAAAGAGAGAGATAAAAAAACAGCCAACTCGCTCTCTCTCTCTCTTGTATATCACTCTGTTGAAAACCAAGTTTTTAGTTGTCTAAAGCAAATATTATCCGATTGAGAATAGGAAAGTTTGGAACATTTGTTCTCAAGATTTTTGAGACCATCTTGTTCTTATTTTAAGTTAAAGGTTTCTTATTATCTGAACAGGTTTTCTCCCTCTGTGAAGTGCTAACTTTGGATCCTCATTATCATTGTCGAACCAAAAATTTTTGGTATCCAAAAGAGTTTTGGTATCCTAAAGGTTAAGCTGGCCAAGGTCCTAAATTAAACAATCCAATGTCATATGAGTCAAGTTTGCACAGAAGATACGGTACAGGGAATCCTTAATGATCAAGTAAGGTTATATTAATAGACAACTAACGTGGCAAAATACAGGTTGATACCCTAAGCAAAATCATTAATTTTCCCACTTATTTGCTGCAAAGTGACCTGGACAGACGGATTAGTGTCCCAGCCTAAGAACCTACTTTACAAGAGAATATGTCAGCTGAGGCCAATAACTGAGATAGATGATGATTATGTGAAAGTGAAATTGACCGCAGACTTCTCGCTCTGCTGCCACTCAAGGAGAACGTCGCTATGTCTCCTGCAATCTTTTGCACAGATATCAGACTTTGTTTTGAACGTCTGGTTTAACCGAGATAACAAATCTGTTGTGTTTTTTAAAAAACCTACGACTCATTTACACCCACTTCTGGGAAAAATAAAAAGTGGCCTTAAATTAAAAAGTCCACGACTAAAAATGACATAACTTTTACGTGCATTTGCATATCACACAACCTCAATTAACCTATGTACCCCCCAGATAACTAAGTCAGTAGTAAAAGAGAAAACAACATTCTACACTTATCGCCCCTCTTTAAGCATTTTACTATATTACCTTTTAGATAACAAAATACATGTTTTTTAATTGTTGTTCCCAACAACGGGGAATGTTTATGGCTGCTCAGATAACTTTTTTTCAACCAAAAATAAATCAGACAATGTCATAATATGGGATTTAATGACCTCATTTTAAATTTAATAAACTTACCACAATTTTCAATTTCGTTCAGCTGAGTGGCAGAAAATGTGTCATTTGAATGATTTTCTCCTTCAGGCAAAAACTGCAATTAGAAGAAAGCGTCCAATAAATGTCAAAACTAAAATCATATATTTATAAATTTATAGTACAACCAACTATCAATTAGTATATTGACGTGAAAAGCTTAGAAAAGGTAAACAATAGCATTTTGGGATGAATATTTAATAACTGAGTTGGCAAACAAAAACTAATGAAATTTATGTGTGTGTGTGTGTGTGCGAATACAAAGTTCAGAGCAATTGATCTTGGCCTGGCTGGTAGTTTTGGTGTTTAGTTGTATTCATATTCGTTTTACTGAGAATATCACGTTTCACATTTGATTTGTGTGTGTCGCAAAAACGTGATACCCAACAAAAAAACCCATCAGATACACCCACCCGACATTAATACAGACATTAGAAGCGAAAAGCGCGCGCGCGCGTCAAAATGTTTAGCACTTGGTAATTAGTGAGCAGTTCCTTTATAAGGCATCCTCCCATCCCCCCACCCCACCCCCACTTCTATCACCACAGAGTCGCCGCCTGGCAACGTGCTGGCGATTTGCGTGCCGAGATTGTTAAACACAATATTGATTTTCATACGACGCGACGTGAAGAAGGAGAAGGTATTTAATCATCGTCACAGCGAGAATTCGCATTTTGTATCCAATTAGTGGACGAGGCTTTATTTTTATATATTTTTATTGAGTGACATTTTCTACAGCGATTAGATTCTACGCACATTCGTGATTTTGCACTTAACATTTGCTATAATTAATGCACACACAAAGCAGAATTTGCAAATGCGGAAAAAAACAGTTTTTGCTCTTTGTTTGTTAATTTATTAATTTAATAAGCAAGGTGAGTTCGGTTCTGCGCGTGTGTGTGTGTGAAGCTTCCTTATTCTCGTGTCAATCTTTGTTTGCCAATCTCAAATGAGCAAATGTTTGCTCCCTGCGTGTGTGTGTGTGTGTGAAAGGTGTCATGTGATAATTTATTTAAACAAGTTGAGTTAAATCAAATGAAATTAAATGTTGTTTAATGGCTTAGAAAGTTGTTAATTTAAATACTCGAAGCGAGTGTCAGCAAAATCTAGAAAATTTAGCTTCGATCATTGAATAATAGAGACATCTGGGTTTTTCAGCAATTCTGAACCTAAGCAGAACCGACGCAAATGTATTCTTAAGGCAGGGATTTTTCAAGAAGAGCGAGGCCAGCGACTGGTAACTTTTCTTGCTCTCTTTACAGAATCCTCGTCATGAGTTCGGCTCGTGTTGGTGTGAATAGGGAAATGCGTATAGCGGGTGGACCCCGAAAAGTAAAACTGGGAAATAGAGTGTGACCAGGCAACAACAAGAAGTCAATGAAAATGTGAATGGTCACTCTATTTTGTCAGCTGGGGTTTAATTGGAAAAATTACGAGCCAAAGTGTTTGCAGTGGTCACAAATGGTATCCTCTGCTAAGCTGTTAGAAAATTATGCAAAGGTAACCAACATTAACAGAGAGTTAAAAAAGATAATTTCATTAAGATCTGCGAACATTCCCATCTGTTTAATTAAGTGTCGAAATAAATTTGTTATGTCATCTGGAATCTAGCCTTTAAATATTACGCACTTAAAAAAGTCGCTGGTTTTTAATAGAAATCTCTCGTGAGTCCATAGGGCGGGAGACCAATGACTCTTGGTCTCTCTTATAATCTATTTCGATGCTCGATCAGAACTGAGTCGGCTGGAGTTTATTTGTCACCATAAGTGGTTAACCACAATATGCGTTTAAATACTTAGCGGCTAGATTGTAAAGCAAAAGCAATAAGCGCAAGAAAAAACGTCATAACTTCCACAGTTTTGTAGATAGATGGTTATTTAGTAATCAGAATTTTTTTTCGATATGCCACCAAAAATAAATAAAGATCGAATGAACGATAATCAATTTATAAAGAAAAGAACAAATTTTGGTGGGCAGCACTGGCCGCAGCGGCGATGGGCAGCACTTCACACTCTTTATGGTTTATTTGCTACTTCGTGTGGCTTCTATTTTAAATTAATCTATCGGGGGTGTCACAGAAATCTCTCAAAAAATCCGTCGGTGTCCCAGAACTTCAAGAGATTTCATTTTCTTATTTGAAAATCGAGTTGGAAGGTTTGTGTCCATGCTTATGGTATTTTTCTCTCAAATCTATAAACAGGGTTGTCCTTTCTTGTAAAAAAAATTTCCCATCTTTTAGTTTTGAGTTAATTTGATGTTTAAATGAAATTTGTTGATTGTGTTACATGTTTTACGACGCAGTTTTAAATTATAATTCAAATTCTAGTCATATTCTTCAAAAATAAAATGAAAAATTTTAAAAAATTTTGCGCCAATCACTAAATGTAACTTGGCAACCCTTAGCGCATGTTGGTACTCAGAGAGCGTCACCATCTGTAGAGGGCGCCAACTAACGTTGAGTAGCAAGTTGATTTGTCAACATTCGGTTGGTTTTGCAAACAATTATTGAAACGCAAATTTTAATATTAAATCAATTAAAAGATTTAATTCATTTGATGCAATCTATGCAGAAAAATAATGTTGATTACATTTCCAACACTAATTTTACTTATCAAAATTGTTTTAGTGGTTGATTTCGCAAAATCTCCCAACAGAACACTAGAGATTTAAAACCAACCGAAAGAGATTTCTGTGACACCGAGAATTGGTTTTGGGTTAGAATTTGGTTGGAAGAGATTTCTGTGAAACCGCTGATTATCAAAGCACAGCCTAAACGGCTTATACTACAGGTTTGAGATTTAGCATAGACCTTCGTTTAGTTATGCATGAGCGCACTAAGAAAGAAAATTTGTAAAATTACACCCGGAAAAGTCGGAAAAGCGTCGGAAAAGTTTGTATGGGAAAAATTTTATTTTTCATCCGATTGACTTGACACTTGGTTTGTAAGCATAGTACGCAAAATGATTCGACACGTGTTTTCCCGATTTCGAAAATCTGGCATCGAGGAAAATGGCCGGAAAATTCTGCATGCAAAAAAACTATTTTCCATCCGATTGGCTTGAAACTCGGTTTGTATGGGTAAAATACGAAATAATTTTAAATGTGATTTTTCAATGTCGGAAAATCCGCCCCCATGCGTAAAATTCCCGGAAAATTCTGCATGAAAAATACTATTTTTCACCCGAGTGACTTGAAACTCGGTTTGTAAGGTCAAAATGAGAATTCATTTGTGTTTTCATTTTCCGATGTTGGAAAAACCGCCGGGATGCCCACTGGGAAGTGGATGGGATGTGGGTAGGATGTGAGTGGGATGTGGGTGGTAAGTTGTTTTGGAAGTGGGTTGGATGTGGGCGGGAAGTGGGCGAAAAGTCGGTGGTACGTGGATGGCAAGTGGGTGGAATGTGGGTGGTAAGTGGATGGGAAGTGGGTGGTATGTGGGAGGGATGTGGGCGGGAAGTGGGTGGGATGTGGGTGGGAAGTGGGTGTGCATTGGTTCTATACTGTTGAAGGCGCTGCGAAGCGCGACGAGTTATTTGCTAATGAAACAAAAGTATTCTTTCATGGTTGTCTATAATAAACAATGATTTGAAACGACACACATTACGCTACACAATTTCAACCCAAATTTATACAACTGACATGCGGACGAAGTCGCGACGGGTTGTGCTCGTCTGAGATATAAACTTTCGGGGTACAAAGCATTTTATAGTCGAGCTTAACCGACTTTTATTCTTGTTTTCGATAAAAATCTGAAATAAGAAATCATATCTATTTTGAGAATCTGAACCGAAATGACTTATGGTCGTATTCACCAGCAGACATCAAACATCAAAAATCACACATCAAACATCATCCATAAAAAAAGTTGATAGGCTGAACGCATTAATGAGTTTTTTAGGTAAAAATAGAATGCGTCAAAGTTATTGTCTCAAGAGAGAAAGTCGGTCACGCCGGACTATAACATACTCTGTACCAGGAGTAGAAGCTGAATGCAATGCTGGTGCTGCGCTCATCTCTAATTCTCTCTCCCTCTTTCTCTCTCTCTCTTTAAGGGTGTGAGTGGAGGGGGGGCAGGGTTGTTTACTTATTTGCTCATAACTGGAGAACCGCTCATCCGATCTTTATCATTTCTTTGGCAAATCAATACATTTTGCTAATTACTAACTATCTCCAGAAGGTATAAATCGTCGATCTTCAAAACTGTAGGAGATAGAAGGTTTTTTTCAAATTTATGGGGGCGGGAGAGGGCGTGGCAAAAATTAAAAAAAAAACTTGATCTGCCTGCAAGTATAAGAAGCATTGGTCCCATACATGTCAAACCTCTATCTATTACCATCTCTGAGATCTAACCTATATCTGAGACAATATCGACTCGGCTGCTGATGCTGATCAAGAATATATATACTTTATAGGGTCGGAAATGATTCTTTCTCTCTGTTACACACTTTTGCACAAACTTAATATGCTCTATGTACCTTCGGTACAGAGAATAACAAGCAATCAGGATTGCACATCACATTCGTTCACCACAACAATCGAACTAGGTCCATCGATTTTTTTTTTGTCATCGAATTGTGCAAAATAGCAAATTAGCAAAATAGAAATGAATACTTTATCTAACCAAACATTTTCAAAATAACAGTAATTTTCGGTCCTTGATAGCATATTCTAGATAAAACTTAAAGTTCTACCTTAATATACTTTATCCTACTACAATAAAGGTAAAAGATTTTCAATCCTGATATTTTAATCCTTAATAATTAATAATAATTGTACTTAAATTAGGAAAATTGGTTCGCAAACGAGTTTATAATGATTCGAGGCTTGGATAACCTAAAAACCTCATAACCTATTCTTCAATTACACACACACAATCTCATTCCTGTCATATTAAGCAATCGAATACCGATTATCTGTGGCCCTCTTTCCCCACAGAAACCAATTTGGGAGCAGACTTTAACTATTCATGAAACTTTCGCTTTTGGCAAAATCAATCGATAAACTAGTTAAGTCCTTCCACCTTCTACGGTTGCTGCTGCTAATCGTTGGCAATTGTCGTGTGTTTTGTTTCCAACAAAAAATACCAAAATAACTGTGATAATAATTATAGTTTTGCCCGACACAAAATCATGAATTAATTCGGAATGACAGTAATTACGTGATTTTAATTTAATGACACAATTTAAGTTGAAATTATAATTTGAGTTAATCAAATTAAGTTCAAAATTAGAAAAATATTTTGCTGTTGCTGGGCAAAAGAAAACAGACCAGGATACAGGATATCTAAGACTGCAGAATTTCCAATTAATAATTCCAAAATTGAGCACACAAATCTTGATAGCGTCCAGCTTTTCATGCCATTGAATAATGTTATGGGTATAGAAAATCGCGTGCCTGTTTATTCCGTAGATAAGCAAGTACTTTGAAATGCAATTGTCGCTTTGATTAAAATCTCTGACAACGTACGTGCTTAAGTTCACTAAATTAAATGTGTTGAATGGTTGTTTAAATTTAAATAAAATTTGTTTCATAAAAACTTTCAATACTTTCTCGTGGGAAACTGGCTTAACGAGGATGCAGCATTTAATCTCTGGCTATTTGTGTTCACACAATCAATACCAATTAACCTC
Source organism: Lordiphosa clarofinis (assembly GCA_018904275.1). Lineage (NCBI taxonomy): Eukaryota > Metazoa > Arthropoda > Insecta > Diptera > Drosophilidae > Lordiphosa > Lordiphosa clarofinis. Next base: position 745,258 of record JAEIGQ010000141.1, read on the forward strand.
CTTGGTGCTATGGCTCTTAATTGTAACGCCTGGCAAATTGGATGAGAAAAGAAAACCCAACAACAAATAAAATAAATATTTTCTTTAAATTCCCCTTTCTCTGGCCCCAGTTTCAAGCAGCGATCATTTTCCACTTCAACACGCAGTTGCCTTGAAAAAACAAAAGAAGGAAAAATTAAAGATAACAAGTTGAGCAATTCTAGAGAACACATCCCCACATCTTCACATTTGTCGCTTTAATTAACACAACGTGGCAAAGTTAACTTGAGCTGGGGGTCCCGGTCCCACCAAGATGAGTCACAGCAACAATTTATAGTTTAGTTTTGAACATGCAAATGTGTCTCCTGCAGCGCCATCAGATTGTTAGCGGTTGGTCTTCTGCTTATTTGTCTGCTACTGGCGTCAATCCCTGAGACACACTGTGTGGGCGTGCACATGGATACGTGACTCATGTGCTCTAGGCGAAGCCTTTAAATTAATCAAGTTTTAATTATACAAAATCAATCAAAGAAATTCAATTAAAAAGTGGGTTTAACTTAGCCTTATGTTCGTACAGATACAATAATTAGGTGCTGAACCGGTAATAATAATAAGATAGTAACAACACACCCACAGTCTCATTTGAGGCAATATTCACTTTTATAGCCAAGCGAGAGAAATGACCTTCAATCAAATAGCATTTCCAACAACTAAAATTTATCTATTCAGTTAGAGACAAAGCAAACATTAATCATAGAAGATAAAGATGCATATTTGCTTACTTTCAATTAATATTTTTATTTCTTTTATTACATTTGTGTTGACAGCTTTAAAATAATGTACCTCGTTCCCCCATTCAATGCTCTGACTTGGGCAATTAAGCAAAGTCACAAAATGTTTCGACTGCTAATTGTTTCATCTGTTCAACACTTGGAACGTGACGATAAAGAAAGCCAACGATTTTCATTAAGAACTCAACGCATATTTTCATATATCGTATATTGAATTGAACATTATACTGATTGAAACCAGAGCAAACTTCATAGCAGCTGTGCAAAGGCAATGCCAACTGGTTTGAGCCTAGACATTCTGCACTTCTCGTGATACTTTAACTGTATTTATTACATTTGGCCAGCTGACGAATTGCCTGACACGCGTTGCTAATTTGTCTGGGTGCGAATATCGTATGTGTATATCGTAAGGCCTTTGCCATGGCTGGGGTTTGTTAACTGCTTCGAGGCTTTTGAACTTTTCTGCTCTCTGTCTAAAGTTCATTGTTAAATTGCTTTTTCCTTCCACCCACCCCTCTAGATATGATTTTACTTTTAGTTGTGTATATTTTGGGTGTGGATTCTTTGGCTTCTTCTTTCATTTGTGCAGTTTTGTGTGTTAGTTTTTACGAGTTGGTTGTTGGTGGGAATGTTGATTTACACGAATTGTTGCAAACAAAGCCACACAAAAATCGATTTGTCATGCGATTTGCCATTGCCCCTAGGGAAATATGTAAAGCAAATTTTGCTTGTTGTTTTCATTAAGCGCAAATCTGTTTTGTTGATTGCTTAGCATATAAACAAAGCTATATTGGGATTTTGAGAAATATTTTTAAATGAAAATTAAAATGGTATCTTTGACTTGTTGAAGCTTGTATGAACTTTCGCACGGGGTTCGCCAGAAAAAAAGGAAGCCGGGTAGTAAATTTGAGTAAATTTTGATTGATTGAAGCAGTGAATTTAAATCAGTGATGCCCAAACTCACACAATCAAGCTTTTCGCTTGTATGCGTAGCAGCGAAACACGAAGTAAACGCTATGACGTCAAGCATAAGCAACAAGCAAACAAACAAATGGCTCGTGAGAGAAGAAAAATCCGAAGGCACGCGTCGTGAGAGGTATAGAATACACGCATTCTCTCTCTCAGTGTGTGTGTCGGCTCCAAAACCGGCATAACTATGAGTTCCTATCCCATGGGATAGCAATTTGGCATTTTGGGCACCACTGATTTAAATATATGGGAAAAACGGAGCACAAAATGCTATGTGTTTTCTCATTTTCTTTCTTCTTTCAAAGCTTTTTAAGCTTTCATTCATTCTTAATTTAAGGCGGTTATATACAATCATCAAAGAAATTCTCATTACCTCTTCAACCTCTTTACACACCTTTTCCAGTGTATGTTAACATATTTCACATTTCCGTAGAATTGAAACCACCCCAACCTGATTATATTCCATATTTTTAAAACCCCCTCCCTCCCTCAATCAGCTTACGTGTTTTCTGTTTAAAATATTGTATGCAAATTACAAAAATCGAGTAAAAGTCACATTTACAAGTCCCTCGCAATTAATGCGCGTAATTGCAGCTTTCTGACGCCATTTGCTGATTGATGGTTTTTAGTTTCCCCATTTCGAGTTAAATTTAATTAAATTGTTTTACCATTAGACTTGACTTTCTCCCCTTATTTGGTCTGCGTGGGGTATTGATCGATTCTTTTCTCTCATTGGATGACGCTTTTACTTTCATTTCACTTCAGTTCATTTGGTTTTTGCTGGTGTTGACTTAACGGTTATTTAATGGGTGGCTGCTGTGTGCAATTATGCCATAAATGCTTTCCAATTAACATAATTTACACTTTACGCTTGAATCACCAGACATGTGGGTGCCCCTCAACCAACACCTGACTCACTTTTGGGTCTGGGTTTTGTTTAACTGTAAAATGAGTTTTGCTATTTGTTGTATTGTAATTTGCCATTTGCCTGTCACATAATGAGCCATCATCATCATTATTATCAGCAGAATAAGCTTAATATACATTTCTTGGTCAGTTTGTGTTTCGTGTCAGAGTTCCGTTAAGAAAGTTAACTAGGAGAAGAAGAGAGAGCGGTGCTAGCGTTGGCGTTTAACGTTAAGTTGCTACGTGAATGCGAATAATATTCGATAAGCATCATTGCCATTAACCGAAACATTTACCTGTTGGCCTAAAGCTTAAGTAGAGAAACCGAACGCTGAAAGGGAGGGACTTATTTTTAGTATAAGCTTATCGTAATGATCTTTGTAGGGTAAAGTAATTTGTTTAACTTTGACTGGGTCACAGCGGTGATTTACTTTCCTTGAAAAGGCGGTTTTGGTGAGTGAATAAAGGTTCACCCCAAACAAATGGGGCGTACTTACAATAAGAACATATAACTTTGATTTGTGCTCAAAAAAAGTGTGTGCTTAGTTTGGGGACTCGAGTTTGATCTTAGAATTTTGAATATAAGGGAATTGTTTAAATAACATTATATCATGTGTTTCTCTAAAATCACTATATTTAAATCGTTAACACACTTTACTCTTCCACGGGTTACACAAGGTTACTATTTACATTATCAAAAGAATCGATTGCCAGCACACAAAGGAGTGTTGTCGGCCAATATTGTTTTTGTCAGCACATCTGAGTCCAATTTCTAATATACACTTCCCGCTTTTTTAAGGTATTTATAGCTCAACTCTTCTTTTACAATATTTACAATTAATATCGGCAAGTGTCATATGGGCATAAGCGATAATGCCCACTGAGATACGTCTAGTGCCAGAGGAAATCGCAGTGGTTAGAACGAGACAGACATGTTCCCAAATCCGCTCAGAGAGTGTAGGTAAGAGCGAACAGCTGTGCAATTTCTGACAGAAGTTGTGTCGACTTGCGCAATAGGGTTGTCGACTTTTCTCAAAATATCTAAAATTTTCAAAATCGTTATTTGATATATAGCGTCCAAAAAAGATCGACATATCGGGTTTTTGATAAAGTTTAAAAAAACTGAAACTTTTAAAGGAATGTCTTCACCATAAGACTACTAGTGACCATTTTTAGTCTTCGTTATAACTTATCTTTCCAAGAGGAAAACCATAAGATTTCAATTACTTAGTTTTCTGACAATTAACTATAAATTAGTGGGGTGGAAAAAAGTCGGGAAATTCTAAGAAAACTCCCCCAAGAATCAATGGGTGTAAAATGAATTCCTAGCCCGCGCAAGTAGACCTGAAATATTCGAAGGGTTTTGTCTTTTCCAACAGGACAAAAAATAAAATATTTATTTGTTGAACTTTAGAAATTGCACATGTACCTAGAAAATAAGGTATTAGTGACCAATCCTATCTATTGTGCATTCCTACTCCCCTAGCAGCCTTATTTCCTGTACGAAGGTCAGGATATTCTTAGGTTCTAGGTTACTGATATGGTCCCCCAGCAATTGCCATAGTAATTTTTTCCTAATGTATCGTTTACAAAAATATCGATAGTCGCCAGAAGAACTATCATATCGGAATGACCGTTATCGTCTAACAAAAATTTCGATATATCCATATATTCAGTCTAGATCAGAGGCGGCCAACCAAAGCTACCAGGAGCCGAAGTCAGTCGTGATTATGGTAGTGCAAAACGGTGAACATTGAATTGCTAGTAAAAAGGCTGTAATCTGAAGAGAGCTCTCTTGTTCACCAAGATAAGCACACTTTTCTTTCATCTCCATTTAGCGGCCTCTGGTCTAGATATTCTAGTCTGTGTGTTTGTTCGTCTTTGTCTGTCAACTAACGACTGCGTTCTCGTCAGTCGGATGCGTTCTCGATCACTCAGTATACTGTGTGACCATCCAATCTGTCTTAGAATACCCTAACGCCAAATAACTTATCGATATATTTGTTCATTTGGCGGTTATTTTCAAATAGTTCCAAAGCCTACAATAATTAGTGAGTAAATAAGGGTTCAGGGTTCTTCTTAAGCTTCTTTATGACGCTATTTCTCTAATTGTGAGCTTGGTTCAAGTCACTAGCAGCATCTTATATCTAATTCTTCAGATTGGTCTTCAGACCTAACAAACAATTTATTATAAACTGCTCTTCCTTACCAAATTTTTTTTAGTAAAAGTATTTTAGAATTAATTACAAAAACTTTTGTGCCATCAGCACTCAAACTCCCAAATAGACTTAGAGAATAAAGTTTTTCGTTTATTGTATTTTGGTTTGCTTTTCCAAGGTTTACATAATTCAAAAATTCATATTTCCTCTCCAGCTGTAGGCCAACCAACCATAAGCCACAAAACTAGTTAAGATTGCTCTGGAGGTTACAGCTGAGCTCAGTGCGGCCAACCGGTTATGAAATGCATTTGGTGTACATTATTGTAATATATCGTGTAGGGCAGCCATAAACCACTTTAACCTCATGAATATGCAAGCAACTCAATGACGTATTTGACCCTCCTCCCGGAGTTGCTTAAACAAAACGACATTAGTTCCATCATTAATCAAGTAAAAACAATAATTAGAATTAAGCTTATCTCGAAAGCTTTGAAGGGTATCATCTGGCATCCGCCTTACACTCGTAAGGGCAATTATAAATAAATTAGTGTGCGTTTGTGCCATATTAAAAGTTCTCCAACTTTAAATTTGCAATCAAATTAGTGGACAAATAAACAAACAAAAGTTAATGGATTAATGCAATAAACAATTTATGTTCGTTATGATTTTATTAGATGGAACTGGTTTCACGCTATGGGCCCCCAACCAAACAATGAGAGTGACAAACAAAATGTGTTATTTAATAATTCATAAAACCAGAACGTGACGTTTCGCCGGCCAGTTACAGAGGAAGTATTGTGTTCGTGTGAGAGAATCGATCGATGATCATGTGCGACTACTTGTCTTGCGCCTTTCTCTTCAGCCCACAAACTTGACGTCAGCGGATGCTAGCAAAACCAAATCGAACTCGACTCTCTTCTTGTTCACCTCAATCTCCATAATTGTATCAATTCCAATATCATTAATGAAAATCTGTCCTTTATGCGGATAAATGCAGATTAAATGCCATTTCTCGCAAATGAATAAAGTTGTTGCACCAACTTGACATTCAGGACTCCATCTCGGACAGGGACACGGACAGGACAGCTCCGTAATTACATTCGCAAGCTGCGCAGCCCAGCGACAAGGCGATTAATGTAATTAAGTAAATATGTGCGATGTAATGTGGACTCGCCTTGGGCACGAGATGCTGCAGCAGCACTCCAGACCGCAAGCTCAACAAAAGGTTTTCGCACAGCGACGAGATAACACAAATATTTCAGGCGATTAAAAATTTAAAGCAGATTTTCCCTGACAGACTTGGACAGGCAACAGAGTTGAAAGCCGTAGAGCTCCAAAGCTCTGAAGTTGACTTAGCGACATGGCCACACATTGCATGACCAACAAAGATAATGCAAGGCACAGCTGGCAGAGAAGGAGTGGAGGAGAGAAAAAGACAGGGGAAATGGGTGGGAAAGTAGGCAACTAATTGATTTTTGAGGGTGGATATACAAGCATGTACAGTGGGCGTATTTTACTATGAAAATTATAAAAGCTTGCAAATATTTTCAGAGAATTTTAAGAACTCCATCGGCTTAGGATGAGGATAAAATAAGAGCTCTATTATAATGAGAAATTCTGCAAAACTTTGGAGTCTGCTAATCTTTGATGCAACTGTGCCACTTTTCGCTGTGGCCCCGCAGTTTGGAAAAAATCGTTATATCTTTCACTGTTTTCTAAAAAGATGATTCGTACCTTCTAGAAATATTTAGTTATCAAATTTATTTATCGATTTGCCAATGGAATGATAAGGATCGGATGATATATACTGAAATAATGACCAAAAGAAAGTTCGAGGCCGCAGCGCTTGCAAAATCGTCGCGCCATCTATTGGTCAGTTTTAAAAATCCTAAAACAAGCAATTTTCCAACCAAGCAAATTATATTACAGTCGGTTTTGACCGACTTTCTCACTTGTAATGGGGAAAAACGGATTGAAATTTACATATTACATACAGAATGTCTTAATATATGATTTTAATGAAGATTTGGTCAATACAAAGACAAGTAATGGGTATAGCAGAGTAAGCATATATAGATATAGATCCAGCTCATATCTGCACCAAAATTAAATCGTTAAAAAAGGTGTGGGTGTCGTTAACTCTCGCCATGCTTTGATGTTTAATATGCCTAAATTTTAAGATCCCAAGTACAGTTATAAATCTGTAGGCCTGACTGGCATATTATCAGCACACAGGAAAACATTTTAAAAAGATTTTGTTGAAATGTTGTTAGTGTAAGTGAAATGGCCACATGTTCCTTCTCTGTTGGCAGCCAGCTGGGATCGAGTAAAAAGAGTCGAGAGCTGTGGAGACGCTGCCTCCAGCTTGATCTTCTGCTCCAAAAATTTAAGCTCCAATTCTGAGCTTACAAAGATGGAGCTGCCAAATATCGTGCTCCAGCCGAGTAAATAATCTGTAGATAAGCTTAACGTCCGTCTGCTTGTGGTATATAAATCAGCAATGAAAAGAATACAGGGAGTTGAAGTACCAACTACAAGAAATCTGACTTCGGTGACACACAGTCATTTCACCCAACACAGCAATTCAACAATACGTCAATTCAACACAAAACAATTTTAACACACGTCAATACATCACTAAGTTATTTTACGCAACACAACAATTCAACACACATGTCGATTCAACACAAAACAAAATAATATCTTTATTATTAAATTTAAATTTGGTTTGAATTGAATTGACAAAGTGTTAAATTGTTGTGTTGGGTGAAATGACCTATAGACGTGTGTTGACTTTTTCTTTGTGAAGACTTTGTTTTGTGTTGAATTGACGTGTTGAAATTGTTTTGTGTTGAATAGACGTGGAACCCTGGCTTCTGTCTTCTCTTATCTGTAGTTCTGTCAAGTCACTGTCAATTTACTGTTCAGTCACTGTAAAGTCACTGTTTAATCATTGTCAAGTCACTGTTAAGTCACTGTTTAGTCACTGTCAAGTCACTGTTGAGTCAAAATATGCAGGAAGGATGAAGGACATCGAACTGCATGCCTTGAGGCGGGGAAATAAAGTTCTTTTGACTTCTGAAAGCAAACGGCTTTCATTTATAAGAGAGTTGTAAAAGATGTTCTTGGTTATGTGTGAAGTGCCCTGCTAAAATGCATTACATATGTTTTTACGACCTTTGAATTTCCTCTTCCATTTGTGCGTCGAGTCTCTTTGCTTGCACATAACTTTAAAAACAGTAACACAACACACCAGAAAGTAGGCTAGTTGAACGTACAGCTGTTTCATTGGTATCTCTACCAAATCATGATGGAATTAGTATAAGGTGGTCCCGTTTATTATTGTATTCTGGCAAAAAAGAGCGAGTGAAAAGTAAAAAGTATTAAACAGCTTTAATGCCAACATTTTCCGCTTTCTACCAGTAACAACAAAACAACCCACACCACCTCATACTTTTAACAGGAACAAATCACAGCAATCTTTGTCTGTTTGGCGGTCAACCACAGCTACCTCTTCAGCCAGCGCTGTTTAAATTCGTTTTCTTTGGGACCAAACCGATTACACGCGATAAGCTCCAGTAGCCTTTTATGTGTGGTCCCCAATTTTGTGAGAGCGCTTTCCTTTAACACACTGACCAATCACTTTAATGAAAACCCGGGATGGCATATTTTTTACAAAGCGTTTTAAGTAAAACTAAAAACTCAGTTCTGTCTTTATTTAGGTAAGGGCTTATGGTCAATTAGTAGAACAATTTTACCATCTACAGTAAAGATTTCCTGAATTTAGTTATTTGCCTTTTTGAAACGGCCTCGTTTGATTTTGAATTGTATTCCCTATGAATGAATTTGATCGATTTCACTCAAAACGCGAGCTTAGCATTTATAAGAAACTCTCGTTAAAAAATAACAATAGAGCTCCCAAATATCAGAATTTCTAGAGAGATTAAAAATGATTTGTAAAGCGTTATCTAAAATATAGTCCAAGGAAAACATCACTAGTTTAGAATTATTATATATTCCTATACGGGATATTTCAACAAGTCCATTTGAGAGCTCCCAGTTGGTTAGATAGTTATCATCTTCTCATTAGCTTCATAAACCTACAATTTACTTTAAGAATTATCTTCAACAGCTCTAAAAAATATCTAGTCTAAGTTAACCTATCTCATCCATAGTCCAATCTCTGGGACAGACAGTGCAAATCATGTTGTTAGAGCTACAAAACATCAGGTATATATGTCCATTACCCCGGCACCCCCCCTGCCGACTGCAGCTGGTGACGATGATGTAGAGTAAAATGTTGTTAAATGTGAGAAAATAAAAGTGGGAAAGTGCCTGATACCAGGGCTAAGTAGTAGAAAAACTACATACACATTTTAGTTGGCCCCTCTGGCACAATTTGCATGAACATGCTGCTGCTGCTGCTGCCGCTTCCCCCCCATTACCCCTCTAACTCTCGCTATCCCTACGAAACATGAGAACGATTAAATACATTTTGCACTTAATACCCTAGATGATTGCATTGGAACAGAGTTCAATGCACTTGGTGAGAGTGATAAAAAAAAAAGAATTACATTGAATAAACATGATATACAGAGCGATATTTATGGGCATTGGCTAATAAAATAAGAGTCAATGAGCCATACCGTGAAATTACAGATTAATTGTCGTTGTTGATGATTGAAAGAAAGAAGCTGCCAAAGCCGCAGCCAGTGGGAACTCGCACAATAGGGGAGGAAACAATGCGGAAGCCAACGCCTTTTCACTTTTCTTTATTGTCTGACCGTAAATTCATGTGCAACTTTACAAAAGCTTCGACCTGAGCCCTTTGCGGTTTGTTGATTTTCACTTGACGTTCAATTCTTTGTGGATTTTTCCAACCCACAGAGAGAGCTAGCCAAGTGCCTAAGCAAGCGCCTCTTGCAATGATAAACACATCCGCTCTAGATATTAGCCAAGAATATTATTTCAATGTGACCCACTTGAGAGAAATGAATGGAAAAAGAAGAGAGAAAAAAAAATAGTTTTTAAACTTGCATTGATATGGAGACGAAGAGTGTTGGCCGGGGGGGCAAACGGCTGAGACTGAGTGGTTGCAAAGTGGAGGATGTTAGAGCAAGTGCTCTCCATTATTACGCGTAAATTTTAATAGAGTTGCGGAAGAAATGGTAAAAGAAGAAGAATCAAAACGTGTTTAAAGTCGAAAGAAATATGATATGCTGATCATTTTGAGTTTAAGCTACAGGACTGATAAATACGCCTAAAAGCATGCAATGAAAATGTATGTAATTAATCCAATTTCAAATCAAAAGCGAAAACCTAAAAAGAGCGTAAGAATTTTACCCAAACCAACCAAACAAGATTAAGCCTTCCCCTCACTTCCTTCACTTGCCACTATCGTGTAATTTGTGCCCGTCTGTGTGGGGCTAACCCACATAACAAAGTTAACAAACTCTTCAACAGTGTGTGAGTGTGTGGTTATGTTGGGTTAACAGGAACACAACACGCATATATGGCATAAATGCACCAACTGCCGCAACAACAAACAAATGAAAGTCTACTGCTCGTTGGGAAAAATCAATAAAAACGCACACCATCAGCGACACAGCCCAAAAACAGGACCCATCCATTCAGTTTACTGCTTCATTTGCAACTTAATTTAGCAATTTGCAAACTTGTTTTGGGCAATTAAATGGCAGATGCAAAAGAAAAGTGTTCTGGAAATTAATGAGCTTCGTCTTGATCAAGTGCAGTTGTGCCGGCTAGAGGGCCTCCTGCGCCCCCACCCAACGAAATGGAAAATCTTTGTAAAATTGTGGGAGAACTGGCGGAGGCGCAGGCGCAAAGATCTCTCTCTCTCTCTCTCTCTATCTTGCTCGAGTGCTCCTTTCAACCAAACATTTTTTGAAGCTTCCTCTAGTTTATGTTGTTATTATTGTTGCTGTTGGCGCTGCTGCTGCTGCTGCTGGTCCATTGTTGTTTGGCGTTATTTTTTTTTTTTTTTTTTGGGCAAAGCGAAATTTGTGTCGCTTGTATGTATCTTTGGATTGCACTTGGCCCCGTCTCCCCCATCCTCACCCTCTCCTAATGGCAATTGCAGCAAGACAAATGCTGGAAAATTCACAAAAAGCTGATGTTAGTTTTTGTGCGAAAAACGAGTTTTAAACATACAAAGAACAGCAAAACGCGATTGCATTGTCTGCTGTTAGCAAAGTCTAGGGGCGGAGGACTGGTCAGGGGCGTGGCACACTTTGAATCGACAGTAGAGAGTGAAAGTTTATGGAAGGAAAGAAGACCCTCTATTGTTTTATACATTTTTGACAAGGCTTTAAGTTTTCGAATGATAAATTGATGCGCCAACAAACAGAATTCCCAAATTTGGTCTGAAGATTGCATTTACCTGAAAACTGCACTGTTTACGTACGATTATTATCCACTATTTTGCCCAAAATGAAAGTATTGGAAATGGTTAATATGTGGTTTGAACAAGACGGTGCCACATGGCACTTCAAACCATGGACCAATTCAGATGCGAGTTCTCACATTTTGAATCAGTCCATTAGAGGCCAAGATCTTGTGACCCTAAAGACCACCGTAGATAAATAACTTCGAATGAAAGTGGAAAAATTCTGATCGCAGTTTGCAGTACATTTTTAGTAAGGAACCGTCTTAAACGCGGTTATCCCAGAGATCTGTAGAGGGTTTCACATAAACGGTTTTGGTTTGAGTAACAGAACTATAAACAAGAGATTTTCAGGACACCCCAGATAGACTTCATTTGGTTTCTGTTTAAGGCAAGATACTTTTTAATAACGACGAAAACAAACGTTTTCCATGGTACTTTTCGTTCGTTTTTTTGCTATAGCATTGGCTGAAGTGCTTCTTAGACTTCTTTGGAAAATATTTTAGTCGGAAGTGAAACAATCTATCAATGTTCATAAGGTTCCATTTCATTTTTCGACACCAAAATTGCCATGAATAGCGATTGCATATTGTTGAATATTATAATAAAAATTCGATCCGCTTTTTTACCGAAAAATTGTTCTCAACGTCGAAACTTTTTTTGGCTCATTTTTTTCGCCGAATGTGGTCCGAAGAGCAGCCAGAGGCTGCCAATGCACCCTAAACGAGAGCATAAGTTAAAGTCGGCTCTAACCGACTTCGATATACCCGTTACTCATGAAAAAACATGTTTAACAGTGTTCCTGCGCACTATGGGGAATTTTCCCAAAAATCAGGCATTAATTAATAACTTAAAAACTAAGCAAGATATTGCGGTCTAGTTTTTTGCCTTATGTTAGGTATACCGTTGCTCTATACGTGCTAAAAAGTGGGCGTGGTAGCAATTCAACCCGCCTTTAAAAAAAATAAATAAAAAAATATTATTTTTTTTTACAAGATAAAATTGGGTTTTCTTGCAATTTTGCATAACTGCACAATACTAGCACATAAAATTTCGGATCATTTTTGCCTTATAGAAACTATCTTAAGAACTGCATGGTCAGCTAGTCGTTTTTAACTTATTACGAGCAGCTGTGCTTGCTTCTTCTACCATTTCATCTCTAACAGCTTGATTTCTACGATTTCTAATACGCTTTACCGTTAATGACCATCGGGAACGACTCTCTGTGTTCATATTCTGCTCAATGGCTCAGAATTGAACTTCTGCGTTCAATTTGTTGCATTATTCGGTTAAATTTTCGCGATTCATCTCCAGAATTGCACAAAATATGCTTCCTTTTTTCTTTTAAATATCTTTTTATATGCGACTGAAAGACTTTGGCCCTTCTCTAAAGCAATCAAAAATAACATCTTCCCGACTCGTCACATTTTTTCATTTGGCATGCAAGTAGGCATTGGAGAAAATGAGGTTGTGTCCTAAAAAGTGAAATTTTGCAAAGAAGTGCGCATAGATGCGGTTGAGCAAAAGTGAATCAGAAGCGGAATTGATAGCTCTAAAAGGTGGTAAAAGTCCCAGCTCTAACAAATCTAAACAAAATTTGGTAGGACTTCGCAAAGTTGAATTTTCTTTCCATTTTTTTTTGTGAGATGAATCACGAATACCGCCAAATACAGGGACGCCACGATTAATTTCTACAGATCAAAGGCACTAAAACATAGCACATACCACAACGATTAGTTTCAATCAAAAATATTCGACAAAACTTTCTGTTTTCATTAATATTTGGCAATTACAAATTGCAGCATAAAACACACACTTAACATTGAACTGTCATTCGTTAGCATAACCTGACTTTACCAGCTGCTCACTTAACAGAGCTCTGTTAAATCAAAATTCGTGGTATGTAACATTGAAGACTGATGTATTTGTGGTCTAATGAAACAAAAAAATTTAAGTTTTGAGCACTATTGGAAAAGGGGTTTATGCCTAATATTTGGTAAAATTCCCCATAGTGCTGCGTTCCTTGGGGTGACCATCAGAAAAGTATGCAACATTTTTTTAGGGTGGGAGGGGGTTGGGTGCTTGGTTCACTTGTTTGCTCATAACTTGAGAACCGTTCATCGGATCTTCATCATTTCTTCGGCAAATCGATTCATTTTGCTAATTACTAACTATCTCTAGAAAGTACGAATTGCCTATCTTGCAAACTGTAGGAGATATAACGTTTTTTCCAAATTGCGGGGGCGTGGCGAAAATTTGAAACGAACTTGATCTGCGTGCAGAAAAAAGAAGCATCCAAAAAGAAGCAAGCAAATCATTCCATTAGAGGATATAATTTTGTCACTTGACACTTGACTTTACTAGAGCATATTTTCTGGTGCTTCGTAAAGTTTCTTGTACACTGCAGCCCTAGAAGACAACGTTAAATAAAAAACCGGACTCTTAAATATTAGTATTAGCATAAGTAGCTGCCATAAAAAAAGATAAGTCTAGGAAAAAGTGGTAGTCAGAAAAAAATTTTTGTTAACAATCCTATCGCTTCCAAACTTTTCACTGATCCATATTATATACTACCACACCATTCGCATGCTTAGAACAAATGTTTGATCCAAATCGGATGACTATAGAAAATAGCTGTCATAGGAACGATTCGTCGAAAAAATAGGTCTAGTAGGAAAATTCTTTTTTTAATACGGATTTCGATTAAACAATAATTTTTTCAGTTACCCTTCAGTACAGCTCACTACTAAATTAAAACGGAATCAGCCCGGATTTTTAAGGGCTGGTACTGAAATAGTGGCTTTGCCCTCTGCTTTCAGTAGTGAACTCATGGGTGAGTTTCATATGCAGTCATGAATCAAATTCAGAACTGAGGCGCAGAATTGCAGGGTATCTACGTGGTTCCGTTCCCAAGTAACTCAGTTTTCTCTCAATGATTGTTTCTTAAAATTTAATATAATCTGTATTACACTTAAATTATGATCTGAAAAAAGTTTCAAGCTAATAACACAAAACCAGCAAGTGGTATATCAAATTAAACAAAAGATAAACATTCCTTTTTAAACGAAAACCTCGAAATGGTACACGAATAAATGCTAAAATTAGCTTAAGCTAGTTCAATTTCATGGTTTCCCTTGAAAATATGATAAAGCAAAGTCTTTTAAGGTATTTTTAATTCCTAGCTTCCTATATCAAGCATATAATAAACAAACAAAAATTCGCACAGCTGTCGTAAGCTTTAATAATCGTTGCTATAACTTTTCAACACATTTTTCTTTTATCAGACCAGCTTTACGCTTCCGAGGCATTACTGTTGTGTTTCGATATTCAGTTTCTTAGCCACAAATTCCATTTCAATGAACTTCAAAACAAAACAATAAGCTTATTTCTCTGTCAGTCTTATCAATGTCTATTAATGTCTACACAATGTCTGCTACAGTGCGGCTTCCATTTCGCTGCCCCATTCCCAATTCAATTCAGATTAGCTTACCTTAAATCAAAATACGTCTGCGGTGCCAAAAATGAAATGTGTATTGTTGTTTTCGTTATTTGGCGGCTATTGACAAAATTTGTTTAATACTCTTCGTAGTTGTTGTTGTTGTTGTTGTGGCACCAACAGCTGTTTGTATGCCACTCACTTACACACACTCACACTCGCACACACACACTGCAGCACCAAACATAAATAAACAGATATGTATGTACTACAATATACTTTTTTCGCTTTTGAATTTAATTTTCTTGGCGCATTTTCGGAATAATTTGGCTATTTTTTATTGTGCACACGCGCTTGGAATTTTTGCGTATCCGCTGGATACTTTCGTGACGATTTGCAGTGAGTTTTAGCTACTTATTCACTCAGGCCCGACTGCACGGATTTAATTGTTATTTAAGAAAACTAAGAACGCTGCCTTTTTGCTGGGAGGCGGCAAAAGCAGGCAGCAGCGCCGGTGGCCAGCCGTTCAAGTTATCCAACTCGTTGCAGATACGAAAAGCAACTGATTCGAGCAGCCACAAAACACCAACTGAGCAGCCGTTCGGTTGAAATTGAAACTGAACCCACGCAGGCGCTACGAGAGACTGAGTGAGCGGACGGAGAGAGAGCGACTGGTTTGTTGAATTCGAATGAGGTTGAACGTTTCGCTTTCAATTGCCGCAGCCAAAGATACCGTTGCATTGCACCTTAAGGCTTAGCAGGGTTATTTTTAGCCTAAGCCAGGGTGGGGGTGGTGCAGCGACTACCATGTGGTTCACGTGTCTTCGTATAGGCCGCCTGATTTGACAATGTGACCGAGAACCATCTTAGTCTTAGGAGGGTCGTCTACTAATTGGGAAAGTGCGGTGTCAGGCAGTGCCGGCTGGTTTTTTGCAATTAGTTCTGGTGATTAATAATGAAGCTTGCTAAATACAAATGCATCTACGTGGCAAGGAGTCTGAGGGGGGAGGAGGACTTAGGGCAGCTAATTGAATGATTGATATCAAATTTAAGAGGAGGTTATGGTATGAGTAAGTGCAGCTGGAAGCTTGCCTTGACCCTGTTTAGTACGGTAGAAACCAAAAATTAAAACCGAAATGAATAAAGATTAGGATTACGGTTACGGTTGTGGTTGTGGGATATTGGTGACTTATCACTCAGCCCCATTTGGAATCTTATTTATTAACAAGTTCAATTTCTTATACAAAAGTAAGAAATCAGTTTTTGAAAATAATAGAGTTGTCAGATTATTGTTAAGTAGAACTGTTTCATTGTCGGGTTTTTTCTTACGTGACATCTTTGTTTTTGGCCTTTTTTTACTGATAAGACAATTGAATCAATGTTGTCCATTATTTGATTTGATATAATTTTATTGTCAATCGGTCAATCGGTTTAAAAATAACACAGGCCAACAAAATGACCATCTTTGTGAGGTGCAGCCCTGTGGCCTTAAAAATATGATAAGTTTATGTTCACTGATTCCAAAACTGGTTTCGGTTATGTTCAATCAGCTCTTGTTTCCAAGATATAGCGGAAAAACGAAAATATTGAAATTTTGGCACTCTAGGATTTATGGAGGCCACACTAGGAATAAATGTCTGAGTTTATGAGCTAATTACGGCAAAGGACATATCAATGCAAATTCAAAAAACCATAGGCGCTATATAAGTACAGCGGAAAGGGTCTAAATTGGCCTCTAAAGACAGACATTTTTCGATTTATAGCATTTTTAGCAATATAAACCATCCCGTTTAAGCTAGCGCAGTTATTGAATAATTAATTTTGCCATCTGAGCTTATAGCCAAACATATGATCTAATTTTGTGATTTTTATGGCATTTAAATAAGTTTATTTGGCAAAGTTATGGCGTGTTTAAGACGAAAATACATATTTAAATTTATGGGAGGGAAAACTAGATTGTTACTCTAAATCTGTATAGGAACTGTAAAGGGGGCTACTTGGTTCGGCATAAATTATTAAATGTTTACATGTAGATGATAAATTATATTTGGAAACAAGTAGCCTTTTCACAGTTCCTATAAAAATTTGAGTTACAAATCTAGTTTTCCTCCCATAAATTTAAACATGTAATTTCGTGTTTAAGAGGCTATAACTTTGCCAAATAAATTGATTTAATCGCCATAAAAATCACAAAATTAGATCATATGTTTGTCTATAGGCTCAGATGGCGAAAATATTAATTCAATAACTGCGGGCTATAAAAAATGCTAAAAATGCTATAAATCGAAAAATGTCTGTCTTTAGAGGCCAATTTAGACACTTTCAGCTGTACTAACATAGCGGCTATGATTTTTTAAATTTGCATTGATATGTACTTTATCGCAATTAGTTCATAAATTCAGATAAATATGCCTAGTGTGGCCTCCATAAATCCTAGAGTGCCAAAAAGTCGACTTTTTGGTTTTTCCGCGATATCTTGGAAACAAGAGCTGATTGAACAAAACCAATGATACAGTTTTGTTCAGTGGAGTCTATATTAACATAATCTGTTAAAAATAGACCTGCACCAAAATCACTGTTGGGCTGTGTAATAGAAATTGGGAAAAACCATTCGAAAACGAGAGGACCAAAAAAAAAACGCGAAATTTGACATTTTTATGAGTTTAGATGATCATGATAACGGGAAAGTTGTATTTTTTTGTATTTGTATTTTTATTTAATAGAGTTGACAAATAAAGCTGTCAACATAAACAGATTATTCCTAATCTCGCCTCCGCCCTGATTAGGAGAAATTTTTTATGATATGCTCCGACTCACATCAGTTGGGCGGAGGCAAAGATATACAATTATTGGGAAGATAAATGTGATAAAATATTAAATACATTTAGCGACATCGAAACGTCAGAAGCTAATAAATGGTACAAATCGTTATATATCATACACATTATTCGAAACGGGTCATGAGACTCAAAATTAGATCTACTTATAGTTAAGAAAATTGGCCGGAACTGTCTTGTAGATCTAGGTGGGATGGAAAAATTAATTCGGCTCAGTAGAAAACAAGAGTCAATTTGACCGTTTATTAGCTTATGAAGGAACATAACTCCGTGACAGGTTCTACGATCTTGCAAGGATGGTAGGCTTAATAGACGAAGTCTGTCCACATACGATGGCAGGCGACGGTGTTGTTCCCAGTTAAGTCCACGTAAGGCGAACAGGAGAAATTGCTTCTGCACCGACTCAATAAGGCCCTGATATGTTGCATACTGTGGTGACCATACGCATGAGCAGTACTCAAGTATAGGTCGGACAAGTGAAACGTAAAGAAGTTTAGTGGAGAGAGGGTCATCAAATTCCTTAGACCCACGTTTAACAAAAGCAAACATCCCCTTGGCTTTGCTAACGATGGTCCCAATGTGATCGGATATATATCGGAATAATACGCCAAGGTCTGTTACCGAGTGTATATGCTCGAGGCTGTGCGAGCCAAGGGAATAGTTGCCCATGAAAGGGGCTGATCGATAGAAAGACATGACACTACATTTAGAGTGGTTTAGGTGCAGCAAGTTGTTGGTGCACCAGGATTGAAGGTGGTTTATGTCATTTTGTAACAGACAATGTGAATCGGGGTCTGTTAGCTGCATACAAATTTTAACATCATCTGCATACATCAACACGTGAGAGTTTGAAATGACGGAAGGAAGGTCGTTTATGATTAAGACAAAAAGCAACGGACCTAGGTGACTCCCTTGAGGAACTCCAGAGGTAACATAAACCTGCTTGGAGAGGGTGTTTTTAAATAAGACTTTCTGCGTACGGTTTGCCAAGTACATTGATATCCAATTGACCAAGAGGTTGGGAAATCCTAACAGTGACAGTTTCTTTAAGAGTAGAAGGTGATTGACTGAATCAAATGCTTTGCTGAAGTCTGTGAATATAACATCCGACTGATTTTTCAGCCTAAATCCGTCCCTAATAATTGAAGTAAACTCGAGCAGATTTGTCGATGTAGAACGGCGTTTCATAAACCCGTGCTGTGATGGAGACATAAGAGAGCAACACTGATGCTGCAACTGAGCAGTTATAATGAGTTCAAAAAGTTTGGGTATCGCACAAAGTTTTGCTATCCCACGATAATTTTGAATATCAGTTCTACTTCCTTTTTTATGAAGTGGTATAAGTGGTATGGTAAAAAAGCTGTGGTGCAGAGATAATTGAAAAATTTTAGAAAGAGGTTTGCATAAAGCAATTGCACAATTCTTGTGAACACAGCTAGGAACTTGATCAGGACCAGAAGAGAAGGAAGATTTTACGAATTTGAGATTTTCCAACTCAACACTTTCATCAACGAAAGGCATGAAAATGCCTGTCGAGTGCGAAATAGAGTAAGGGTAATTAGTTGAAGTATTATAAGCATAAGAAGAGTATGTTGTTTGAAAAAAATCAGCGAATAAGTTGGATATGTCAGCATCGTTGCATGCCGTGATAGTATTATACCGAAGAGAGGGAGGAAAAGGAGAAGTTTTACGCTTAGAGTTCACAAATGAAAAGAATTGCTTAGGGTTTTCTTTAAATTCATTTTTACACCTCAACAGGTAATTTCGATAGCATTCGGAATTGTGATTGAAAAAGTCCGACTGAGCGGCTAAATATCGGGAATGATCGTCCAGTTGCCCAGTCCTTTTATATTTTTTGTGTAGTCTGTTTTTCACATTTTTAAGGTTCGACAATCTCCGAGTGAACCAGAGTGGCTTGCGATGTACTGCGGATAATGAGGGACAAGGCACGCACAAGTCGAATGCGAAATTAAGCGAACGGTAAAACAAATTAATTTTGACTTCTGGACTGCCATCAGAATCGCGAAAGGACCAGTCAACCTGCGAAAGATGTTGATTTAGTTCAATAAAGTTAACTTTACGAAAAAGGCGATTTGATCTAGGCCCAAGCTCAGGTGCTGTCACTGTAGAAATCTCCAACACTACCTCAAGAGTTGGGTGATAGGCATCTTCAGGGGTAGAAAGAGGGTCGATTCTACTGACCCATGGGTTAGAGAACTCTGAGGCAAACACTAAATCTAGAAGCTTGCCATTGCTGTTATATATAGAATTCACTTGCCCCAAAGAAAGGTCTATGATACCATGGACAAAGTCATGCGGACTCGTTGGAGCTAAGACATTTGAATCATCAAGTGGCATCCAAGCCAGACATGGCAGATTAAAATCGCCTAAAACAACTAAGTGATCATTATCTCTAAGATGTGATTGTATGGTACATATAGCAGATAAATGATGCAAATATGTACTGATGTCTGATCGAGGGGGAATGTAAGAGCAAGAAACATTAATATTAAAATCGGGAAATGTTATTCGGATAGACACGAATTCAATGTTGTGTACATTGTCGAATATTATTATTTCGGAAGAAAGGGTTGCTTTAACGGCGATAAGAACGCCACCGCCAAGACGTGTAGAACGATCACATCGGTGAACGACATAGTCGTTAAAAAAAATTTCACTATCAGATACAGAACAATTAAGCCACGTCTCCGAAAAAGCAATAACATTGGCATCAAAGGAAACACTGTTTGTATACAATCTATTAAGCTTTCCTAATAGACTGCGCACATTCTGATAGTGAATGGTAAAGGCTGAAGTCAGTTTTTTGATAGGTTAGGGTCAGATGAGAGGATCGTGTTAGTTTTGGACTTGCCAATGTACTCACTAACAAATGTATGCTCTGGCCAGAGAGAAGGCTCAAGAATTCTAGTGAACAGGGATTCTGGAATTTCAACCTTAAAAGAAGACATCCTTCGCTTCTTCTTAAACACGAATTTAGTGACGGTGAACTCGGTGACAGAAGTGTTCAACCTGTTGCTTAGGTGGAGTTTAACATCGTTTGCCGTTGCGCTATGATTTAAACGTGAAACAAATATTGCTTTTAGGGGAGCGACCCCAGATATTGGCATTGATTTTCTTGGTGCAACACCCCATATAGGATTTCCAGATGTACCAGTCAAGCCATTGTTGGATAGAGGGAGTAGGACACTCGGTGGGTTAATCGTGAAACCGGTTCCTGATGCATTATCCAATGCATTATCCACGTTACAGTTGGATGGTGGAGGAAGTTGCTCCCTAATCGGCGCAATCGTTGTAACATCAGATGAGCCTGCAGCGGCACTGGTAACAGAAGCAGGAGTGTGAGGTACAATTACCAATGCATGGTCCGAAGTAGCCGAAGCGGGCTTTCCAGACATGAGAGTAAGATCGGGAGGTACGCCAGTGGACGAGTGGATAGAAACTGTTGCAGGGGGGTCAACAGAAGCCACGGTGCTAGAAGTTGAAGCGGGTTCAGGATCCTCCGCAGGGCTAAATTGCATAAGGGCGGTGGAATCTGAAACTAATAAATTATTATTAGAAAGGAAAGTTTGTGTCTTTTTCCTTTTTGGCGAGGCACTTAGCACTTTAAGATTCTTGAAGTTGGAATGTGCTGTCAAAAATCTGGAATGTAATTCCTGAAATCCGGAGAACAGAAACTGATATTCCGAGTTTGTTTGCCTTATGAACGTCTTCATTTCCGATTCGAGATGCTTGCAGCTTGGGCAGATCCAGATAAGGCCAATGTCTTGCTTTATGAGGCCCGCAACTTGAGTCCCGACATGCCCAAAATTAGCACAACCAGAATGAGCTGTGTTGTCACAGAGCCAGCAATAAACAATAGGCTGGCGCTGCGTTATTTTATGATTAAAAACACAGTTTTCGGCGCAACAGGTACTCATTGCTTTTAGTATGTGTGTACGTATGTATGTGTAAAGAAGTTACAGCTGCAGCCCAAAGAAAACGAAATGCAGAGACGTAATGATTACAGCAAATGTTTTGGGCTGGTGGGTTCTCACAGAAGAGAAGAGATCAAGAGTAAATCGTTGTAATTTTAGGCGCGGTAGCTTAAGAGATTAGCGGCGCTTAGCTATAGCAGAGTGTGATTGATCGCGGGAGGAAATACAAAGAGCACATTCACCCTAGGACAACAACATATGCAGGTGAACGGTAAAAGCTCTCACGAAGAATGCACAAAGCGTTGGATAGTTTATTTGCAATTAATAAATTAAAATCGCAAATTGTAATGGTTAATGTTATGCAGACGAATTGAATTGGTGTAAGGTACAATAGCACCGACACAGTGTAAAAAATCAATCGTTAAGCAATAAGAAGTACGCAAAAAAAAAACTTCAATCAAATGATAGAGCGGTTTAAAACACGTCCGTGGACGACAAGCGAGCTGAGCGAACTGAAAAGAAATTGAAAAAAAAAAGAAGTTGAAAAGAAATGTCAATAGAAGATAGATAAAATCAGGGAATCAAACCGAAACTGATTACTGAAACTTACGAAAAACAAGTGAGAAAGTCGGTCAAGCCCGATTATAACAAACTCTATACCTGGAGTAGAAGCTGAATACAATGCTGGTGCTGCGTTCATCTCTAAGTCTCTCTCTCTTTCTCTGTCTCTCCTCTTCTTTCTCTCTCTCTCTCTCTAAGATTGTGAGGTGTTAGTTGTAAGAGGGTGGAAGGGGGTGGGGGGAGGGTTGTTTACTTATTTGCTCATAACTTGAGAACCGCTCATCCGATCTTGATCATTTCTTCGGCAAAGGTACGAATCGTCTATCTTCAAAACAGTAGAAGATATACCGTTTTTTCCAACTTCCGGCGGCGGGAGGGGGCGTGGCAAAAATTGAAAATAAACTTGATCTGCCTGCAAGTATAAGAAGCATTTGTCCCATACATGTCAAACCTCTATCTCTTACCATCTCTGAGATCTGTTTGTTCATACGGACGGACGGACATGGCTATATCGACTCGGCTGTTGATGCTGATCAAGAATATATCCTGTTACATACTTTTGCACAAACTTAATATACTCTATGTACCTTCGGTACAGAGTATAAAAAGTAAAAATAGAGGCAAGCTAACTTCGGCTCGACCGAAATTTATATACCCTTGAAGCTTGATATATGCCTGACAGTTTGTATGGCAGCTATACTATATAGTGGTCCGATTTCGACAAATCTTGTTGAAATTATGTAAAATCATTGAAAGCTTATAAATACGAGCGTTGGGAGCGATATCACTGAAAACAAAAAAGTTTTTCTCACTAAAACTAGTTTTTCAACCGATCGTTCCTATGGCAGCTACATGCTATAGTCATCCGATCCGGCCGTTTCCGACAAATGTGCAACGTATTTGTACCAAAAGACTTCGTGCAAAGTTTGGTAAAGATAGCTTTAAAACTGACGGAGGAGATAGCAATAGAAGCAGACGGACAGACGGACATGGCTATATCAACTCAGCTCGTCATGCTGATCAAGAATATATATACTTTATGTGGTCGGAGATGCTTCCTTCTATGCGTTACAAACATCCGGACAATTTCAATATACCCTTTCCAAGGGTATTAAAATTAGATACAAAGAAGGTAAATTAATGATTATTTCTTAGAAGCATGATAGCGTTCAATGTATTTCCGTCCATCTAATTTCATTGCGGAGTCAAAATAAACTTCACACCGGAAAATAAAGGAGTTACGCTTACTTGTGTAGCTGGAACAGCATGAATAACTTTTGACAGTTCATACATTTCTGGAAACTAAGTCGAATTTTCTGACCACCATTTAAGTGTGTGTATTATATATTTAGTTTGTAAAAGTTTTAAGTTCAGGAAAACCTTGATTAATGCCATTAAGCTGTTTTATGAAAATGCTAAAGTATTTGTATTGTCCTGTTTCTTTTCATGGAAATTCATATAAAAATCGACTTCATCTTCACTTTCAGACAGAGATGTTAGTCAGAGCTGCTTTTCTTATTTAGTTGCAATTGAACAGAAGTGAATAAAATTCTTGAATATATATCAGTCAAAGCAGTTACACATGTACTTTTCTGTTTAGAGGTTAGCTTGACATTATATCGAGGGTCTAAGAAAATGCCACATAGGAATGCATTATTTTCAAAGAGACTGGTCTATCGTTTTTCTATTTCACTGAACAAAAGTTTTGCTATTTGAAGCTAACGATTGAGCCAAATTGCGTAAAAATTCGCCAAATCTAACTGCTCGTTTCGCAGTCTAGTGGTTGTACTCAGAACCGAAACCGTACCGGTACAACGTTTAGGTTCTTTTCGGTTCTAAAATATAGGTTCTCTGGTACCGGTATATCAAAAATTAAAAAGATCGGTTCCGGTTCTGCTAGCGGTTCTGAGTTTCAATCGGTTCCTTTCGGTATACGTTTCCGGTTCCGGTGCGGGTTTGATTCCCTGAAAAAAATGCTTGTTAATATCGTTTATAGTTTTAGTGTAATTTAAATTTTTTTAAACCTTTAAAAAATGCCATTTAAAGGTATTCAGTACCCTTAATAAATATTTTTCTACTCTGCCGATATGAAACCTTATATCTTGGATCACGTGAGACTCGAGAGACAAACAGTTCGCTCTGCATTCTTGTTATTGAAACTATTGCTTGTACTTCAACTGTAATAATTTCGCTAATTTTGTCCCACACCTTAGGTTTCAACAAGCTGCTGCCAAATTTGAGCAGAAGTCGTGCACTTTTTGATCGGATACACTTGATAGCATCCGAGCAAATCGACAATGAACTATCACATATATATGAGGAAAGATGAGGAAGGTAAAGATTTTGGTTAGCTGCACTCTCAAAGCAAGTAGTGCCGCCATCTGTTGTTCAGCACCTGCTACTTCAGGTACAGAGATGATTACAGTCGGGATTGACCGACTTTCTTACATGTTTTGGTTTTGCATTCCCTCAAATAGTATTTTTTGTAATTCAGGCTATCATCCCATACAGACCGAAAACTCATCCAAAAAGCAACTTTCGTTTAATGATTATGCAATTTCGTTGCTCTATTTACTTCCTTCTTACGGAATAGATAACCAGTGTATGATTCAATGCAGGAAACAAATTGCTTATTTTATCTGCACTTGGTATGTGCAAATATGGCCCCTTTTTTTAAATTGTTCCATCCTCCCCAGTCCCTTTCCCCCATTCAGCATCGCTTATCTCTATGCACACGCCGGGAGCCGTTTGCTAATTTCATTCAACCTTTTCGGCTGCAAACACAGGTAAATCAAAACAAATCGAGGCACGTGTAATCATTATGGACGATAAGACGCCCTCCCTCAGTCGGTATCATCAAACTCTGCTCAGACAGCGGCGCAGCGTGACGCAATCCAGCTTAGCACTCAATTTCGTCTTCTTAGACAACAAAAACGCGCACACTCATCCAATCCAAATCATTCAATTTCAAAACAAAGGCCAACTGCTGGCTGCAACCGATGCTGGCTGGCGCTTCAGTTAATGAGCCGTTGACTGCGAGTTCAATGGCTGGCATAGAACAACATTAACGGAGAGTGAAAGAGCAGAGAGTGGGCACGGACGGAGACGGGTCGGAACGGAACGCATGGCCAAACATTTGCATGCAAAAACATTGAGATAAAGCTGAGGCAGACCACAGGGGGATGACCACCAGACATGGACGGACACAAAGGTGATGATGCGTCGTGGTCACTGTCATTGTCTCCAGCCAGAGGAATGATAATTAAGCCAATTTCAAAATGGCGACTCGAAATCCTTTAAAGCATTTCGATGGCTCACAAACGATTTTCATTAAAATTGGCACATAATGGGAGTTGAGAATGAAGAGTTTATTTTTATCAAAGTTCTTAAAAGTTTTTTATGAACTTATGAAATTATTTTAAACGCTTAAAAATTGTTTGAGCAGTTCCGGTTGGCGGGTTCAAACTAAAATTAACCGAAGGATTATGTTTTTCGCTCCAACTTTGGTTGGGTTTCGGTAATGGCAATTATCAAGAAATATTTTAATTGCCAATCACATTATTTGTGGTCACCAAAAAAGTGACCACATATCAAGTGTTACTCATCAAATGTCATCACCGTTAGACACATTTAAAACCTAAACATTCAGGGGATTCGGATGTGCTGTTTGGCTAGGGAAAAGGGTGATATTGTCATTTAGTCCAGACCCATCGTCAGTTTGGTGACAGTCCGTTGCATTCATATTGACAATTTGTGCAATGGCTGATGATGATGTGTTGGGATATGCGGGCTGGTGGGATGATTGAAAGGGCAAAGGGATGCTGAATTAAGAGTTCAATGCTCAAAAGCCATGAAACGATATACATGTGCCATGTTGTTGACAATCAACAAAAATGTAGTATGTATATTGATGAACTTTGCCAAGAAACTTAACAGGTGAATGTGGAAGGGTCTCCCAGACACGTTTTACTTAAATAGATTTGGTTGAAATTTAAATTATTAACTTTCACATCTCCTAAATACATACCTACAATTGGGATCCATTTGAACGTTTAATTTTCAAAATCTTTGTTTAAAAATCTATTTCGGCCCTTTCAAAGTATAGTAAGCTTTCTATAAAAACAACCTTTACACATGCAACATTCTATTGTAGCAACCAAAATAATCAAGCGAATAAAATCATTCAAAAATCCTGATCTTGATGATGAACTATACGCATGGTTTTCACTACGAAGGGAAGCAAAAGAATTGGTTTCAAACAAGATTCTAAAGGTAAAAGCACTAGAATTAAATAGGTCTCTCAATGGATACGAAGAATTTTTAACCAGTGATGGCTGGCTTGATAAATTCAAAAAACGGCAAGGCGTAAGAATTTTGACGGTTTCCGTTGAAAAACTTTCCTGCAATGCTGAAAGTGTTGCTACATTCACAAGCCATTTCAAGAGGATTATTGCCGAAAATGTAGATGCAAAATAAAAATAAATGTAAATGTAAAATTTGTATTACAAATCATCTAAAAATGCTTGACAAATCTCTGGCACAGCGATGTGTTCATTCCTGAAGTTTCTCGTCAATTTTATTGGTCTATAATGCCACCTGTTATGGTGTAACTTTTTTCGATGCCACCCAACAATACACCTTTGTTGCAACCACTTGACCAAAATGTCATAAAATCCTTTAAGCATCGGTAAAGCACCTTCTGCAACACTCGCGGCTTTATGTGGAAGCACCAATAATGGCATGGTCTCAGCCCTAAAAAAAAATTAAACTAACGTGTCATTTTTGATAGTTAAAGCCTGGAATGAACTCCCACGATCCGTTATCATGCGTTATCTGTTTTCATAGATCGATCAAATATAAATTAATATATCGACTGATCATTTTGTGTATAACTAATAAAACTAAAAACAAGTAAGAAAGTCGGTCAAGCCCGACTATAACATACTCTGTACCTGGAGTAGAAGCTGAATGCAATGCTGGTGCTGCGCTCATCTCTAAGTACTTTCTTCTCTCTCTCTCTCTCTCTCTCTCTCTTTAATGATTGTGTGCGATTTTTGCTCATAGCTTGAGAACCGCTCATCCGATCTTTATCATTTCTTCGGCAAATCGATACATTTTGATAATTACTAACTATCTCTAGAAGGTACGAATCGTCTAACTTCAAAACTGTAGAAGATATACCGTTTTTTCCAAATTGCGGGGGCGGAAGGGGGCGTGGCAAAATTGAAAATAAACTTGATCTGCCTGCAGCTAAAAGAAACATTTGTCCCATACATGTCAAACCTCTATCTCTTACCATCTCCGAGATCTGTTTGTTCATACGGACGGACGGACAGACGGACAGACGGACAGACGGACGGACAGACGGACGGACAGACGGACAGACGGACATGGCTATATCGACTCGGCTGTTGATGCTGATCAAGAATATATATACTTTATAGGGTCGGAGATGATTCCTTCTCCCTGTTACATACTTTTGCACAAACTTAATATACTCTATGTACCTTCGGTACAGAGTATAAAAACTCAACTAAAAATCACTACACATACTTATCTTTGAATTTATACCCCTTTTTTTTATATAAGCAACATTTTCTACATAAGAAACTTTTTTTTTAAAAATTGGTTCAGATTAGTTGCTTATATAGAATGTTTACTGTAATACCTGGCTTGTCTACCAAATAGTGAGTCAAAATCTAAATCTAAACACTAGAAAGCTCGTTTGGAGACAGAGTGTATACTAAACATAACTAATATTTTGTTTATTTAATAATTTAAGTTACAAAGGCTGGAATGACACTTTCAATTTTTGAACATTTTATAATTTTTCATCTATGGGCAAAGTCGTTGGTGTTAGCGAGTCAGAGTATACTTGAATTCTCCGCAGAATGCTTAAGAGGCTATAATGATCCACCATAAATTTGACCTATAAACAAAAATTAATTGGCTTTTCTCTAAAAATTGAAAGTGTCATTCCAGCCTTAAGAAAAAAAAAAACACTAAAACGATATTCCCGGAGTGATCTCTTTAGTTTGTTGAGTAGCAAAACTGATACAACTATGACAGGTATGTATCCAGTACTAACAGTTTTTGCTGAAATTGAGAGAGAAAGGGGGAGAGTGAGCGTTATATAATGAGCGAACGGCATAGTGCCGACCAAATAGAGAGGACAGAAAAGTGTACTTGCGTTTGTGAACAAGAGAGCTCTCCCCAGACTACAGGTGTTTTACTTCCAATTCAGTGTTCGCCGATTCACACAACCATAAGTTCAGCTCGCTTTTGCATAAAACACGACAGACTTCGGCTCCTGGTAGCTATGGCTGGCCTGCTCTAGTGTGAACAACATATAAATCAGACCACTTACAGATGTAAATGTAAAAATGTGGCGGGAAGTAAATGACTATATCGACTAACAGAGTAAATTGTAACATTGCAAAAGCTTACAAGTGCGCCATCTAGCGTTTTGTAGAGTTTGTTATTTTAACAGCGCCATCTGTCGGACCATAGATGACAATCCAAGGGCGCCACTAGCGGTCTGTAGGGGGCGCCACTTAGTAATAAAATGCAACACCAAAAGCTTTGTTCAAAGTAGCTTTTACTATAAGTCGGTACTGAAAATACCAGTGTTTAAGTAACCGGTTCGATAATTAAAGAAGATGAACCGATTTAGTTTTGACAGACTCCGATAAGAACGTACATTAGACGTTAGCAATTCAAACTTGAGGGTATGATTTTTTTGGGTTTAATTTCAATTATTTTTGAGATTTAAGAGAAACTTTAATTGTATTGTAATAGAAATTAGCGCAATGTTAAAATAAAAATTCCGTTGTGACGTCACAGATTCAGAATTTTGACGTCCTTGACATGTGCTGCGGTAACCAAATTTAAAATTAAGTAAAATTAAAGCAATAATTAAATTAAATCAAATTAAAACTTAAAATTTCCAACTCCCAGCCAAAGCTTGACTCAGAAAGTTATGCTCATGCGAAATGGAGCACTACCTTGTATTAACTGTATCATGGTATTTACCTATTTAGAACGAATGAATGACAATCAGCGGTGTCACAGAAATCTCTTCCAACCAAATTCCAACACAAAACCAATTCTCGGTGTCACAGAAATCTCTTTCGGTTGGTTTTAAATCTCTCGTGTTTTGTTGGGAGATTTGGCGAAATTAACCACTAAAACAATTTTGATAAGTAAAATTGGTATTGGAAATGTAATCAACATTATTTTTCTGCATAGATTGCATCAAATGAATTAAATTTTTAAATTGTTTTAATATTAAAATTTGCATTTCAATAATTGTTTGCAAAACCAACCGAATGTTGACAAATCGACTCGCTACTCAACGTCAGTTGACGCCCCTCTACACATGGTGACGCTCTCTGAGTACCAACAAGCGCTCTTTGATTATCAACAAGCGCTAAGGGTTGCCAAGTTACATTTAGTGATTGGCGCAAAAATATTTTTAAATTTTTCATTTTATTTTTGAAGAATATGACTAGAATTTGAATTATAATTTAAAACTGCGTCGTAAAACATGTAACACAATCAACAAATTCCATTTAAACATCAAATTAACTCAAAACTAGAAGATGGGAAATTTTTTTTGCAAGAAAGGACAACCCCGTTTATAAGTTGGAGAGAAAAATACCATAAGCATGGACACAAACCTTCCAGCTCGATTTTCAAATAAGAAAATGAAATCTCTTGAAGTTCTGTGACACCGACGGATTTTTCGAGCGATTTGCAAACCAACCGAGGCCAAAATCTCTAGAGATTTCTGTGACACCCCCGAATGTGAGCTTTCCAACATTTCAGATTTGACTCTGCATGGGATTCTAGTGTAGGGTATGGATCCATGTAAAGTAATCGATTACGAAACGCCGCAAAAACTTCTTCGGATTACCTTGGAACTTTAAAGTAACTTCACTGATATTCAATTGGTCCAGTGTCAGATAAGATAGGAGGTAATGAGGTGGAAATAGAGCAAGCAACACCTTCTTTGCGATCTGCATTCTTTAGGTAATGGCACACTGGAGTAAACCATTATTTGAAGTCCTCGGAAGTCTGCTGAATGTGCCCCCAAAGAACAAGGTTCTTTTTGCCCATCCCCTTCCGTTCTCTTATATCCGTTTTAAACCTACTGCAGCCTGGGTTATCTTTGTCTTCCACAATACAGCTTATTAAACCCAACCTAACCTCTGAAACGGTCCAGGGGTATTAAAGCCTTTAATTAGAAAGCTGTCGATTGGCAAAGAGTGGAACTTGCTAGCCACTGAGTTTTCTAAGTGATTGTAAACTCCTGCGAAGCTAATTACCTTCTGAAGGTAGTTGTGCTACAAGGATTTTGCATTTCCAAAGTGCTTTAAACTGCCTAGTAGAATCTGTTGCAAGCGTGCTTCACATAACGTCTAGATGTTATTTTTCTTTAAACTGCAGATAATGTATTTGGAGCGCAGTTGAATCTTCCCAATGAAGCATAGCAGGAAAATATATCTAAGTTCGGAAGTCATAAAAATCTATATTCTGACGGAATAGAGTGACAGCAAAAACGAAAGGTAGATCGAAAAACTCAACCTCTCTCATGACCGACTGTTCCAAATTCGATTGTTTCGCTTGGACTTGTGGTATCTCCCTTATGTAGATACATAAGTACTAGATAGTAACAAACTCGTTTGAACCGGTGGCTTGCAAAAAGTATAAAGAGATTAATTTCATTTGGAATTGAGAATACAAAAAAAACGAAGCGGAACTAAGTTCGATTTCTTTTTAAACTCTCCTGGAACTAGGAACATGTCTAGTTGAATCTTTTTTACAAATTGAAATAGTCGATTTTGACAAAATGTCCTTCATTACAGATTTGTGCTGCATTTCTTTGCATACTACGGCTCAGTGCATTGAAAAGTTGACCGGGTTTACCAGAAACAAGTCCGTTTAGCTTCGGAGGGTCTTAGGAATCTGTATTCGGCCGGATTTGTCTTTCTTAAAGGTAGCCTGTAAAAAGCGACAATGTTGTCTCCGCTTACCCATTCGAAACCATGAATCATCGCATTGTCATCTTGTGTCATAGGTTAAACCCAATAATACGCATTTGAATCTTAATGGATAATCGCATTTAACGTTTTTATTTAATAACTTTTACTAATTTTATATTTATGCCATATATCGTAATGTTTTTGTTTTTGTTGTTGTTTCGTTTTCTCTTACACACAAATTGTTATTAATATTAATTAATATTAAAATATTTTTACCTTTTGTGTTTTGTTGTGGTTGTTCTTGTTGTTGTTGTTGTTGAGCTTATAAATTATTAAAACTACGAGCGGGGATTGATGAGTCACCTGGGTTCTTCTTCTTCTTTACAAATTGAAGTTGTATAAAAATGGAGATACCTCTAGAGTCTAGACAGGATAACGGGATGAGGGTGGGGGATGTGCACAACATATTTCCTGGTATCGGGTTAGTGCTATACAAATACAAATTGCCTACTATCGATTACTTAGGACTATCAACTATCAATTTTGGTACAGTCATCGTCGAATACTACAGCTACAACTCCTAATGCTGCTCAATTGTTTTGGTTATCTCTCGGTCTATTTACACGCACTCAATTTTTGATTATGTCGTTCAAGCATATTTCAAAAATAATGTTTTTCAATGTATTGCCTCAAATGCTTTGTAAGCTTTGTCATATTCAATTAGCTTAAAATTAAACCGCAAAACTCGGGGAAGTGGGGGTGGAGGGGGTTAAATAGGAACTAAAAGCACCAAAAATACAAATATAAATAAAACTAAGCACGAATCGTTGTAACTCAAGTGTAGAGAATACGTACAAATATTGTCGGGATAAAAACTAAATAATATTGCATTTCAAATTTCACAGTTGTGTCGCCTAGGTTCTCAGGGGCGGGGCGGGCGGCGCCTGCATTTGGAGCTGACGCTTCACTCGCTTCAGCTTGCGTCTGGCCATCAACAGGCTGGGATTGAAATTGAACTCACGACAGGCCAGCTCGTGCTCCTGCGTGTAAAACATTGGATTGGCAGCCCCTGTTGATGCCCAATCCCGCCACATATTTCAATCCTGCCCAGCCCCGCCACCATTCGCCTGCGCCAGCGGTGGACCACTCTCTCGTGAGTGTGGTGGCAAGCCGGGGGGTGCAGCGAAGTCATCATCCAGCGAGGAGGATTGCTTGGAGCCCACCGACTTGCAGTCCTCATCCATGGTCATGCCCAAATGATGCATGGCCGCTGCTGCATGATGTCGTTCGGAGGGCGGCAACAGATTTAACATGCTCAGCGGTAGGCCAGGAAATCCACCCGCAAAATCAGGATAGAAGCCTTGAGGATTGAAGGGGTTGAACAGGGGATTGGGTCCTCCCAGCATATCAGGCTCGGAGCTACCACTTCTGGGTCCTCCAGGTGGACCCAAGGGGAGTCCCAGCTCCAAGTCCAAAGGTCCCAAGGGACCCAGCTCACTGGGATGTGGCATATGTTGGCCATTTCCAGCTGAGCCACCCGAAGGACCCGTATTATTGGAGCCTCCCGAGCTATTATGGGAGCCACCACCGCCTGAACCCTTGTCCTTGTCCTTTTCCTTACGCTCTTTGTTCTTCTCTCCCTTGCTGGAGCCACTGCCACCACCGCTGCCGCCATTCCCGCCACTTATGCCCATCTGAAGCATCTCTATGGGAGGTCCACTAGAAAGACAACGAAATGGTAAGTCTCATTGGGCTATAGGGATGAGCTTTCACTTAAACTTACCTGATGCAATCCTTGCGCAACTGCTCCAGCTTAAGACTCTTGCCATATTTTCCACGCACATACATCAGCAGCGAATTGTAGGGAATGCCAAAGATGCGAGAGGCCTGCGATGTGGTCATCTTTTTGTTCCACACATGCTGCAGGGCCTCCGTTAGTTCGGTATTGGTCCAGGAGCGGGGCGGACCACCACGTGGCGCCGAATGTTGTCCCTTGGGGCGGGGCACTGTAAGTAAAAGAGAAATGCAGAAAAGAATGAGACACGGCTTTAACCCTACCAAGTGAAAATAATCAACTGTCCGCGCCAAATGGAGAGAAAATTTATAATTTCGCATAATCTTAACATAATCTTGCATATTCCGGGATTCTTAACTTTTGAAAGAACAGAAATCCGCGAAAGAACGAATCTGCTGAATGCATGTACCCCAGGTGTACAATCGGAAAAAAAAAAAATGCAAAAACCCCCCCCCCGGGGTGAAAAAAAAAAAACGGAAGGGTAATATAATATATGTTGAGAGGTTTTTTTCTGTAAAAAAAATATTTTAAAAAAAAAAAAATTTTTTTTTATTTGAGACCTGCACGAGTGATTCCGGCACCGTATGATTACAGGTAAAAGTAATCATTTTGACGATGCCACGATACTTGTGTGTAATCATGTACTCATTTTTACGGTGCCGAGTAGTAGTCGGCATCGTGGCATCGTACGATTATAATCGTAGAACCGTAAAAAATAAAATAAAATTAAAAATAAAATAATAATAATAAAAATATTAGCAAGGATTAATTTTGGTGGCACAGTTTGGGAGCCTGCATCCGGCATTCGACTGACGACTCATTAAATCGCGAAATAATACCAAAGAGGATAAAAATATTAATAATGTCAAAAAAACTCTATGCCCAACCAAGTAAAAAATCATGCCTGGATTAATGCATAAGCGCATTTCGCAGCTGAAGGATCTGCATGGTAACAAAACCGCTAAGTGCTTAAGAAACTGCTTTTCGAGGGCACAAGTGACCACACATAACTACATTACCATGATTTTGACAATACCGAACCGCGATAAATACCATGGATGACCAATGTTAAAGAAGATAGTCAAGATAATAAAGAATGTTTCAAACCACTTTCCGTGACTGACAAATCATCAAATCGCGGAAAAATACCGTTGCGGTTCAAAAATATTAATAATGTCAAACAAACTTTACTTCCAACCAAGTAAAAAATCAAGCCAGGATTAATGCATAAAAGCAATTCACATCTAAGGGATCTCCATGGTAATAAAACCGCTAAGTGCTTAAGAAATTGATTTTCGAGGCTAAAAATGAGCACACATGAGCACTACATTACCATGATTATGATAATACTGAACCACGATAAATACCATGGATGACCAATCCATGGATGACCACACCGGCAATTAATTTGAAAAAATTTTCGGAAATTTTGAAGAAAATTTCTTCTTCTAAGTTCTTTGTTAATGGTCATCCATGGTATGTATCGCGGTTAGTCACTAGAGGTTAGTCATAATCATGGTAATGTAGTTATATGAGATCGATTGTGGCCTTGAAACCAGTTTCTTAAGTATTTAGCGGTTTTAATTCCACGGATAACCCTTAGCTGCGAACTGCGCGTATGCAATGATCCTTACATGGTTTTTTTCCTGTTTGTTTGACATTATTACTATTTTTGATCCTCAACGGTATTTTTCCGCGATTTGATGATTTGTCAGTCACGAAAAGTGGTTTGAAACATTCCTTATGATCTTTATGATCTTTTTAACCATTGGTCATCCATGGTATTTACCGCGGTTCGGCATTGTCATAATCATGGTAATGCTGTTATGTGTGGTCATTTTTGTCCATGGAAAGCAGTTTCTTAAGTAGTTCGCGTTTTTATTACCACGGAGAACCCTTAGCTGCGAATTGCACTTATGCAATGATTCCGCCATGATTTATCACTTTATTTGCACTGTCTTTTTTTTTATTACTATTTTTTATCCTCTTTGGTATTATTTCGCGGTTTAATAAGCCGTCAGTCTCGAGAGCTGCAGGTAAAGGGCGATTCCGAACCCTGAAAAGTAAAAATGAGTAAAAATGATTAAAACGGTGCGGTTCCTACGATGCTACGGTGCTACGGTGCCAAATTGACAGCTAGGTAATCGTTATTTATATCGCTTTAAAAAAAAAAATTTTATTTTTTTTTTTTATGGGGGGGGACTAGGATATTTTGGATCGGTCAATAAATGGCGGAGTTATGGTGTTTCAAAATCAAAAATCGGTCCAGAGGTACTCTTTAAATCTTTGCAACCATTTTGGAAAAAGTGGTTCCGAAGTAATCGCATTTAAAGTTTCGACATCTGTTTTCAATAAAATAAAAAATATTTTTAATAAATGTAAAAATTGGATTTGGTTTATTTAAGTGTTAGCTTTCACCAAAAAAAAATTATCAAAATTATTAAATTATCAAAATCGATTAAGCGGTTCTCCAGAAATTTGGGTCAAAGTGCGTCAAGACAAGTAAATTTTTTTTTCAAAAATTTTTTTTTCCAAAATATCGAACATTTTATAAATATTTATAAAGTTTCTGACCAAAAAAGTGAAAAAAAACTAAACATTTCTATAAATACGAGGGTCAATGAAAACAATTTTAATATAAAAGGGTCGGAAAAAATAATTGTTTTTGTTTATATCTTTAAAACTGAGTTTCGGATCTGCTTGAAAGTTTTGCAGGATGTTTATAAGATCCTAATAGAATGTTTAAGCAAATAAAAATACAAGAAAAACAATTTTTCTGAAGGTATACAGTACCCTTAAAGGCTAGAATGCCAATTAAATATCACTATGAAAATATCTAAATTAGTCACAGAACTAAGATAAATTAACCTTATGTACATCTAGCAACTCTAAGAGTGCGTAATTTGGCGATTACTTTTCATTTCACAGACTAACAAGCACTGCATTTTTAAAAATGAAAAAATTCTTCCGCTATGGTGTTGCTAGAACATTTCGAAAGGTTGCCATGGAAGTGGAATTGAGAACAGCGATACAATTTTTCACACAGAGAATTTAGTCAAAATTAAAACGAGAAGGCCAAGCTAACTTCGTCTTTGCCGAAGTTTTAATACCCTTGCAAATGTTTTAATACAACAGAGTTTACGAACGTCAGCATTAAAACAAACCATTTTTCTGATAAAAGCCACTTTTCGGCCGATAGTTTCTATGGCAGCTATAAGATATAGTCATCCGATTTTGACAAAATCTTCCAAATCTGTGTAAAAGCGTATAAAACTAATAATTGTCGAAGCGGAAGGCGTTTACATTAAAAACAAAAAAGTTTTCTCACAAAGACCCACTTTTCGACCGATAGTTCCTATGGCAGCTATAAGATATAGTCATCCGATTTTGACCAAAACTTTCAAATCTGTGTAAGAGCGTATAAAACTAATAATTGCCGAAGCGGAAGGCGTTTACATTAAAAACAAAAAAGTTTTCTCACAAAGACCCACTTTTCGACCGATAGTTCCTATGGCAGCTATAAGATATAGTCATCCGATTTTGACAATAACTTCCAAATCTGTGTATAAGCGTATAAAACTAATAATTGTCGAAGCGGAAGGCGTTTACATTAAAAACAAAAAAGTTTTCTCACAAAGACCCACTTTTCGACCGATAGTTCCTATGGCAGCTATAAGATATAGTAATCCGATTTTGACCAAAACTTTCAAATCTGTGTAAGAGCGTATAAAACTAATAATTGCCGAAGCGGAAGGCGTTTACATTAAAAACAAAAAAGTTTTCTCACAACGACCCACTTTTCGACCGATAGTTCCTATGGCAGCTATAAGATATAGTCATCCGATTTTGACAAAAACTTCCAAATCTGTGTAAAAGCGTATAAAACTAATAATTGTCGATGCGGAAGGCGTTTACATTAAAAACAAAAAAGTTTTCTCACAAAAACCCACTTTTCGACCGATAGTTCCTATGGCAGCTATAAGATATAGTCATCCGATCCGGTCGGTTCCGACATATTAGCAGTGTGCAGTAAAAAGAAGACTCTGTGCAAAGTTTCAGCTCGATAGCTTTAAAATTGAGAGACTAGATTGCGTAGAAACAGACAGACGGACAGACAGACAGACGGACAGACGGACAGACGGACAGACAGACGGACGGACAAAGCTCAATCGACTCAGCTCGTCGCCCTGATCAAGAATATATATAGTTTATAGGGTCGGAAATGAATATTTCTATGCGTTGCAAACTTCTGGGCAAAATTATAATACCCTTTGCAAGGGTATAAATATACTGACCAAGAATGACTTTCCCCACAAGATCATTAAGTCGATAATTAAAGGTATTGGAAAAGAATCCACAACAACACGAGCTGAACAGACAAGAACATATAAATCAGTGACATATATTCCCCAGTACTCTGAAAGACTCGCCAAAGCTTACCTATACGACAGGGATCAAATAGCAATAGCCCACAAGCCAACATTCACCTTGGCTGCTCTGTTTAACAATATGAAGAGCAATGTTGCAAAGTTGGACAAAAATAATTTAATATATCAAATACCATGCGCTGGAGACGGGACTAACATATGTAACAAAATATATGTTGGCACGACAAAATCAAAGCTTAAGACGAGACTATCTGGACACAGGTCAGATATAAAAAGACGAAACGAGATCAACACACAAAAAACAGCACTTGCGGCCCACTGTGCAGAGAGCGGACATTCTCCTGATTTTGATGCCACAAGTATTCTACAACAAGAGCGTAACTATAATAAGAGATTTACTCTGGAAATGTTGCACATCATCAATACACCAACAAATATTAGGCTGAATTTTAAATCTGATACAGAGAACTGCGCACACATATATAGGCACTTACACACATTAGGATTAATTAGTTTCACATCAAACTCCGTGGCGAGCACTTGTTTCTTGTCCCGTATCAATGTATGTATAGGTTCGAATGTTGTTTACTTTTTGTTAGCTAAAATCTTGTTAATTATATATGTTCAATGTTGTTTAATAGCCCCCTGAAGACGGACCCCGATGTGGGCTCGAAATATATTGGGAAATAAAAAAGAATCCACCGTTTTTCATTCCTTGGATGGGACGGAAGACCTTGAGCCAGAATAACCAACCATTTGCATGTCTGATAATAATATTAAAAAAAACCAACAGTAGAAAACCAAAACTTTCCAAATTGCCAAAGATACTGAAAATACCAACAAAGGGAATAAAAACTATTACAGAACAGTAATACGGCTTGAGACCTACTAATGATTAGTAGGGGTTCTTCTCAGGGCTCGTACCCGAAAATCTATGTGGTTTCGGGTTCACAAAGCTAGTTTAAAAGGTCACTGAATATAGCTTGAGGTTCGAACTGGGGTTTAGGAATGATTTTGCTATTTTCTAATTCAGATAACATTAATGGAACTTACTTAAACATCTTAATCTTTAATGTAAGTTAAAAGTCTTAATATTTTTATTTTAATATAAGAACACATTTTAAGTTAATCGATATTAAGTTTTCCAGAAATCTTTCGTTAATACTGGGTCAACATTATTAAGTTTCCTTAGCTCTATTTATAGGACCTGATCACTCAAATGAGATTTTGTCAGTCCTAAGTCCATCTGCTCAACGGATTCATCTAGTTCATAAGAACATTGTGACGTTGTTTTGCTTAAATAAAATAAGAAGACAAGTAAAATAAAACCAATAACAAATGTATATCATCAGCCTGATGGTGGCAACGCTAGCACACTGGAATTGGGTCTCACTGGAGTTCGATAGATGAAACTCAGCGGAGAACCGGTTCTATTTCGTTTGATCGCTCATCTAAGTAGCTTTATGTCACTCAGACAAAAACTCATCTGAGTGATAAGGACGTGCAATTGGTCATAGTTCTTTTAAAGCTTTAAAGCTTTGAACTTCTGGGAATCTCTGAAGTGGTTCACCGATTAAGTATTTGTCACTTTTTCATTATTTTCTTTGTCCTTAGCAAAAGGTGGCATTTCATCTTTATGGTCAGATAAATATGATACAGAATCATTGATGCTTTCATTCATTAGCTTCTTTAGACGATTATACAATTCTACTAAATGTTTTTGCAAGCTAAGATCAAAACTATTCGGTTTCTTGGATCCCAACATTCAGTTGAAGGAACGGGGACTGATCAGGGCGAATTTTTTCTAAGCTTTTCCAGATATTCTTAACGTATAAAACCAAATTTCCAATTTTATATGAAAATCACAGAAAAAATAGATCCCCATTGAATGGATATGCAAACATCTACTTTAAGATCCATTTTTTAAACTATCCTTTTTTTTTAACTCAGTGTTGCAACCGAAATACCCAAGGATCATCAAAAACTGTGCTTTTTTTCTCAGGGTCGAACATTATGAGATTTTTTTGTGCTCCGGTTCAGACTCAGTTTTGGCTTCCCAAAAATGCCGTAGTAGCCGACTTCGAATCGATCTGCTGCCCTGATAACAAATATCACAAAAATCAATAAATGGATATTTATTAAATTTTATTCTGTATTGAACAAACCATAGGAAACATTTTAGAGGATTTTTTAGTCTCTGCATTTTGCTCTCCAAAAAAGCACTGCAAGACATCTAAGACGACATGGGTTAAGACTTTACAGACAGACACAAACCAAATCGATGGAGGTTATCTCATAGCCAACATCTGCTAATGTTTCAATCTTCTGGCCCCATATGCTTTGGCTGCTGCCTAGACATTATTTTCGTTGAAAGTCGGCTATTGTCTGGGAAGTTGTTGTTATTGTTGTTGTTGCTGTTGCCTTTCAGCTCATACACACCCTGCACATTGCGATCAGTTCGAAAACGCTGCGGTGGTTCCCATTGCATTTTGCCATCCTGGCCTCGGCCCAGCCCCGGCCTTCCTTCCATATGCAAATTACGAGTATGCATCGGCGTCACATGCGCCGCTAAAACTCAATTTAGATCCACAGATATGAACTCTTGGTGCCTGGCAGAAACAACAACAATGAGAGCGCCACATAAAGCCACAGGTTGCTGTGTTGACAATGGCAAGAGGCAGGCAGGAAGGCAACGAAGGCCTAGATGAAGTCAAATTTGCAGCTTACAATCATTCACAATTCCTGTTGATGGAATTTTTAGAGGAATGTTTGTTCTAAGCAAAATATTTAGAGAAACATTTTGCCTTGATTTTCGAATTAAGCAGGGTCACAACGTGGGTCTGACCTTTACTTCGAATGAATTGTTTTGGCAAAGACAACAAACCAAGCTACCCACCACCACCCCCTCCTTCTGTGCCAGACTTTCACATAAAGGAAATTTGAATTTGTTACAAATCGCAAATCACGTTTCACCCAAAAAAACAAACGCCAAATGAACAAATGAATGTGAACAAATCAGTTAATCACACCCACACGAATGCACGGGCCACGACCAAGTCGATTGCTCCAAACTCCAAACTCCAGCTTCAGCTCTAGATTCTTATCAGTAGTTCAACGGGTTTTTGGTTTTGTTTTTATATTGGCATAAAGAATATCGTGCTAAACGCCAGATTTGCGCGTTCTATTTACTGATCTTTTTTTTTTGTAATTTGGTCAACATTTGTCATGGTAGAAGATGAGCTTTTGGCTTTGTGGTATGTGATCACGTTTCTGAAGTAGAAAATTAAGCTATTAGAGGTTGCTGCTACACGCGAAGAAAAATCAATGTACAAACGGCGTTTAGGAAAGAATTAGATCCAAGGACCAAATTCTTCTTTTACGTAAGACTTTTTTTCAACTGAAATACTTTTCAGACTTAGAACTTGGATCTTTTCGTGCTTAATTTAAAATCAAACTTTAGCTTCAAAACATTAGAAACACACTCCTTTTTGATTGCTTGGAAGTCATACTGTTTCCTTGCTAAAAAGATAAAATTAGATAAATTTCGTAAGAAAGTCCACTAATCTCTTTAAACCTTTCTAATCCTCTTCCCACTTTCCACGCACACTTAAGCTTAAGCTGGCGCCTACATCAGTTTACAGCTTTTTCAATCACATGAGCAACTTGTAAGCACTTAACCCATCAACTGCCAAATAGCTCACATGCAGATCAGATTCAAATCTTTCTCCTGCTCACTTGCTGTCAATCAGCTGGCAATCACTAAGCAACAGATAATTGATTTCTGAACCACTTTTATAAGTCACAACACAAAAAAAAACTTCATTAACTCTCTGAGGTTTCCACTTGCAACACTACAAAACTTCAATATTATTGGCTCGCCTATTTGTCAATCAAAAAACGTCGTTTACGTTCACGATATGCATAGGTGCACATGTTGTTGCTCCATTCCCATTCAAGAAAACCCATAAAGAAACAAACAAACAATTTTCTTGAACGAGCGAACGCACAGGAAAACCACAAAAACAAATTTGCCGCCTCACATGATCGCACGAGTGATCGCAGTGATCGCATCTGGAACGACAGAATGCGGCTTAAGGAGAGCAAAAAAAAAACCCAACACTGAAAAGGAAATGATCAAAGATCGTGTTGGCAAGTGACCTTTTCCGCCACTTCTTGGGCTAGTTATGATCGTTTCTATTTGCTCTTCAATTACCCAAGTGTTTTGCGAATACGTGAGCAAAAGTTGGGCAAGTCGAACTTTTGCCTGAACTCAGTTACGAGCAACCCCAAAGAGATCAATCAGTCAGGTGTGAAGTATTGTAACCAAGCACGGAACGCTGGCTTCGGCTGCTACAAGCTTCACTGCCTCAACGTGATCGACGCCAATCAGGCTGCAATTCGATTTGGTACCTTTCTCGTCTGGGGAGGTTAATTAGTTGTTTGTATTTTGGCGAAAGTTCAACTGGGTCCATTTCTAATTTGGCTACTTACTTTTCTTTTTAAGAAACGGCGGCGGACCTCCTGGCATATCGCGCGGATCGCTCATTTCCATGAGAGGATTGTAGAGTTTGCCAGGATCGATGCCCGGTGGAAACAGTCCCAGAGGTGAGTCCAGGCCAAACACTGAAAGAAAGAGTTACGCATGGAGATTAGTATTATAGCTTAATTTTCCAGCTCGCTGAGTAGCCAAACAATGGACCCGCCTCTGCCAATTCGCGGAATAGTAAACAATAGTACGTCATTATTCTATTAATATTTTCCGCTTGGAGTGCACTTCTACACATGAGTGAAACAATTGAAGCGCTGATGACGGCGACAACGACTGAGCAGGCGAAGGCAAAGGATATTCCGCATAATATTGACATTCCCAGGACTCTGATTTCATAAGTACACGACGCGGATTCTCCAGCCAAACAAGACAATGCTCTGGCATATGAATAAGCGAATGTATCTGCTGCATAATGACACACAAATAACGAGCGCACATTGTTTGAGCTTTCGTACACTCAAGTACACGTAATATGTTTTCCTTTTGATGGCATGCAAAATTAGTGGATTTCTTTTCACAAACTCTGAAGGGGTCTGCCTCCAATCCACCCACACGTCACATGCTATTAGTTCAATGATTTTCACGCCGAAATGTTTCCAGCCAAAGTAAGTAAAAAAATGAAAATAAATCATATTCTTCATCTTTTTCTTGTGGCTGTCTGCTTTTGGGATATGGCAGGGCGGGTGGTCAGAGGAAGGCAGGGAGGACTTCACTATTGTGTTCTGGGGTAGTATGGACTAGGATTGAATTTAGGCAAAATCAAGGGCGCTTTGAGCAAAAATACTCACACAGCACCTAGCAATAAATAAGTGTTCGGTCTCTTTTTCAAGCAATTGTTGTTGTTTGACAAATGATTGGTTCCTCTTAAAAGGATCGAGCCTTCACGGTAATGCTAGGCGTTTCTCTTTATTAAGCGGTCTTCTGACTGACTAAAATTTTGAAAAGAGTCAAGTGGGAATTCGACTTGAAATGCATTCCTTCAAAAGATATAAGTCCGGTAACACTAACTGAACTTAAATTATTGAATATCCCGCCCAAGAATGCTTTACAGTGGAGGTCGGCAATGTGAGCAGAGAATTGAGCATTGACAATTGAAAAAATTTCGTAAATGTTCCAAAAATGCTCTTAGATGTTTTAATAGTTTTTCTTGGCCGCTGTCGACTTAAGAAAAGATCTTTAATAGAGTACTTTAAAGCTAATTTGATGACATTTTCATATACATATACAGAAAGCGGATTAAGAGCTTTCAAAAGCTTCTCTTTGTGACTTTAACCGTTTTTCTTGGTCGCTGCCGACTTATATAGAGCGCTTGAAAGCTTATTTGTGAAAATATTAATATACAATATACAGAAAGCGGACTGAGAGCATTCATTAACTGATTTAATAGTTCTCCTAAGCCGCTGCCGACTTATATAGAGAGCTTTAAAGCTTATTTGTGAAAATATTCGAATACAAACTGCTCTTTGTGGCTTTCTTATATTTTCTTGGCCGCTGCCGACTTATATAGAGAGTTATAATGGAAAGCTTTAAAGCTCATTTGTGAAAATATTAGTATACAATATACAGAATGCGGATAGAGAGAATTCAAAAACTGCTGTAATAGTTCTCCTTAGCAGTTGCCGACTTACATAGAGTGCTATAACAGAGAGCTTTAAAGCTCATTTGTGAAAAAACTCGTGTACAATATACAAAAAGCTTACAGATTACATTTGAAGGCTGCTTTTTGTGGCTTTAATAGTTTTCCTTGGCCGCTGCCGACCTATATAGAGAGCTTTAAAGCTTATTTGTGAAAATATTCGAATACAATTTACAGAAAGCGGGCAGAGAGCTTTCAAAAGCTGCTGTTTGTGGCATTAATAGTTTTTCTTGGCCGCTGTCGACTTATATAGAGAGCTATAATAGAGAGCTTTAAAGCTCATTTGTGAAAATATTCATAAATATGTACAGAAAGCGAACAGAGACTATTCGTAAACTGCTTTTATAAATCTCCTTAGCCGTTGCCGACTTATATAGAGATCTATTACAGAGAGCTTTAAAGCTCATTTGTGGAAATATTCGTATACAATCTACAAAAAGCGCACAGATGGCTTTTGAGGGCTGCATTTTGTGGCTTTAATAGTTTTCCTTGGCCGCTGCCTACTTATATAGAGAGCTTTAAAGCTCATTCGTTCAATGTTTTCAACACATTAAAAGCTTTTTACTAGAGACTTACAAATACTCTTTTAAAAAGCTTAACATTTTAAAGTTCTAGAGCATTTCCTATTCTCCTTTCTTTGACTAAGCTTCGCAGGTTTCTGGTATCCTTGACTGGCATTCATTGCCTGCAGCCTGTTTATGCAGTAGTTAGCGATTTGCTCGCATACGTCGTTTGCAAACTCCCATCCCCACTCCTTGCCCCACACCCCTCCCCCCTTGGCTGATATATGTTGGCTGAAATTTTTGTCGCATTAAAAGGTATTGCGCTTCCTGCATTGCTGCCTTTCGGCTTCTTGGCATTTTCGTACAATTTTTCATATTTTTGTGCCTTAATTTATTTTATATCCTGTGTGCGCGCGTCTCGCCTGCACTGCTCTGCTCTACTCTACTCTGCTCAGGTGCAGGGTCTGCTGGGGTCTCCCCAAACGGATATTATTAATATGAATATCGCGCGACTTATATGCAGAAAGCCAAAAAGGAAGACTCCTGTCCTCCAGCCCAACCACGAGACATCGTATTTTTATTTATGCCGCCGACACTGCCAAAGTTGTTTGCCAAAAGGTTTAAGTTCTGTGCTATTCTGCTGCTGTTTGGCATACTTTAAATAAAAACACATGCGGAGGGGAGTGGGGAGTGGGGGGCGTGGCTCGTTGGCAACTTAAATGTCTGCTGACAGTTTTGAACTCGGTCTGGAAACTCACTCACATGTAGGGAAAAAGACACAACATAAATTTCTTTAGGTTGCTGCACGCAATGTCAGAACCTCTTACCTCTGACTCAACTTTGCACCTCGATTTGTGTATGTGTGTGTGTGTGTGTGAGTGTGGGTTTGCCTTGGAGTGACATAAATAGGGAAAAAATCATAAAACCGCAATTGAATTTATTTCGACTGCCATGCAAAAGTTGCAACTTGCGACCGCAAAATGCATTTTCCAATTCCCAGTAAAGTTTCGACTACCCCCAGACAGACAGCGTGTGTGTGTGAGGGGAGACGCAGGGGAGGGACAGGAAATAACTAAACTGTCAAATTATTAGGCGCACTTTGCCAACTTGCCATTTTTGCATT
Organism: Lordiphosa clarofinis; assembly: GCA_018904275.1. NCBI lineage: Eukaryota > Metazoa > Arthropoda > Insecta > Diptera > Drosophilidae > Lordiphosa > Lordiphosa clarofinis. The sequence continues at coordinate 790,212 of JAEIGQ010000141.1, forward strand.
TCAATATTTCTTATGAGCTGTCAAACAGTGTACAACATTTTTATGACTTAATTAGTGATGAAAATGGTGATAGTTGTTATTTTAATATTTTTTTTGTTGGGGTTAAAGTTGTTGGTTGCTAGAGGAGAAGAGAATGAAGCGATGGGAGTCGAAGGCTCGATTTCAGTTTTGTTCTGATTTCTAAAAGAAAACTATTTTATGAATTTAAGACTCCCTATTAAAGTCTTCATATTTATCAAAATCATCTTTCATTGAACAGTGATAAGAAGTCAAACGAAACCACACCACGAACAAACTCTCAACCTACACAGAGCCTTAATACGTTTAGGAGCTCTGCAACAGCTTTGTACAGGGTTGAAACGAAGCAAAAGAAAAAATAAAACAAACTCTGGAATTATGGGGGGAAAGGGCTGGTAAAGATGCTTGACACTTGGTGCCACTTTGATTTTGATGTTGCATTCAGTGGCCACATGTTGCATTCCTTTTGCTACGCGACTAAGTAGCTGAAATGCCAGCAGAGATGACATCTTAGCTTGTTTTTATGCTTTAAAATGTGAATGGATTCTTCTGAAATATTTTGTTCATTTTCAAGTATTTTTGTGAGAAGAGGAGGAAAACTCCTTTATGAAGGAACTCAATGTCTTAGAGGTAACCGAAATAGAGGTTCTATCTCTACTTATTCGGGGGAAGATCATTTAGCATATAATACCTGTAGTAGGTCCAACCTAAGTATAGACTGGAAAAAAACCGAGATTTCCGGGCTAAAATCATTTCCAAACGAAGTAAGAAGTCAATCAAGCCCAGATATTCACAAACCATGTAAGAGAAGGACCGATTGAAGTAGGAATTCTGGTCTCGATCCAGAGTAAAGCTTACACTAATTCTTTCTTATTATTCGAGCTCGATTTGATCCCTCAGTCGGATCCAGTGAAGAAGGTCCTATATTTACTTAAGCACGACATTTGAAAATTATTTAATCTCGAAGTCGGCTTGGTGCTTGAATACCCGAGATTAAAATACCCCAAGAAAGGATTGCATAAAAAATAAAAAAATTAGCTGAACATCTAACAAGAACTTTATGCCACATTTTTAACGATTTTTATACCCGTTACTCGTAGAGTAAAAAGGGTATACTAAAGTCGTGCAAATGTATGTAACAGGCAGAAGGAATCATCTCCGACCATATAAAGTATATATATTCTTGATCAGCATAACAGCCTCGATATGGCCATGTCCGTCTGTCCGTCTGTCCGTCCGTCCGTCCGTCCGTCCGTCTGTATGAACACCTAGATCTCAGAGATGGTAAAGATAGAGTTTGACTTATGGGACAATGCTTCTTTTATCTGCGGCAGCAAGTTTATTTCAAATTTTGGCCACGCCCCTCCCGCCCCCGCAATTTAAAAAACGTTATATCTCCTACAGATAACGATTCGTACCTTCTAAAGATAGTTAGTAATTAGCAAAATGAATCGATTTGCCGAAGAAACGATCAGATCGGATGAACGGTTCTTAATTTGGAAACCCCCCCCTCCCACCATAAAAAAAATGTTGCATACTTTTCGGATGGTCACCCTAAGGAACCGGAACACTGTTAACTTTTTCTGATGGGTAACGGGTATATCGAAGTCGGTTAGAGCCGACTTTAACTACGCTCTCGTTTTGATTATCAATCCTGCAAGTTCTAGCCGGCTCGAGGTCATTATTTTGCATACAACTTTAAAAACAGGTCACAAACTAAATTTCAATGCTGGCTGGTCACTATCAAAAACCATTTAATATCTAGACAGTCCGTTTGTTTAGTCCCTCTTCTCTTTCAGCTGCGCTGCTACGGCCCTCAGGTTCGATCCTTGTCCTGTCTTGCACCGAATCAGAGTTCAGTTTGAGACGAAAACTTTTACAGCTGAAGACTGAACTTAGTTCGACCAAACGGACTGTCTAGATATTAGATGGTCGTTGCCGCTGTTGAAGTATCTTGAATCGACTGCAATGCAGCAGCTGCCTTCTGTGTACGCATTCGCCTGGGAGAGCTTTTTTTAATAAATACCTTTTAGGATTGCTCCATTCCTTTTTACTTGCTCTGTTTTCAATGCGAGGGTATAAGCTCGTCTTTGTTTCTCTGTCTCGGAGTGACTCTTTAATTCTAGCGGTGAATTCTTTCTGTTTTTTCAAGAGCTCCTGCTAGATCGCCACTTCGGTATATACAAGAGTTAACCATATGAGTTCTTTTTATAATGGAACCTCTATCGATGTATGTGTGATCGATACATCGATCTCTGGTGATGACGATTTATCTGTAATTTTCACCTCGTTCTACTTTATGTACCCGTGGACAAAAAGCATGTGCTATTAAAGAACTGTCCAAATTTTAAATGATTAATAAGGGGACTCCCGATAATTGGCGGAGTACATTTTGCTTCCCTCTCTATCGGTAGCAGAGATTATTTCTGCTCGGCTGATGACATCAAGGCGAACCTCCAAATGGACGCAAAAGTCGCTACAATATTACTGTATTGTATATGCTTTTAAGCAGATTTGCGAATTTCGAATCGAGTATATCTTATCTTATCAATCTCTTTTCATAGGACCGAAAGGGGTCTTTGCGAGAAAAGCATTATGATTTCTATTTTATCGTTCCTGATATGATATGATTTTGAACAGATTTAAGATATTCGGTCGAAATCGCACGATCATCGGTCGGAAAATAGAAATAGTAAGAATAAATATTCGATTTTAATGCTAGCGTTTCTTTGACTGACTTTGTCCCTGATTTTGCAAATCTACAAGGATTTGGATAAATTTTCAGAGCTACTTTTATCCCTGAGACGAAGTTAGCTTGGCCTTCACTATTGAAAGCCACGTAGTGACACTTAAAGGACCTACACCTGCTCAAACAGCTTGCTTATTGAGGACATCCGTTCGTCCGTGTATATGTAGCTAACCCAGTAACCCAGGCGGCACTCAAAATCAAATTTCACTACTCACTGTGTGGCGGCGTTAGCGTCAACGCCGAGGACATACCGGGAAAGGGCAGCGGTGATGGCGGATGTGGTGGGCCATCCGGTGGCGGATTGAAGTGTCCGGGCAGACTCATTGGCGATGTGGGTCCGAATTCCTTGACAAACTCTTTGCTCAGGCGATTCATGCTGTCCTCGAGGCGTTCATGGGGCGTGGGTCCTGCGTTGCCACCTGTGGATCCGCCGCCTCCGCCGTTGGGTCCCGGTCCAGGTCCGAAGGGAGGCATTCCCATGGGTCCCAGCAGATTATTGGCATAAGCGTTGTGTTCCCTTTGATCGCGTGGGTCACGCATGACAGCAGCCGCCGCTGCCGCGGCCAGGGACATTTCCATTTGATGCTCCATATGATGGAATGAATGCTCACCGGCAGCAGCCACAGCAGCGGCAGCTGCAGCATGCATTTGCGCCTCCAAAGCTTCCATGTGGCAGTTGGGTGGACTATCGGGTAGTCCTGGCGGACGTCCCATGCCGGGTGGGGGGAAACTAAGCAGGCCATTACCATTGCCCCCGCCTCCGGAGCAACTGGTGGGTGTGTGATGATTGGGAGTGGATGAGGCATTCGGCTTGGCATTCAATTGTCGTATGTCCTTCAGGGATAACATGATGCGTTGATTGTTGTCCTGGAGTTTACTGCTGTTGTTATTGTTGTTGTTGTTGTTGCTCTCGCTGTCCGAGGAGTGGGTGTTGCCATCCTTATCCTTCTTGGTGGTACACAGATCCTCTGGCCCATCGCTGGGACAGGGTGAGCAGGGGGAAGGCGACATGGCGGCCGCATTGGCTGCCGCCACTGCCGCCTGGCGTCTCAACTCATTGGTGGTGTGTATAAGCTCTTCAATATCCTGCTCCTCTTCGTCAGGGTCCTCTTCAACCTCTTCCTCCTCCTCGTCTTCGTCAAGCTCTTGTTGCGTATGTTGTGGTGGCTGGCCCCCCACCTCCTCCTCTGGGCTGGCCTTCTCCTCCTCTTCCTGTTTGTCCTTCTTAGCCTGACCTTGGGCCTCCTCCTCCTGATCCGGCTCCTCCGTTTCTCTGTCCATGCGCTCCATTAGCTCATGCTTGATCACAGTTTGCAGCGTTTCCGTTTCGGGTTTGCTCAAGCCAAAGTCATGGGGTACCTCACCGGAACGTCTTCTCGGACGCGCCTGCTTGCGTCGCGGCATGGGTGAGCTGCCACCCAACTCCTGGTCACTCTCCAGCTCACGCTCGCTGCACTCCTGCTCGCGCTTTCTCCGCAAACTCAGAGCAGCCATGGCACTGGCTGGATTACCAAACAGTCTGGAGGGCATAATCAGCTTCCCACTGGCTGGCCGCACCATGGAGGGCGACTCGTCCTCGAAACTGGACGACATGAGCGAAGCATCGATAAGACCGAAATCATCGGGAGAGGCCGCCGGGGTGGGAGTATGCTCCGGCACTGAGCTCTCCACCAATCCGCGCACTTGCAGCGACTCGCCAGCCTGTATCAGGGTCTGCAAGCGCTGTTGTGGCACACTGATCTCCCCGCGGTACATAAAATCCACGATGGCCTGCACCACCCAGCCACGGAAGTCCTTGAGCACAATAACCGGATGCTTGCACGGAGTTTCGGCAAACACACGCTGAAAGAAGGGCGAACAGGCGGAGAGAACCATTTTGTGGGCGCGGATCGAGGTCTCGGCGCACACCAGGGTGACGTCCACCAGGGTTTTGGTCTGCAGTAAAGCATCGAAAGCTCGTAGTATGTGATTCTGATGATTGTTCCAACGCAGGCTGTAATGATCCTGGGGGGCAGGAGGCGCTGCGGCAGCTGTGGGCGTGGCAGGTGGACTGTGCGTGCTGGAGGCCGTCATGTTTAAGGGCATGGGTGGCGGCGTGGGCGGTGTGGTGGGCGGCGTAGTGTGCATGGAGGCGGCATGATCACTGACCGTCGCCGTCTTGGCCAGCAACGGCAACGGCAAGGGCAGCGACTGTGAAGCCACCTGGTGGCCGTAGTCGTTCATCTGAAGCGACGTCAGTTTGCGGCGTTTAATCAACTCCTCCTCAACGTCCTTTAACATGCCCCGTTCAAACGAGTCACGAGTTTGTCAGCTGTAACGACACAGGAAGAGGGAGAGATGGGGGAAGGTGAGAAGCGTAAGAGCAGAGCTTAGGCATAAGCTTAGGTCTCAGGTATTCGTATTCATGACATATGCCAGCAGGCTGTATGTGTGTGTGTGTGATAATATGTTAATGAGTCGCGGCATATATCATTTTTCTCTGCATTCCCCTATTTTTTTTTGGGATTGACAAAAGCCCAAGTATAACAAAAGCCAAGCAGCTAGACACATGAACATGAAGCAATCACAGCAAGCTACGTGTCATGTCGCATATCCTTAAGGATATCACATGCAGATGTGTGATGTGTGATAATAAAGAAGCACCCATTCTCAGCCATTCCCGCTGTTGTTGTCTCTCTGTGTGTGTGTTGTGTTTATCTGCGCCCCAGTGGCAAGTACTGTGGAAAGGGTGGGCAAGAGTTGTGGATAAAAAATTCAACGAATTTTTTTATATTTTTGAATGAGGCGGCAATTAAGTGATAGAGAAGCTAGACCCTTTAGATATTTCTCTACTTTAGTTTCGGCGTATGAAATAGCTTCTCTACTTTATTTACTTTGTTTCATATCCCTTGAAAGATTTTCAGCTCCATTGGATGAACATCTAAGATCAATCTATTAAAACTACATATCTAGCCCAGTGGTGCCCAAAATGCCAAAAGCCTATCCCATGGGATAAGAACTACTAATTATGACAGCGTCACAGCCGACACTCGCATAGAGAGAGAGAGAGTTGTTGTCTCCCAGGGGTCGAAAACATTTCGCTATTCACAAGTACATGACCCGAGCTGAGACCAAAAGAGCAGAAAGCCGTCAGTCGCTCGTTAGAGATCGAAGCGAATTAGGTCGAAGCGAATTCATCGGCGCTTTATTTTCGCATACCACTTTTTGGCCTCGCTCTTGCTGGCCATCACTGCTATAAATAGTACGCTCGGCGACTTGCTCTCTCACGAAGCGGGCTTTCGGCTTTTTCTTCTCTCACAAGGCATTTGTTTGTTTGCTTGTTGCTCATGATCGACGTCATGACGTTTACTTCGGGTTTCGCTGCTAAGCACACAAACGCAAAGCTTGATTGTGTGAGTTTGGGCACTACTGATCTAGACCAAAAATCACCCAATAAATCATCTATTAATTTTCTTATTTTCTTTGAACTATAAAATAAAAGAATTCCTCTCTAGCTTTTGAAATTACTAAGAAAATTGCAAAAATACTGAATGCAGATTTGTGTCACTTTTATACGCATTTTCCTTCATTCTTACCCACCGTATCCTTGAGCCATGCTTTTACTTTTATTTTTTCCTACATCTCAGTGCGTGGCATCTAATTAATTCAGCAACTGTCTGGCGAGGCCGTAGCTCTACTTATCTGCCCGTTCCCCTCCAACCTGGTTCGCCGCCGCTGCGTGTGTGAATTTGGAAAACAGTCGGCAGCTGCCTTCCTAGGCAGCTTCTTGAAGCAAAATTAAAAAACTTTACTAGCAACCGTAAGTAAGTAAAATAAACATTTTTATTTGCCATAGTTGCAGCTTCTTTTTCCATTCACTTGAAGGCGGTTAAGCGGTTGGAAGTTGACGCCAGAAACCGCATATTAACACATGCTCCCTGGGCCAGGAGCAGAGGACGAACGTCAGCATCAGCTCTGGCACCAGCACCAGCACCCACGCTCGAATGCAACAATGTGCAATTAGCAAGCGTACTCTACTCTGCAACTCATTTGCGGTTCTTGGCAGTGGCAGCAGCAGCAGCAGCAGCTGAGGCAACATTTTTATTTATTTATCTAACTTTTAAAAGGCTACAGGTAAGAAAAACCCCATTTTGAGACACATTTGGAGTTTTTTAATTACTTGCAAGAAGTAAGACTAACGATTAAGGCGGTCACTGGATAAGGAGGGAACGGGCCAAATGACATTTAAAGTTAGAGTTGGTGATTTAAATCTGATGTGTAAGATAAGCAGGTAACATTTGAGTTGGTTTTTCATAGTATGCCAAATTGAATCAATTTCTTAAACTCTTCTTATTTCATATGAGAAGCTTAAACATGTTCTGAATATATGAGAAGTAGACCATCGGAGTTTTTCATTTGAGTTTTTTTCAGCCATATCATTTAAGATACCAGACAAGTGTAAACACAGCTTTATCATTGACGTCATTTCTCTGCTCGAACTCGTCGATCTCAGAGATCCAGTTTGTTTCCGAATTGGAAAATAACCCCTTCCCCTGTATGTTTTAGGTTAGAATCTCGTAACTTAAAGTATATAATCTTAGGCCCAGTATCTATGTGTCTATTCTGAAAAGCACATCAAGATCCGAACAAAAAACACCCTTAATAATACACGACCAAGGGTATAAGAGTTTATTTGTTTGTAGCAAATTCTGTCCTTCCGTCTGCATAATCAACTAAATCTCAGAAACTAGCAGAGGTAGAGCAACCAAATTTGCAACGCAGATCTGGATTGTTCCAAAATTTTGCCCACTCCCGCCCCTAAAATAAATATTGTTAAATAACTCGCACAATTTTCAAGAAACATACTTTTCGGCTTTCCTCTTTCAGGTACACAGGAAGGCTGCTAAACATTTTTATACCCTTGAAGAGGGTATATTGAAATTGTTCAGATGAATGTAACGTATAGAAGGAAGCATCTTCGACCACATAAAGTATATATATTCTTGATCAGCATGACGAGCTGAGTTGATATAGCCATGTCCGTCTGTCCGTCTATTGCCATGCTATCTCCTTCGTGAGTTTTAAAGCTATCGTAACCAAACTTTGCACGAAGTCTTTTGGTATAAATACGCTGCACATTTGTCGGAACCGGCCGGATTGGATGACTATAGCATATAGCTACCATAGGAAGGATGGGTTGAAGAACTTGCTTTAGTGAGAAAAACTTTTTTGTTTGCAATGCTATCCCTCCCAAACCGCGGACTTATAAGTTGGCTATGCTTTTACATAACTCCACCAAGATTTATGAAAATCGGACATATATTTTGTATAGCTGCCATACAAAAGATAAGTTTGAAAAAATTTTTTTAAATTTTCATTTCATTTTGACAAGAAAACTATCTTTCTGATCCAAAATAGTATCATTCACGTAAATTGATACTAAATTGTTTCAGAATGACACTAAAAATGTTATGTTAAATAGTATCGATTTGAAATTTTTAACATATCAATTAGATATTTTTTCATATCGGCTTAAAATTTATATGAAAAAATTTTTTTTTTTCTGTGCAACAAAAAAATCAAAGCGTAACTGAAGGGCGCAACAACAAAAAGAGGTAATTTGTCACGCTAAAAGGTAAATTGATTTTATTACTATTTGTTCGGAAACACAATAGTCAAACCAGGGCCGTACCGAAGGGCAAAGCAAAATCAAAATGCAATTGCAAAATGCGTTTTGAGCGGAATAGCGGAATAATGGGCTTAGTAAATATATTGTAGAAGATATGATAAAGCATTTCCATGAATCATTAAAATGGTAGAAAACCCAGTCTCGATTAAAAGTTGCACAATCATTTGACTTAACTTTGATGCTGGTCAATTTTCGCACAGATTGATTACAGTACGCAGCGAGGCCCATTTTGTTGAAAGAAAAAGTACTGATTCTAGATGTTTGTTGAGTGTGACACATTTATTTGTTTCAGAAATATTTTCAGTACATTTACAGAAATATTTTTTGTGGAGCTTGCATTTTGTTTTTAAAAGTTGTTGAGTTCTTTTTTGTAGCTTTAAAATGAGATATCCCTCACAATTATATGATTTTTTAAAGAGAAGATATACCATTTTGAAAACATGTGGGTAAAATGACAATATTCTGTACAGCCCATATGTATGCAATGACTGTTGGTTTCTCTTCTGGCCGTAAAATCCGATCAATATTTTTAAAGGTTTTTTAAGAATTCTTGAAAAGTTGTTGACTAAAGCCAACTGTTTCTAGTTATTTAACAAATAGCTGTTGACCGGTCTAAGGTCGTTTTTTCAAAGAAATATTCCAGGGCTTTTCTTTAAACAGTTTTAAGTGTTTTATTCTAGTGTGTATTGACTACTAATGTTACATACCATTAAAATCGTTTTCTTTTAAATTCGTTGTTACAAATATCCTTGTTGAAATCGGTTTTTTATTCAGTTCAATTCAATTCGTTGTTTGTTTCGTATTACAAAGCATTTCACAGTTCTTTCGGTTTTCAAGCTGGAAGCACAATTTGCATATTGGTTTAAAATCTATTCAGTTCTTTTGTGATTTGTTTTCAGAGGGGTTAAAAATGATCACACACGTAAACGAAGCGCGTCCGTGTCGAGTGTTTGGCACAAACTGACTGAAATGCAAATAAATTGCGCCTCACATATGCCTCACCCTGAAACACCACCACCAACCACACCACATACACACACAAGTACATGTGCATGTGCCAGGATCAGTGTGCTCTTCTCTGCTCTCAGTTTTTCTCTGCCCAGTTTTTCCCTCCTGCAGGTGCTAATCAGGTGCGTGATCATGTATGTTGACACACACAGATACATAAAGTAAATAAACACTAACAAGCAACGGACCGTACAGGTAGAAGTAGGCGAAGCAGCAGGAAAGAAGGACCTTGTTTTCGTAAATGGCCGCTGACAGGTCAATTTGTGGCCCATTTACAGGGTGTGGGTGAGGTTGGTGTCTGTGTGTGTTTTAGCTGTTTTCGCAGAAATGTTTATGTTTTCATTTGAAATCCATCGTGTATATTGTTTTATGATAGGCGCGACACTGCACACATGAGGACAATTAGCGGACTTAAACAGGTTTTGGGTTAGAATTTTTTTGAAAATCAAGGTGCAGTTGGAATTTGGTTTGATTGATGCAAAATAAGTGAAATGTCGGGATTTATCAAAGCTTGTAGACCAAAATTGATATATGATTCACACAAATCGGAATCAAATTACTGGGAATTGATTTTTTATAGCAAGATTGGTCTATTCCCCCAGAATTTTGATTGCATTGACGAACAGAGTCTGTGTGGAATTTGTTTACCGCTTTTTTCTTATTTATCGTTTTACGCACTATTATATTTTTAAGAAGAGCAATGCTAACTGGTATCAATGTAAGTCTGCAACGCTTTGAAGTTCTATCGATATTCCGGAAGCTGAGATCAAGAGATGACTGCTGAATTTCACTATATACCAAATATGGCACCGATATTTAAAAAAAAAATAGTTCCTATAGTGAGAGAAAACCCCTATTCAGAAAATAAGCTGCCGTCAACTCAAAACAAAAACGAAATATACTCAAATTTGATGAGTTCAAATGTTTACAGTTTTCTTATGAAGAAGAAAGTGAAACTCGAGAGGAGAAAAATTGTTCTTGAGATAACAACATCTAAAGTCTAAGGTTCTCGAATGTTTCCCCAGTAAATGTTGAGAAAATTATCATAGTTTTTGCAATGTGTCTCTTCTTCTTTTACATCTTAATTTTTGTTGGTGAGTGATCCGATCTTCAATATTCCCTTGGTGGATCGATAAATAATACTGATTACGAAATTTCTTTAGAAGGTGCGAATAATCTTTCTACAAAACTGTGGAGGACATAATGTTTTTTCAAAATTTCAGGGAATTGAGATTGCGTGGCAAAAATTGGAAAAAAAAACTGGATCTGCCTACAAGTATAAAAATTCATTTCCCATACATCTCAAACCTCTATCTCTTACCATCTGTGATATCTGTTTGTTCATACGGACGAACTGACGCATATGGCTATTTTAACTTGGCTGATCAAGAATATATACTTTTATCATTTCATCCCGGATTTCGTACTCTTCGTACAAACTCGCGTACCTCTGCGTTCCTTCGGTACAGAGTTTTAAAACCTGAATGGTACCAAATCTACGGTTGTAATGTAGCCTTCTTTCCATTTTAGCTCCATTGAAACAATCATTTCGTATAATAGAAAACAATCATAGTCTGACACACTTGTCATAAGGTAACAGATTCTTATATTTCCACTGCACTTATCGTTCAAAAAAGCGCATTTAAAGTTCTTAATGAATTTAACGAGGATGAATAATTCTTTTAGTTTCGAGTTTAATTCTTCAATTAAATTTCTTCAATTTCAATTTATTTAGCCCAACTAATCTAATCTAAATCAAAATAATAAAATATTTTATTCAGCAAATGTTTCTCCATATTTGAGTCAAAAATCGTGTATTTGAGAGACAGTGTTAATGTATGTAAGCGATATATCTACCACAAGTGAGGAATTCTTTAAGTCCCGTGAATTTCTTTAATATCTCTATAATTGAAATGTTCTTGGTAAACATATTGTTTTAAATGATCTTGTTCACTCCTTCAGATATTTCAATCTTTGTATGAGATCAAAAGCCTGAAAGCTGGTGAAAACTTGTATAATTTACAGCAGGTCTGCAAACGTTGGAAATATTTTGAGCCTGCAGTTTGGGGGGTCAAATTAAAATTTACCAACAATTAATGTTCGAAAACTTAAGGTTTTTTGGGTGAATGTTTTGGTTCAATTCTTGGTTTGGCTAAATCAAACTAAATAGAAACAAAATAATATTCCGAACTTCTTCATATATGAAAAGGCCTATTCAACTTAGACTTGAGTGATGATGATTTTTTACGGTTCGAATACCCAAATTATATCATTAATTTCATTAACTTTGTATGTCTTTATCTTTTAAAACTGATATTGAAGGCAAATTAATGCTGTGAAGAGTATTAATATATGTGGTTTAGCTTCTTGGTTTTGTGAATTACTCAATTAACTCGAGGAACAAAAAGCATGAAAAATTATGGGAGCTGATTTTAACATAAATTGTAAACCTGTACTGACGCTATGGAGATTCTGTTGCAGTTTTAAAACCGCTTGGCTGTAGTTCAGACATTTAAAGTATCAATTTAGTTAACCCGAATTGTTATCTGGGGTTGGGATCTGGTTTAGATTTAACTAATTTGGTTACATTTGGTGTGGTTCGCAGTGAAAAACATGACAGAATTTCAGGTTCGGAATGGTTCATAAATTGTTTGGAAATTTAATTCTAGTTTTTCTACGAATTCTCAAAACTTCACTTCACAGGATATTAATTCTTTCACACAATATCACAATCTCAAAGAATTACAAAATATTTTGGAAATGCTTGTAATTTTTTGTGGTTTCAGTTTATATTCAAAGAAATTTGAATTTTTTTCAACCAATGGCCCCATTTTCAGCTGCGCTTAATTCAGCATAAGCCCTGATTAAAACAGTTGTTTGCAATTTAAGTTTTGGTTTAAATTTTCCCAAAAGTTTTTATCCTTTTAAATGAGTTTTCCTTTATCTTGATGTCACAAACACTCACTTCATATGAAAAAGGGGTTTTTTTTCTGTTTTTCTTTTTTGAAATTTTAAAAAACGTTGCACTCCACTTTCGACTTCCCAAAACGTCCTTTCACATGGAGCACTCTTCGACAACTGTCTTGATGTCTGTTCGCGTTTTTTGCCATTCACATGTGAAAAGAGTTATTTTTGCGTCGGCGTACATATGCGTGTGTGTCCTGCCAACGGTGTCGCGTGTATGTATCGAACCGTTCAAACGTCACGAAGCGACTAATTCAAATGATGTCGGCGCCCGAAAAAACAGATATGCGAATTTGCGGCAGCGCGCAACGACGGCGACGTCGCAGCGTCCCCCCGCCCACCGGCGCCCCCCAATAATGCCTAAGCCATACCACGCCCCCTAAGCGCCAGACGCCCACGTGCGCGCACACGTATGAGCTGGGCAGCGGCAGCGGGCACAAACAACAAACAGCAACACATGAGGATGCTCCTCCGCTCGTTCGCTCGGCAGCAGCAGCGTTGGCGACGTCGGCGTTTTCACTCCTTCGCCATATACCATATAGAAATGGATGTTTGTGTATATTTTCCCTTATCAGCAGCTCGCACGTCACGTACACCGAAAAAAATTTATTATGTATATGTATTTTGCATACACATGCGTAAAGCGGCACGAAGTCCTGCAGCAGGAGACGAAGCCCACACGAAGAGCACAAAAAAGAGCACACGAAAGAGCGACGCACCCACACACACACACAGACACATACATACATGGCATGTGGAGCTGGGCCCGTTCGTGTTTTTTTTTTTTCGAAAATCCACCCCCGTCCGTTCCCCTGGCTGCTTGTTGTTGTTGTTGGCTCACATGAAGTTTACACTCGTCGCAGTTGTCACACGTTGGCAGCGCAGTCGGCGTCGTGAGTGTAACATTTTTCATAAAAAAGGGGGCGCCCCCAAAACGTCGCAGTCGACGTCTACATATATCCCTTTTTGTATGCCAGCTTATGGAAATTTCAGAAAGCTGCGAGTTGAGTTTTTCCAGCTGTAAGAGGGAGAGGCCGCTCCGGCCGAGTGCGAGAGCGAGCGAGAGAGAGAGGGAGAAAGTGGGCACACAAAACGTACGTGGAGGGGGTGTATGTTTCTGTGTGTGGGTCCGTGCACAACTCTTCTGCTGCAGCGCAGCTTTTCCAGCTTTTCCAGCTGCCAGCTGCTGCCGCTGCTGTTGCTATCTCTGTCGCATGTGCTCAGTTTGTTAATATGTTATCTATTTCGTGCCATGCATGCTACCCAACGTTTTACATAAGCACCCGGGGGGTGCGGCGGCGTTGGCGCACATCGAGTAAAAAAAAAGGCGACATCATCATATACACAACACATACACCGAGTCCATGTGAGCGAAAGAGAAATGCAAAAAAAAAAATATAAAACACATTGCCACATTGGGAAAAATCCACCCCTAACCTAGCTGGATTTTTATCAAAACGGAAAACGCTTGTGGGAAAATCGACACACACACACACTCAGTGTCAGTGAGAGAGGGAGAGAACGAGAGTATGTGTGATATGAGTTCGTTTTTGCAACATTTCGATTTGTTAAAGCAAATCTCTCATACACACACACACACACATAGGACAGGATGTACATATGAACGTACGTGTGAGTATATGCGGTTACATACGCCCACATATGTGTACGAGTGGATTAGTCGGGGTCACCAAACGTCAGGCATTGGTCGAAGCGGCCCTCCCTGCTAACACTTGCCAGAGGAGGCTCCCTTTCGTATGGAAGGGTGACGGTCACATATGAAAGAACTATAAATTTTCGCCTACACTTGGAAAATTGAGAATCCAAAGCAATTCTAGGTAATTATAATTGAGCGGTGGGGAAGATTTTCAGTTTTTCTCAAATTCTTCGCCCTCTGAGCCAAAAGTAACAAATTTTCGGTCCAAAAAGCAAGCGTTTTTAATCCCTAGGAGTGAACCTGCTTTGAGGGTACAAAGGGTAATGTTCGAAGCTTAGCAGGATCCCTATGCTTTCGGAATTCACAAAAAGATAAATGTAAGTAGGTCAATCGACACCTCTGCACTGTACAACATTTGCAAGCGATCAGAAAGTAACAAAAACAGAAGTGGTTTTCGGTAGCAGCTACAAAAAGACAAAGTTTAGCGAAACCTAACACAATAACTAAGACCAAATAGTTTTAATATCTTTAAATGAATAGTTCTTTGAAATGTATGAATACTGAAATGATATAAAAAATCAAGAGTACTTTTTTTTCGTGACATGTCGAACGTGACATTTTGTAAGTGGTCCATTTTACATCATTTCTGACAACAGGCTCTAAATCACTTTTAAACCGGTTGAATCGGGTGTTAAACCGGGAAAACAATCAACTGTGTATTTCCAACATAAAATCTTAATTTTAAGTACAAAGCCAAACTTATTATGATTAAGATGCGAACTCAAACTTTTTTTGAACCGGGTTCGGAAGCTAGCGAACCGGTTCGCAGAATTGGGACATAGCCCATAACTCTCTCCTCAATGACTTGAACTTACTGTAAGAATCTTATGAAGATTGGCTCAACGCTTTAGACGCCCAGTAGAAACATTGATAAGAAAGAACTATTCTTACGATTTTGAACGTTACCAACTTTGAACGGCTTAATAACAAAAACGAGAGCGCAAGTTAAAGTCGGCTCTAACCGACTTCGAAAAACATGTGTAACTGTGTTCCTGCGTTTCTTAGGGTAAACATCTGAAAAGTATGCAACACTTCTTTAGCTCGGCTATTTTTCACATTTTTGCTCATAACTAGAGAGCCGCTCATCCGATTATTGCTCGGCAAATCGATACATTTTGCTAATTACTAACTATCTCTAGAAGGTGCGAATCGTCTATCTTCAAAACTGTAGGAGATATAACGTTTTTTCCAAATTGCGGGGGCGGGAGGGGGCGTGGCAAAAATTTAAAATAAACTTGATCTGCCTGCAAGTATAAGAAGCATTTGTCCCATACATGTCAAACCTCTATCTCTTACCATCTCTGAGATCTGTTTGTTCATACGGACGGACGGACAGACGGACATGGCTATATCGACTTGGCTTTTGATGCTGATCAAGAATATATATACTTTATATAATCGGAAATGATTCCTTCTCCCTGTTGCATACTTTTGCACAAACTTAATATACTCTATGTACCTTTGGTACAGAGTATAAAAATATTGTTTTAAAGTTTATTCGCCTTGAAAAAAAATTCGTCTTAGGACAAATTTCCCTGTCGAATTTGGGGACTCCCAAGAAGGTCAGTTCTTCTATTTAGGACGTCTTTAGTGCTTGTGTTAGTAAACACGAAAGACTCTAGCCTATTAACTTGCTTTTCTGTGCTCATCGACTCGCACATTCATAAGTTCGGCTCTCGTCTGTGTGAAAAGCACGAGTGAACTCGGCTACCGGTAGCAATGGCCTGGCCGAAACAAGGGATGACAAGGGTAGCGGAGAATATTGATCCCAAAACATATCGCTCACTTACCTCAAAACTGGCATAACTCAAAAAATACGATTTTTTATACTGCTGTATCGTGTTCTATATTGTTTACAATTTTCATATTGATAACTTTAATACTTTCAATGTTATGTCGCTATTTCATTTTACAGGTGCATTTTGATGTAAGACCTTCATATCTCAACTGTACTGCAGTCGACATGGCTCAACGATCCTTCTGCTTTCAGTCAAAACATCCTCTTTTTAGATTTTTATAAGTATTTTAAATTTATAATATTTTACAAAATGAACTAGAAACTAAAATAACTATTTTCTCTTGGTTAAATCCATGGAGAATCTTAAGCTCGTTTCTTTCAAATTCGATTGAATTAAGTGCGCGATATATTTTATTTTATGGTACAAAATCGAGACCGAGAATAACCATACTATTATTAATATATATTTAGAACTCCAAAGGAAATGGTGGAAAATATCACTTGACTTCTCTAAGTTTAAGAAGCATTGTTCATTATAAGGTGAAAAATGATATATTTCAAAGATCTGACAATATTTGAACAAATCATTTCAAAGCCCAACTTAATATTGGAGTACTATCTGGGCACGGTGCTATAAAACGTACTTCACCTTCTTGGCACACAGATTCGCCAGACATTCATGCTGTTAAGGATTGCATTAGTTCTACAAAGGACCTGGACTCATCGTCACCTAATAATATCTGGGTCAATTGAGCACAGAACCGCTTTAATAAAGCACTAACCTACTCTAGTCCATATATGTTTTCGATTTCAATTTATTTTCAGAGTGTACCTTTGCCCTTCTCTCGCTCCTGTGTTACTCTTCATTTGTAGCTTTCTTAATTGTTTCCAATTCCTACGACTTTCCATATCTTCTCTTGGCTTTTGTTTGCCTGCATCTTTCCCATCTTTCAAGTTTGTTTTTGTTGTTTTTGTTAGTTCATTTGCATTTTATGATTTGTTTGCTTGCCTTTTGTTTTTCCCGCTTTTCGCCATAAATTTTAATTGTTTTTCTTCGATTTTTACTTTGCGCCATTCTTTCGGTGCCATTTGGTCTGATGGGCGGTGGGTGAGGGTGGGCAGCCCACTTCTCGCCTAGGCGCAGCCGGGTCGCACCTTTTGTTCGTGTCTCGACTGCTCCGCATTTTTATTATTTTTTTTTTTTTTTTTGTGCAAAAACTGAACTTGCTCTTGAAGTCAAATAAAGCAAGTTTGCTTTTTTTCGGTGACAAAAAGTTTCTTCTAGGATTTAATAAGTTGGATTTATACTTTTAAAATGATTTTGACTGAAATAAATCGAATTTTTTGTTGGGATAAATGCAATTTGGTCAGGAAAATGCAAGGGCTAGAGAAAGATTTATGGGTAAAGGGGAGGGAACAAGCGCCACAAAGCTGGTTGGGTAATGCCTACGGAACTGGAGCAAGTGGTTAGGTAATCTTCTGAAAGATTGAATAGCATTTGCCTGTTGGTGAACCTACTAATTTAAGCAGTGGATTTTATTTTGCATAATTTCCATATTTTAACGAATTTATTGACTTAATTTTGAAGTCATCTTATTGTTTCTTTCAATATGATCTACCTTTCCTGTTTAATTTGCTCGGATTTGCTCAAGACGATCTTTCGAGTAATATTTGATCATTCTCTTCCATCCTTTTTGCATATCGAGTACTCTCGCTCTTTTTTTGCTGTGATTGTTTCTGCAGCTTTTGCTCTATTCGAAACGATTTACTATATTTCTCTTGAAGTCGTTCCTATTATGCGCTTATAGTGTACCGCAATCAATCGGTCCACCCATCTAGGGAAATACCCTTTCTTTTCGTTTCCCAATTTGTCCCTCCCCTGAGGAATTCACCTACCAACACCAGCTGTTTCCATATGTGATCTAATCAAATTTTTTCCCAATTAATCTGCGTTGGTAATTTATTTTTGAAATAGGAATACAAAAAAACTGCACGCATGCGCTCATCGATTATGCAAATCTCAGCGTCCCAAAAAATTCGAAAGTGTTGCGTTTCATATGCAAATGCAACTCTGAGACAAAGGACAAATAAAGGATACGTTTACACATTTTTTACACCTCCGACAAAAGCATCGATGCGTTGGCTCAAGGGGTTGGCCCGAATGGTTGCACTTCCTGCCATGTGTCCTACCTACTGACTACTGGAGGGTTTATGGACAAATTATGCAAATGAGAATTGTGATGAACTATTTTTTTTTTGTGCAGCGCGCGTGCCATCGACCGCGATTTCAAGGGGATCTGCTGGCGACAGCGGCTGCTGCGTATCTGTTTCGGTGGCTGGAAAAACGAATGGAAATTTACATTTTCATTGCTGGCACACGTGCGCATGTCTATGACCGGGCCCGGGACACAGCTCCATTTTTTTTCCACGCTCGCGAAAATGAGCGCGTCCTTTCTACCTCTCTCTGTCTGGCCGACATTTAACTCTTCGGTTAACTTCTGAGCACATAGCAGGCGGGTGGGGGTGGGGGCGGGGTTGTAGGTGCTTGTGCTTGTGATAAAGGGGTTCTTGACTCGCCTGATAATTATGAAATGTATGAAATGTTCCTTTATGTATGTGTTATATACGAGAAACGGAGGACGAGTACTCTTTCTGGTCTGCTTGCTACACGAGCTGTCTATGGAGGGAGGGGAGGGGTGGGGGTGGGGATGAGATGGGGGCGCCGCCATAATGGCCAGCATTTACTAATTAAGAGCTCACTAGAGTTGCCCATGGCCCGGCTGAGCGTGTTGGAGTGCCACTATCTGCGTCTTTTGACTTCCACCCAGGCGGAGGCATCTTCATCTTCTTGGCCGACCACTCGAGGGGATTGGTTCGTTAGTAATGCATGTTAACGAGATATCAGGTGGCTATGTAAAAAGGATACGGCTTTGAATTTCGCTATTGAAGAGCCGGGTTGTTAGATTTGGATTAACCCTTTTGCTATGTTGTTTTTTAATGAGTAAAATGAATGGGAGGGGATAGATGAAAGGGTCCATGAATGAATATTCTTCATATCTGCGTCGAAAAGAAACACGAAAAAGTATCACAAATGAAGGGGGGGGGAAAGGATATGGTAGCCTTAGTTAAACGACTCTGTCTAAGATAAAGAACAATTGAACTCAAAGTTCACTACAAGGAAAGCAAGTTGTTCGAATAGCTATTTCAAGCTAAATTTTGTAAGATTCATAAGAGTTCGGCAAAATCCCACTTTTAACAAAACGAATCGGGGTTAGAGCCTTAAATTCTGATATATTGTAAGCATCACCAAATACCCAGTTTATTTGGATAAATCCTGGGTGTGCTTGCAACACACAGCGACAACAATTTTAGCACAGTTTTAAATGCACAAAATTCAGCAAATGCGGACAGGGACAACAAAAACCGCGAAATTAAGTATCATATTTATATGTATTTAAATCAGTGGTGCCCAAATGTCATTTTCCCTATCCCGTGTGATTCTGCCAGCGAGAGAGAAAATACGTGTGCTCTATAAAATGCACGCACACACATATGTGTGTTTGTTTGTAGCCTATATTTAACATAATGCCGTTTACTTCGTGTTGCTCTGCTACACACACAATCGCAAAGCTTGATAGTGTGTGTTTGGGCACCACTGATTTAAATAGAGAATAAATATTTGGGTACATATTAATCTATGCTGATCATAAAACAAAACAAAAAACGGAAAGAGACGGCATGCCTACATCAGCTGTGGCAGACCTAAAAAAAGACCAGACAGCATTTTCAAATTCACAAACGAAACTTTGCTTGCCTTACAGTGATCTTACAGTGGTCTTACAGATAGGAAGATGTTAAGGCTGCCACTTAAACGGTCGATTATAGAGATATGGGATCAAATTGCATACTTAAATAAAATCTGTGTAATTTTTGAACTCAAAATCGTTTGTTAGAATTACTATGATATAAGAATTACTTTGAAAATTATTATAAAAGTATTAATGAAACCACATTATTTTATTAAATTTTGCACGCAGATAGTTGATAACCTGGAATTGAACATAAAATACCTTTTATTTAAATGGTCCAAACAACCGCGAAATTTTCAAAATTATTATTACAGTATTTATGAAAGTGCTTTCACGCACAAATGGATGAAAGGATTCGGATAAAACTTGACAAAAATATAGTTGGTAACCTGGACTTGTCCATATGCTAAATAAATTTACAAACTTCGTTCCAAAGCCTTAAGCTTCGCTCAGACCCCGTCTAGTGGTTCGCGTAGTCCAGATCACATAGAGTTTGGTTGATTCTCCACCGGATACTCTCCTGCGCCTTGCTATTTGTGCGTTTGAGGACATCATCGAGGACAAGTAAAACAGGAGGGGTGACAGAACGCATCCTGTCCGCACGCCGTTGTTTACGGCAAAGCTAGCGCTCTTACTGCCTTTCTAGCGAACGGTGAGACTTGCGTCTCACGCCATTATCAGCTTTATGATACCATCCAGGATACCGCAGTTATGTAGAGAGTTTCTTTTGATAGTGTTAAATGCTCGCTCAAAATCCAGAAACAGTAATCAGAGTGGACACCTGCATTCTATGGACTGCTCCACTATTATGCGCTACACAGAAAAAAAGATCCCCGTAGAATGGGTATTCGAAATATCCACTTAAGATCCATTCTTTTCAATTATTCTTTTTCACGTTTTTCAGCTCCTTTGGATAAAGAAAGAAGATCAATGAAATATTTTTTCTCTGTTATATCCTTTTTAAGCGAAAATAAATCGATTTCGAAAATATCCAATGAATCCCAAAAAAGGATAGTTAACAATCCAGTCCAAGTGGATACCGAAAATATCCTGAGGATCATCAGAAACTATACTTTTTTTTCTCAGTGTAGGTGTTAATATGATCTACACAGGATTGGTTGGGCCTGAAACCATTTTGCTCTCGTCTGAGCAGGACATTTAGCACGGGTGAGATTCTGTCCAGGACTATAATGTCCACGGTTTTTTTGGATAGAGGTGAGTAGAGTGATACCTTGCCATATTTTATACAGACTGAAGTCACCTTTTTTGGGAATAACTCCCTCCTTCCACTCAGGAGGCATTGTTGCAGATACCCAAGCATTTTGAATGATGGGTTGCAGAGCCCGTGGTGTAATGCTGGTACCAGCTTTCAACTGCCCAGCTGTAAGCTCGTCTGGACCTGAAGCCTTGTTATTATTTAGAGTGCTTATGGCTAAGCTGGGTGGGTTTGTGATTACTTCCATTCTGGGCCCTGATGTGCGGAATATTAACTTTAGTATTGAATTTTTTGTAAATTGAGTTTAAACTTCCTTAAAATGTCTATTTTGAGCCTTTTAAAGCGCGTGATTTGTGCAAAACCCACATATTTGATCGAACCTTTCATAATAACCATCGTATGTTCTAAGATATACCAAAACTTATCCTAAACTAATGTACGATATTCTTAATCGGAGAAACACTATTTTGAATAGCTGCTTTCAAAATGACATAATTTTCTACTGCCCAAAGTTATGCAATGCAAATCCAGTGTAGTGAATCATTTATTTGTTTTGAATTCAATGGTAAATTTCCTTTAACATCCATTGCATACTTTGGGACAGTACAAAATTATTTTTCAAAATTGCTTAAAAAATGAAAAATTTTAGAAAATTTTTATTTTAAAGCTAAAAAATAATACTTTACGATAATAATAAACATTAAAAGTATAAAAATTAAGAAACTTAAGGCTCAAACCAACAAAAAATCCCCACTTGATGGAACATTTCCCGTAACAGATTTTTGTTCAGCACATCAAATATCACCAGTAAACTTATAAAACTTCAATTCTGTTGCCTTGGTCTTAGGAATATCTTATCAAGTTAATTAAGTAGAACCGATTTATAAACTTGACCCATATTTTCCATAAGATTTACTTTATGATGAGGCTAGCCGCTTGTCCTGAATTTCCACTCTTAAAAAAACAGTTCCAAATCAATCCAGATCTAATCTAACAAGTTCCTTGCTTCCAGTTAAGATTCGTCCGAGTTCTGACCTTGATTCAAGCGTTTAATGTCTTTTCCCAGAGTTTGTCCCTCCAAACTGTCTGCTTCAAGTCCAAAAGTTAAAAATTAAGTTACACCCAAGCAGGAGATCCCACAAGAAAAAAAGCACGCACTTTGTCAGACACTTTTTTCCAACCATCTCTCTCCTCCCCCCGTTCCCCCACAGCACCTGCCGGCCAACTCAAAAGTCTGACCAAAAGTTGACAAGCCGAAGACAACGTCCGCTAGAACAATGCGCATAAAAAAAAAAGAAAACAAAAGCGAAAAAAGCGAGGAAAAAAAGAAAATCAATGCCCAACAAGTGTAAATATAACTTGACCACCAGCAGAGAGACGCCACCACAATGGCCGGTCACGTCCAGCCGGGGAACAGGCGCCCAGAAAGTAGCAGCAGGTGGCTGCCAACTGCGTCAAGAAAAACTCAGCGAGAAAAGCAGCAGAAAAACGAGAAAAAAGAGCGAGCGCGAGAATGAAAACGCTGAAAAAATTAAATATGATTAAAAGAAAATAAAAAGAAACGAAAAACGAAAAAAATCAGCAGCGGAGGCAAAAGCAAAGCACGGAGAGCGGACAGCGCGAACGCAGCAAAGAAAATTTAAATAAAGCAAAAAAAAGCAGAAGAAAAGTTTGCCCAAGGAATACTCCGGGGACGGGGCTGGGCAAGGCAAATGGAAAGCAACAAGCGAAATGTGCGGGTAGGTGGTGGGGGCCAGAGGGGTAGGTTCTGCAGTGGCAGGCTGATGCAACGCAGGCACGTAAAGACCTACAGGAGGGAATACGCCAGCGAGTACATTTTTTTTTTGTATCAAAGCGGAGAGCAAACAAAAGGCAAGAAAAAGTTTTGGCCTACGCTGAGAGTAGGCGGTGGGCTAGGGCTGGATGGCGTCCAGACATGGACATGCATAACAAACAACAACAACAGCAAAAGCAACAGCATTAACAGCCGTCAACGCCATTTTCATTTTGCAACTGTTGACAGGAGCCGGCCTCAGCCTCAGCCTCAGACCTGGGCCAGGGCGAAGGCGGCTGAAATTGAATATGACGAAAACAGCAAAACAGGAAAATGTCCAACCGAGTCCAAGGGAACGTTAATTGTATAACGTGTAACAAGGGAAATGATGAACGGGCGAGTGGGATTGGGAACAAGGGGGAAAACATGCTGTTGATAAGTGGCTCGGGCATTATGATATTACTATAGTAAGTATAAATCGGCAAATATTCCGTACAGTCATAGGATATGAAGAAATATATGTGTATAAGAACAGAGAAATCTCAGATCTCGTCCAAATCAATCTTCTATAAGCAAAGTGTGAACTTAGTCCAGGAGATTTCAAAATTTTTAAGCTTCATCGTGTTGAGAACTCCAAAAAATAACAAAAACTTAGTTTCAGATCATTGGGATCAAAAGAGACCCACAATCAATAAGATTGTTAATTGCAAGTAAGAAAGTCGGTCAAGACCGACTATAACATATCCTGTACCGCCCAAAGTTTGCATATATCTGATTAAATTAAGTAAAAAGCTACACAAAGTGGTAAAACAGCCATAGAGTGTGTGAAGTGTAACTCATCACCGTTGCGGCCAGTGCTACCCATCATAATTTCTGTTTTCCTTCAACTCGACTATTGCTTATCCGATATTTATTGGTCATAAAGGCAAATCGATCAATAGCACTAATTACCAAACCAACAATATTAAGCTGGCTCAAGGTCTCGGCCCTCCAAAAAGGAGGAACACAACACACCACCAGTGAAGCTAGTTGGTCGTACAGCTGTTTCAATGGTACCTCTACCATATTATCAGCAACCTTCATACTTTTGCACAAAGGTAATATACTCTATGTACTTTTGGTGCAGAATATAAAAACTATGCTTCTATGGAGGTTCGTAAAGCGAATGTCTTGTCATTGGAAGGCCCTAATTACTTGCTGATCGGCTTATTGCCAAGTGCTTATATTTTTCACTCTAATTCGGTCGCTAAATCGAGCAATCCCGTGTTAAATCCCGGAGGTCCTGAATTCAACTCCCAGTAAAGTAAGTAAAATTAGATATTTTAATGGTATCTCAAAATCAATCACAGCTTAGGAAAAAGGGGGTGTGGTCGGTCGTGTCTCCCCGTTTCTTTCCCCTTCCCTTATAACATTTTTTTAAGGCTTTTGAAGGATTAGTTCTGGTTCGGCAAGGCTAAGACCGGAATTAAAATGTTAAACCCTGTTAAGTTTTCTTTGTGCCATTCTGGGATCAAGAAAAGGATTCCTTGTGTTTATTAGGCGCTGGTCAACGGAATTCGATGATTCCTATACCACGAAGATTCTGTACACTTCTCTTGTCTGTTCGATTCTTGAGTACAACTTGTACTGTACAAGTCATATGTGTCGTAATATGGGTAATATTCGACCCATCAAGATAGAATTGAATCTGTGGAAAAAGTAATTATTATTGTTGGCTCTTCGTGCTTTAAACTGGAATCCTGAAGTCCATTCACCATTGTACTTCTTTTGATTAGTCTTCCCTTATCTTACTAATTAATGGTGAAATCGACTCTTCTCACATTAAGCTCAATGTTCCGTTTAGACTAACACGTAACTTTATACCCTTAACTATGCCTTGCACGAGTCCTCTGTGCTGATTATAAAAAACCCTATTGAGTAATTAACTTGGAAGCTTCTATTCCTGTTTCAAAAATTAATATCTCAACATATTTATCGAGCTTACAATCCTGAATAATTTTATTTTTTCATTCTGTGAAGATTAATCAGCACGTCTGGATTTTTCTCTATTCACACCGACACGAGTAAAGCGCATGTCGAGTCTTGTGCCAAGACAGCAAACAGCTTTTCAGTCGCTGGCCAGCGGTCGATGAAATAGGTCAGAGCTGGTTTGCGTCGCTTGAATTATTCTCAAAACAAAACCCTCTTATTTTTTATCCTCACTAAAGAAGTAGAAAACCAAGGAATTTATAATTTATTCCTTCTTGAGTGGGGATCGAACTTAGGACCATTTACACGTCAGAAATTTGCGTGCCATCTCTCTTCGCTATAGAACACGTGATTGAGAGCCAACTTATATATTTCGTTGCTTGAAGTTTCAATGTGCAACACTATTTGTCTCTTTCCTTTTTCTCATTTTCTCTACATTGCTTTCCTCATGTGAGGGTTCAATAATTAAATAGATTCAGCGTTTATCCGGGAAGTAATAGGACTGATTTTCTTCCACCGCGACGTAGGCACTTTTTGTCTCCGAGCACCTGGAGAGTCAGGACAGGCATTTTCGCGCGACGTATTTCTGTGAGCGGTGCAAGCCTATTACTTTCCGGACAAACCCTGTATCATTATATCCTTTTCGAATATAATTTGACAAATTATAGTAAAAATGAAACGGATTAGTTTAAAAATATTTCATTTATTTGACAAAATGGCAAATTAACCAGCCCACTCCTCTTCTTTGCCCGGGTTTTGCTATTATCTGAGTTCTTACAATTGCAATAGAACATGAAGAGCTTGATTTTTTTCTTCTAAAGGGGATAAGAGCACTATTTCAACTGGCAGCTTCCAATAAAAAACAGCAAAAGTTGCAGCTGCAAGAATTTTCACATAGCATAAGTCGCTGATATTGGAATAATATCCTTAGTTAAAGTACAAAATTCTAAACCAATTTCAATGCAACTTAAATGTTTCCAATATCATCTTCAAAGTGAATTATTTCTTATGTCTTGTAGACAATAAAAAGTAGTCTTACTTTTGAGCAAAGCTCCATTACTCTTCGTCAGCATTTGCATTACAAAATGTGTAGTATGTAATACCCTTTCCATCTCAAGTCAAAATACTTGCCTCGACAGCTGGCATACCCGACATTTCGTTTTTTTTTTTTTTGCATTTTGCCCTGGCTTTCTTGCTTCCTCTCTGTTTATTCATTAATATTGTGGCACAAAGCATTTTTCGTTCTTATCCCGTTGCCATGGCCATCACTCCTCCATTCCAGTAGAGCCGGAGCCTGTCATGTCCATTTTCCTTGTTTGTCTTAAGTTGAAATTTGAGCTCCAAAGACAATGGCTGAGTTTTTCTCCAGGGGTAAGCAATACTCGTACACAAATAATCAAATAGCAATGCCAGCTGGATGGAGGGTGAGATATGTGAGCAATTTCTGGTCTGGATTTTTGCCCTTGGTTCAATTAATTTCTTTATGCTCAAGATATTCGACTTTGTACTTGCTACTTATTAGCAAAGTCACAAAAAAACGAAGAAAAAATGGAATTGTAGCTGAACTGTCGCTTTGTTGTCTCTCTTCCCAGTTCTGTCCATCTTCATTAATGAGTTCGTCTTGTCTACTCACTCTGCAGGATATGGGGGAGTACAGTTTCCTTTTGATGTGGCAAGTTAAGTGTGGAGTTGACTCTGAAATCTGGGAAACGGCGAGCTTAAGAAAATGTGCTCTCTAATGAACTGCAGTGAAAGAAACCACGAAAACTTCCGAGTCTCACCTCACCATCCTTCGCGGCAACTCATTATAATTCGACAATGGACAAACGAAAAGTGAAAGTCCTGGCCACTGCCTACACCTACACACACACTTCACAAAGGCGCAAAGTTTTTGAGAGGAAGGAGTCGAGGAGTCGCCCTACCCTTTCTCCTTTTTCCCTAACCAAGACGCATTCCGCCAATACAATTGCCAAAGCACCACAAGTGTTTTTTCTGCTGGGAGACTGTGCGTGGCCATTTCCAGAGACTTGGTCGCTGCGCACTCTCCTACACACACACACACACACACACACACACACTTATCTCCACCTCCCGCTCTGCACCTCGACGTGGGTTTGCCGGCGTCGTTGTCGTCGTCATCTATCTCGTTCGCGCGTGTGTGCTAAAGTTTTTCCACGAGTTGTGTTTTCTTTTTACTTTTTCGTCGTTTTTCCCACCCACACGAAAAGTTCGTCGTTGAGTTTTCCTTCCTTAGTTATGTACCAGGCGGTTATATACCATTCGCTGCTCATATAAGAGTTATGCGCGCATTCATACGTCCTCCTCCCAATGGGATATGGGGTGGTGTTGTTGTTAAGCCCTTCCCCCATATCGTTGGGTCCCTACGAAATGAGTTTGGCTTGTCATTCGGTGTATGTGCTTAGCTTTTACATATGTACGAGGTTGTAATTAAATGCCTGTTGGCATGTGGTTATGCTGGGGCGTATACGTAATGCTCGTTAAAACGTTCAATGTTATACATATATTTTATTTATTTAGGAGTCACCTGTGAATGCATTAGGAGACTGTGGATAAAATTGACCAAAATGTGATGGAGAAGTGGTGCGATTACTGCACGGAAGGTAAACTCGATCCACGCTTTCGGAACATCTAATACAAAATGTATTAGCTTTAAGGCAGACGACTTCTTTAACAGTTAACAGTTAACTTTGGAAAGTCGGAAGTCAGAAGGAAATTTGTAGTACAATTCGTATTTGATTGTTCAAAAAACTTGGAACAATCCTAGAATTTTTGCAACAATCTTAAAGGACTTAATTGAAGAACTTATCAGCAGTTCAAAGTCGAATCCGTTCTTAATTCAATGCTTTTGTTCTTCTTTCGAGAAGACCCATAATTTCACTAAGAAAGATTTAAAATCCGCATATCATGATTTTTCCATTTCCTCATACATTTCCCAATTTGTTCAAGGGTTGCTTTTTAAATTTCATTAAGTGTATTGTTTCAAATTCTACGAATTTCTTCATGCCATTCAGAAAAAAAAATAAACTGTGAAATCTTCATCACAAAACTCTGAAAAGAAAACGGCGAATTAAGGCAACGCAACTTGAGATGTAATTAAAAACAATGAGTGACCATTGTCCAAAAGCAAAACTAACTGTGTGCTCAGCTGAAAAGCAGAAACCCCGATAGGAGCCACCTACAGCTACATACATAATCACCTAACAGTAGCTGCCCAGGCCAGTTCCACCCTCAAGAAACACGAAATTCGAGTCGCCGTGTGCAGCTCGAGGAGACACACCCGCTGATAATATCGGGCTAAGGTGATTCCCAGCGCATATTATGACAAAGATAAACATCGCTTAAAGCAGACGAAGACCAAAACTTAAAGGCCGCCCAGCGAAATGTAAATTTGACCAAGCAAGACACACAAAATAAATAAAAAAAAAAGTGCAAGAGAACAAGAAGAACAACTTTCGGACAATAAAGGTTAAGTTAAGGAAAGTGGCTGGTCGCGCCGCGCGAATCGATTTTTATCTTAAAGAACGTTTTTTTTTTCTTATTTGGGGTGAGGAAGAAGGGGCGGTGGACTACGTGCGAAAGTTAATGAGGCAGCGCACAACTTTCTTAAAGAACAAATAAAGAAAATTTAAATTAGTTTTGTGTTTGGAAAAATCTATGCTCATGTGGTATAACCGAAAAAAAAAAACGAAACTAACTGAAATTATAACTTAAGCGTGTGAAAAACGCATTGAATTGTGTGAACAAAACAAAAAAAAACCTTTTTCAAATTGTTGAATGAGTTCACATTTAGATAGAGGAGGGAGATGTGTGTGTTGTCCAAGCGAGAGTGTGGGAGTATGGGCGTGTGTCGTTAGGGATGACTGTGACCACCTAACTGTATGTGTAATGATTGGTTATAAAAGTAGGGCCAACTAGTTTTAGGTTAATGTGTGGGAATGACCAAAGAAGAGAGAAAGAGAGGGAGAGATTTAGATTTAGTGATCTAAGCTGTTGTTCGAACGTTAACCCGATTGCCTGTAAAGATTGACGATGAGATAAGAATATTTCAAGTAACTGTTGAGAGTACTGTTAAATAGAAATAATCTCTTATTGCTCTGGTTACTTAAATTTCTTTCTGTACAATATATATTTTGACCTTAAGTGTGAAGCGCGAAAAAGAAAGCCGAGCTAAAACAAAGGTAGCAACTGGTAAAAAATGGAATTGAAATAAGTATTATTATTGAAGAGTAAGAATAATCTGAACAAGAAACGAATCCTATTAATTTTCTGGGTTTTCCAAACAATAACATTCTTTTTATCACACCTAATTTATCCCTGATTCTCAGTCCCACAAACCTGGGTTCCGACTTCGTAAACTAGTTTCCTGAAGCAGCACGATACTGAGGGCAGTGTCATGACTCCATACATTACTTCGATAGCGGTCGATGACGACTTGTCTAAAATTGTATGCCCTCTCTAGCTTCTCTCTTGACCAGACGTGACATGTCGCGTAATGAAAGCATTGTCATATTCCTCGACCCTAGTTTATATATCCTTGAATCATGATGGCTGGCATATAGCCAGTTTGTAGTAAGACAGCTTTCCGAAATTTTCATTCGACTTAAATCAAACTCTCCAAACTTGTGTTGAAACAGATAATATAAATAACTGAAAAGTATAAAGAAGCTACCACTAAAACTACTTTTCGATCGATCATTCCTATGGCAGCTATATGCTATAGTCATTCGATTTGGATCAAACTTAACAGAGTTCTTTGGAAACACCTAATTCTGATCAATATCATGTTTGGGTGTGATAGCATTAAAAACAAAAAAGTTTATCTAACTACTAACGATTTTGGTCAAACTTGAAAGAATTATGTGGTAGCATCTGTAACAAGTTTGGGAGCGACAGCATTGAAAACAAACTAATTTTTCTTGCTAAGCCTTTTTTCAGACCGATTTTTCGTATGGCAGCTAAACTATATAGCTGTCCGATTTTCATAGAACTTGATGGAATTATGTGAAAGCATTGAAAACTTATAAATACGAGATTGGGAGACGTTTGCATGGAAAACTCAAAAGTTGGTCTCACTAAAACTAGTTCTTCGACCGCTTCTATGGCAGCTATAGTCATCCGATCCGTCCGGTTCCGATAAATGTGTTACGTATTCGTACCAAAAGGCTTCGTGTAAAGTTTAGTGATGATAGCTTTCAAACTGACGGAGGAGAAAGCATAGAGACAGACGGACATGGCTATATCAACTTCGCTCTTCTTGCAGATCAAGAATATATATACTTTAAGTGGTCGGAGATGCTTTATTCTATCTATTTAATATGCCTTCTCCAAGGGTATAATTAATAAATATGGACAAGCAATAAAGAATTGTAACGGAATTGTGCCCAACTCTGGAATTTGTATCCCTAGGGCATGTATCGAGTGATCGATACACCGATAAAAGGCGAATTTGTAATCGATATATCGATGAGACTTGTGAAAGATTGTCTTGGTTAAAACACACGTGTGAATAAAAGATCAGTCTAAATTGTTAACTGAATTGAATGGATAACTTTCTTCTTTGGGATGAATTGGCACTACTCCTTTGCTGTGTAGGTCCTGATTACCTCCTACAGAGCTGCGTGCGTGGGACCACCTGCGTATAATTTTGCCACCCATCACCTAACAAAGTTTAGTAATACCGCACGGCTAACCATCACAAGGCTATTTCCCAAATGGACATAAAATTCGCTTCAGTATTCTGAAGCCCATCATGTTTAATATCGAGGCAACGATGAAATTCGCAAGATAAGGTTCCAAAAGAGTTTAATACTACTGAAAAAAGACCTTCCTAATTTAAGACACTTAAAATAAGTATACCAAAGGTACATAGAAGTGGTATTCCTGAAAGTGATTTGCTTTTGATTTGCTTTCGATTTGATTTCGCAAAACAGCTGATCACAGCTGCTCCATACAAAACGACCAGTGTGCCCAAAAAATGTAAGGAAATTTAGGCATACATTGATTTCGCGAAACAGCCTCGAAGCTGATTTCGATTTGCTTTGTTTTAGTGTGACCACCTCTTAGAAAAAATGGCTCCGCGCGAATCGTGTTTGTTTAAATTTTATTGTGCTTTAAATATGAAGAACGTGGTTTTTTTTGTTATTTTGCATTCCATATTTAAGTAATTTAAAGATAAATATTTATTGCCTCTTAGACTGCAC
This sequence comes from Lordiphosa clarofinis, assembly GCA_018904275.1. Lineage (NCBI taxonomy): Eukaryota > Metazoa > Arthropoda > Insecta > Diptera > Drosophilidae > Lordiphosa > Lordiphosa clarofinis. The sequence continues at coordinate 821,062 of JAEIGQ010000141.1, forward strand.
ATGAGACTACTGGAAAAAAGGCCCGCGGCCTACAGTGGACAGAGTCGTAAGTGCTCGAGTTCTTGGAGCTTGTGCTTGACGTATCCAAAGATGTTCAGGGTTAAATATTTGCACAGCTCTCCTAGAAGGTTCGAAATCACAAATTATTCACAATTTTATCCTGTCACTTCCTCATTGGATTTGTCAAATTGCATGTCCCTTTCTGTAGCCATAAACAAATACATAACTAGTTGAATTCACCTTAGTAAAGTTGCGAACTTCTTAAAACTACAGATTCTGCCCACATTCTATTGTTAAAGATTAGAAAATTCAATTTTACAAGCTAATTCGTAATTTTTTGCTTTCGCGCCTTTGTTTAATTTTTGCGCCAATTGAAAGCAAATCAAAATGAAATCAGGGTCGTTCCACCAACTGCTTTGCTTTTGCTTTCACGAAAGCAAATCAAAAGCAAATCAACTTTCAGGAATACCACTAATGTATATTAAGTTTGTGCAAAAGTATGTAACAGGGAGAAGGAATTATTTCCGACTATATAAAGTATATATATTCTTGATCAGCATCAACAGCCGAGTCGATATAGCCATGTCCGTCTGTCTGACCGTCCGTCCGTACGAGCAAACAGATCTCAGAGATGGCTAGAGATAGAGGTTTGACATGTATGGGACAAATGCTTTTTATACTTGCAGGAAGATCAAGTTTATTTTCAATTTTTGCCACGCCCCCTCCCGCCCCCGGAATTTGGAAAAACGGTATATCTCCTACAGTTTTGAAGATAGCCGATTTGTACCCTCTGGAGATAGTTAGTAATTAGCAAAATGTATCGATTTGCCGAAGAAATGATAAAGATCGGATGAGCGGTTTTCAAGTTATGAGCAAAAAAGTAAATCACCCTCCCCCCACGCCCTCCCACCCTATTACAACTAACTCCGCATAATCTTAACAAGAGACAGAGTAAGAGTGAGAAAGAGAGAGAAAAAGAGGGAGACTTAGAGATGAGCGCAGCACCAGCATGTCATTCAGCTTCTACTCCTGGTACAGAGTATATTATAGCCGGGCTTGACCGACTTTCTCACTTGTTTTTTATTTAGAAAAAAAATCCTGGGCACTAAAGGGTTAAGTACAAAGAGTCTGTAATCATGTCTTTTTTCTCTATACTTTGACATCCTTAGGATTTCACCCTTTTAGTCTATAGTTAGTTAGGAAAAGCTTTCAAAGAAAACTGACCAAGAAGTCTCATAGTATCGCTTAAGGCAGCTGAATTATCGTAAAATTATTAAGTTTTCTAGAAAGCCTAATCAGAGGCGGCTTAAAAACAATTTGCAACTCTTGCAAAACTTCTTCGATAAATTCTATCAACACTTCTAATACACTTCACTTATTCTTTGCATATTACCCCCTTTACAAATATCCTATGAACGCTATGTATTAAAAGTTAAGAATTCTATTTATTAAATTAAAATTTAATCGAAGTCTAAACAATCTATTCCTAAGCTAGAATTATATCTTTATGACATAATAGCAAATTTTTTTTTATTTCCTCTCTAAGTACAGAGTACAACAAAGTCCTGCAAATGTACCGCCTTGCAACCCATCGATCGATCCCCTGTAATTTAGTTCATCCAGTTGCAGTTTTCTTCCTTTAATTCCTTTACCTTTTCTCATTAGCTACAACCAGTCGATGCCTATCAAACACACACAGCAACAACAACAACAAAAAGCCAAAACATTTCAAGTCTAGTTCAGTCAATCACGAATCCCTTGCCACAGACACGACATTTAATCACTGATCTTGCCTAATTTTGATGATTATCCGGCGCTTCCGAAACAGTGGCAATTCTTCTTCTTTCTTCTGCTGCTGCGCCGACTGCTGACCTAATTTGCGTTGTGTAGAGGATTAACCGCCCTTGTCTTGTGGTCACTAATAGAGGCCAGACGATGTTAATCTTAACTTCTTGCTGCTATAAGAATTTTTGCATACTTTGGTGTTGGGCCTAATGTTTATTTGATTTCGCTTTTGTCTGAGCTGGTCTTGGTCTCTAATCCTGGCGCTAGGATAATCCTCTATTTAGACATGGCTCAGTCACAAGTCTAGACAATGGCATCGTGATAAATGACATACTTCCACCCGATTTTACTAGGTCAACCGAGCAAACAATGGACCACACCAAAGCCAAGAGAGATTGGAGCTTCTCTTAATAGAATTTAAGGCCTTTGGCCATCTTCGGTGTTCGTTGCAGCAGCTGCAAACAATCAAGCCATTCGGAGACTATAAATAAATAAATATAAATAATTTATGTTTATTCTTTGTACATCAATTGTCCAACTCCCTGATCCAACCATTGTTCTCACTCACATGTGTGTTGATGTCTATTTTGCTGTGGGTGTGGCAGCTCTTGATATTGATAGTGGTTACCCTCACCTAGCCTTGGCATCAAAATGGCCAGCATTGCATTGGCCTTTGGCCTTTTGCAAAATGTTATACATAAATACAGTGATTAGTTAAGTTATTTTTAGTTTTGATAGCAGAACTCATAATTATTACTTGGCATATCTTTTATTTTTGGTTTCTGCCCACACAAAACTTTTCCTTCGGGCTCTGACTTAAGTTTAATTGCATTTTCCTAATTACAAATATGACTCAATTAAAAGTTTTCTGTCATATTTCCAATTAGTAGCTTAGCGAGCGACAAAAAAGTTTTTTCAAGCAAGTCCAATTTGATGTGTACATAAAAATAGCAAGAAAAGTGGAAAATTTATGAAATTTTATTGATGAAGATGAAAGAGTTTTCCTATTTTTTTTTAAAGGTTCATTTGAGCGAAATAAAAGGTTCCAAAATGGTAAGTAACTGCTTAATTATTTCCACAAATTGGACAGACAATTAAAAGGGGACAAACAAATCAGCATAGAAACAGGGCTACATACAATTTTGAAACACTGTAAGAAATGAACAGAAAACAATTTAAGCTTTTAGCCCAAGAACCGACCACAAGTATCTTGGCAGCCTGTCGTTGCACGAGGAGGCAGCTGTTGATTAGCAGTGGACATGTAAAGACTGCTCTGATTATGGGACCAGGAGGTTCCTGAAACAGCTGTACTAGCCCCCTTAGTGGTGTGATATGTTCCTGTTTAAAAGTTATGTCTAAAACTTAACATGGCCTCAAGCCTGCTTTAACTTGATAATTTGATTATCATAAAGGTGGTTAAAACAGTCATAATTTCCAATTTCGACCTCAAGTAACTCGACTGTCTCTCGAAGCAAGCTTTTAAAAATCCTTGACAGCCGGTCTTACATCAAAATTAGAATTCAACTTTACTTTAAACTCTCTAATTTAATCAAATTTGCCCCCAAATTCACTTAAAACTATTGTCCTTTTTGAGTACTTTCACTGTGTCATAAATTTATGCACACCCCCTTACTATTTTTTGGTGCAGCCTCCCAACACACTTGAGTTTCTGACAATGGGGCATCGCTCAGTGGCATCTCTGCTCCGCCTGGCTACTGTTTCTTATCCCATTCCGTTTCGGTTTCAACTGACTACAAATTGTTCACAAGTGGACCACCAACTCACCACAAAAAAAAACCACACAAAACCAAACCCACTATCAACATGCTGTCACATCCTTTTGCAATATCCTTGGGCTATACAGAGAGCATGGCGAATGCCGGCGCTTTGGCTTTTATTGCTTCATTTCGTCTGTGCGATTTGTTTTGATTTCTGCAGTTTGATAACCTTTTGCTGTTGTTTTTGTTATTAGTAATTGTTGCCAATTCCCTGCGGATATGACGTTTGGTATCCATGTCTCTGGCATTGTTCAACTTGCCACGTTCGCCAGCCAGCCGGCCAGCTGTTGCAGCTAGACGGGCGGCGAGACCAACTCCCCCTCTCTCTCCAAGCTCTGTTCAAGTCGACCTTATTTCACAAACTTCAATCGACATTTGTTCCTTTCAATCCGGTTTCAGATATTTGGCAAATGCAAAAAACTTGTTGAAGATATGAATAGATGGAGAACTTCAGTTTCTTGATTGAAATCAAAAATTGGCAAAGAAATTGTTTGTTTTAGGTAATCAAAGAAATTGTCTGTCACTTTTTCTTAGGAATACTATCAAAGTCATTGGCTTTGAAAATTTTAAGCGATTTATTTTGTGCTCTTCTACATGGAACTGAAATATCACAAATATTTTGTACTACTTATGATCCTGCAACTGTATTACTTTAAATACAAGTGGACCTTAAAATTAAACAACGTACAAGAAATTTTGAAATGTATTGCCAGCGAACTTTAAGACTTAACTCAAACTAGATCGCAGCGGAACACATAATATTTAAATTGTTATAGAAAAAAGTCCATTTTCCTGCTCTAAGATTGTTTAAACTTATTTTGAGAAAAATTTATTTATTTGAAGTTTTTTTATAGCCTTGTGCAGGAATATTATCATTGTCTTAGTCTAAAAGACACAGCTACAATATATTGGAATAAAAATAGATACAAAATACGGGGGTAAAAAAGAAATATATTAAGAGCAAATAAAAGAAAAGCCTTCCGATCCAGCTACGCCCCTGCTCGCAGCGTTAATGATCGAAAGGATTTTCAGAAAGTACTATAAGCTATGGAAGTGCAAGAGTGTGAAGAATCACAGACTTAAAGTCTTCGTCGAGAAGGTTACCACTGAGAAGAGAAAAGATATTATTGTAATCCCTAAATAGAATACGAAATGGGCAGGTTGTAAAACCATATAAAGGAAAGATATAATAAAGCTTCAGGAGTAATATAGTTCCGTGTTTGTCTGGAAGGGACATTAAAGTTCACGCGCTCAAGTAAGTACTCAGCGTCAATATTACCCTTTATAAGCTTGTTTAGAAACATTATACCCAACATAGTTCGTCTATGCTCAACTGAAGGTAGGTAAAAGGATAAGGTTCTAGACAGATTCGATGCGTTTACACAGGGTAAGTGATTATGGGTTCCAAAAACACGAACCTGCTTTTAAATGTGCCTCTCACGGGATCTAAAAAAGAGCTTGGTCGTGAAGGCATCATAAAACTTCTTAGACCAACGTTTAATAAAACCTAGCAAGCCCATGGCTTTATTCACAGAAAGTTGAATGTGATTGCCAAAAGAAAGTTTATGGTCGTGGGTAATACCCAGATATGGAAAGATTCAACTCGTTCAAGTTGAGTCAAATTCAATAAATAGTTGATCAGAAGAGAGGTTCTACGATAAAACGTCATAGCTTATTCGATCCCATTAAGTATATACAAAAATTCGTTGTCATCATTATAAACTGTACCATTTTCGTCCCTATATATAAAGTATATATACTCTTGATCAGTTAGCCACTGTACTTCTGTGTTGCTAAGCCACTTATAAAGATCGGATGAGCTATACTCAAGTTATGACCAAAAGAAATTTAGCAGCCGCAACGCTTGCCAAATTGTGTGGCGGTTCCAGTCCCAGTTCATCCAGCTCCAATCACAGATCCAGTTCTTCTAACTAGTTCACACATCACTAACAACTATCGATGCTTGAAACTCCCGCCGTTTTATGTATCTTACTTCTTTAACTCACACACAAGCTGACTTATCTGTTCGCCTATGTGTTACACTCATTCTTACCGCCTAATCAGTGTTTTAACACTGATTATCGTGACATAGCCACAATGTTCAGTAGTGGCGCCATCTATTGGACAGTTTTGTACATCCCTAGACGAGCATTTTGTACCAAGTAGTGGCGCCATCTATTGATCAATTATGACCAACAGAAAGTTCGCAGGTACAGAGTATATTACAGTCGGGCTTAAACGAATTGTTTATCTATTATACTTCCTCAGCTCTCTTGGTACATGATCTTCTGTCCCACACTCAAAAAAAAGTTGTCATCACAGTGACACAATTTAGACATCAATTTGAAACTATTAAGTATCGAATTCTCTCTAATACTCCAAGTATCAAATTGATATCTTCGAAAGTATTAACATGATACTTCGAGGATTTCATCTATGTATCTGGTTGACACTTTTTGTATTACTTTATTAGTATCAATTTGACACTAGGTCTTATTAATTTGACACTTCAATTATCAAACTTTTAGTATCATTTTGAAACTTGCTTTTATCAATTTAATATTATTTCTTATCAAGTTTGTAGTATAATTTCAGTTCTTTACAAACCTGCCATTAAAATAATAAAAAAATATTTTTAGAACATTATCTTTTAATTTTAAATTTATTAATTATTTTAAATTCATTTACACTAATAAATTGAATTTGTTATGTGGAAACCTCCTTGGAACATTGGCTCCCACTGATCCTGTCCACGAGTGTTGTATTTTAGAATCACGACTGCATTGTGGACATAGCGTTTATCTTCGAGACCACGCCTCTAATGTCTTCGTTTGAACCATCGGTTGTGGCTAACTGAGCGCTGAACAGCCACGCGTTTGTGTTATGTGTCTGTCTGAATAGTTACTTTTTATTTATGTTTGAAACGACCCAGCATTAATATTATGTTAAACTTTCCTTGTAAGTGTGCTCCATTTGAAATCCATAATATCTTTATCTCGTCGTCTTCCATACCGTTTCCACTTTTTAAAGCCTAATCATACTGAGAACGCTGCATCCAACATCCTGAGTCAAAAATATTTACCGGTTTGCGTTTGTATGTTACTATCATCGACCCTCTTCAAATGTTTAATTAAGCTCTATCATTTAACCAGAGTTCGACACGATTCTATTGTGTATAGAAAGCCGGTCACGACGTCACTCCGAAGTATACGACTTACACTGACTTGTTTGCAACAGAAAATGACGTTGCACACACACGCGTGCCAAAATGAACTTTGTATTTTGCAGCCACTGATTTAAACTCGATGTTGTTATGTTATTGCTTATGTGATTTGCCTTTATTGAATTGTTTGACTAATTAATAATTAAATTTGCAGGTCGCACCCGCTCACTTTGCCTGCTTTTTATACAATTCATGCTCTTCGAAATTTCGAACTTAAAAAAATTTCAAATTGATACTTCTGTTAAATTAATTTTCAGTTTCAATGAGTACTTTCATAACTTGATACTAAAAATGATACATTTCAGTTTCAATTTGAAACACGTGTTTCAAATTGATATTGATACAAATTTTTTTGGGTGCACATCCGCTCAGAAGACTCTACAAAGTAAATAAAACTTAACCAATTTATTTTGCTGTGTTCGGTTGGGTAAAGAGCTTTCCGTTTAGTACGTTCCGACTGTAGTAAATCTTTTCACTCTAAATAATATCAATAGAAATGGACAGAAACTAAAAATATGATCTGCCGACTTCTGGGAAAAGGCCTGATCAAAGCCTGTAGTCACTTTGTTATGGAACCAAAGCAGAAAAGTAAGAGTACCAGGTAGCCCTTCGCATTCAAAGCCAGATGGTGTCCTGGCTTTCCTTAGTATGGTCAAAATATCAAAATCCCAGTGCAGCCTGTTACTGATGGGCTTTCTTTAGGATTGTTAGTTACTGTCAAAGTCTTTCAACGATGAAACAAGCTCTTATTTCAATCACATAAAGTAGGCTACAGTTCATTTATTTCATTTATAAGTTCGTTTTAGCTTCCATTTCATTTCAACTTGCAACCTTGACACCTTCTCAAAAACCAAAGCCATTTAACCTCAACTAAAATTTTCTTTTAAAGTGAAACCCATCGATGATAATTGTTGGGGATGCCATGGCAACATATTCCAAACGATTTGCGTGTTGTGCATATTTTATGACCAAGTTTACTGTCATGGCCATCAATTGGTAGAAGAGAATTCGTTACTTCTTAATTTCTGCAACTTAATTGCACTTACCTTCAGTCGGAGAATTGGCAAACTGCTTGATTTGAACTTGCTGCCCATTGACTTTCCTCCATTCAAATTTAATTGAAAAATATTTGAAAAATTTAATTCTTTATTATTTATTAGCCATGTGAATTTATGTAAATTGCTCGCAAAGACACACAGGTTCACTTTTAATTACATTAAAAAACTTATTAAATGATGAATGCAAAATGAACAATGTTGGTGATATGCATTTTTTTTTAATCAAAAAAACTTGGCAATTGGCATTCGCGTGTAGATACTTTTTTATGACTTGTTTACGAGCCGCTAATAGCTTAAAGTTGAACTTGAATTATGATTTATTTAATTTGTGCTTTTTTGTGAAATTGTTTACCGTTGTGTAATGGCGACGGTTAATTTTACGATAAAGGCGTGAGCGCGCGCGCTATATTTCGTACGATATTCCCTCCAATTGGAACTCTCAATGCGCCGGCGCGTCAGTTTCGGTTCGCGTTTAGGCAGCAACTGATTTGGCCAACAACAAGTTCGGACAGCTTCAAGCCGGGCTTAAAGTTTTGAGTGGCTTTGGAGTGCGCTGGTTGGTTGATGGGCCCAAAAGTTAAAACTGGTTTCGATTTGGTCATATGTGTGTGTGTGTGCACGCGATCTTTCTCTCTCTCTTTCGCGCTGGCCCTCTCCGAAGAGAGAGATTTATGTGACTAATTGGTCAGCGATCTTCCCCGTTGGCTTTTGAGCAATTAGTTTTGATTCTAATTGGTCATTTGGCTTGGACACCAAACGGGTTTCTGATGGCTGCTCCGATTGGATTATTTAAATAACAGTTATATCACAGCTAAGACGAATTGAGTTGTGTATGTTAATTGGGTTTTCGGATGAGCAATGATGTGGAAAGGTTATAGCCATAACTTGGCATAATTTGATTATTTTTTGTGGGTGTTTTTATTTTGCTTAAACAAGGCTGGGACTTTGTTCGAGTTTTAATTAAACAATTGAATTATTGAAAAGGGTGATCTTGTTCTAATGTTGAACTTAATCAAGGGAAAACGAATTTCAATGGAAATTATGCAGCGTGTAAAGTTACTGAAAGTGAAAAGTAGGGTGCAACGGATCAGGGTTTTTGAATTGATAATTGAATTCTGTGAATAACTGATGATAGAACGGGCAGGTTAGGGAAACACTTTGGTGTTTTTATGATCTCAGAGCAGAAGTATCCACAGCGGCTTCTCTTTCAATCGGGGTCACCCAAGAAGAGGGGACTGAAAAATGTGTCTGTCTCTCTCTGACATTTAATGATGTATGAAGACGGCAAACATTCGGTATGAATTGCTGAGTGTGTGCGGTCCCCAGAGGCTATGGCTGGTGAACACTGCATTTATTTACACATATCAGCAGTTATCTGCTAAATTCTACCGAAATCGCAAAAAGCGATTGGTTCTGAGAGCTGACATTGGATATCACAGACTTAAATACAAAAAAGTTTGTATGGCAAAAAGGATGCGCTGTTTTTTTTTTTTTTTGGTATCTATATACGACACTACGTTTTTGATTGTACCAACAAACTGACCGCACGGAATAAAGTCTTTATAAGCTCGATCCCTGAGCATAATCCGTGAGTCACAGGATGAATTTGCTGCAAAGGATAAGAGGAACAGAGCTTTTTTTTTAAATTAGAGATTTAAAGAGCAGAACTCAAGATCCTCATGGTGGGCTAAATTAAAAATAGACAATTTTTCACCTATGTAAACAAATTGGCCATACACCCGAAATTGCTGGTAATAGAAGCGGCTTAGGGTCAGGAGAATACTGCAGCGAATACAGCCTAGAAATCTTGTAAGTCGCAGAATGTTACTACCAATAAGACCTACCTAAATAGCCACACTCACACGAGCTGAGACGTTTAACTGACAAACTTATCAGTTCCATTGAGTTTGACCCCTGTTGTCTTTCTGTTTGTATATCAAAAGCGAAGACTCGTGTTTCGATGCCCCATTAAGCAGTTGAAGCATTTGAAAGAACTTATTTTGGATTTGGTGACAAAATCCTTTACAAATTAAATTTTATATCGGATATTTTTCCGAATAGATTTGGATTAGCTTGTTCAATCTAACCTATTTCAACCTAAGTTCATATTGGTTAAGAGGACTGAAGTCCAGGTTTCGGCATAAATCACATGCACATTTGGGCATTTTTATCGGCGGCATAATTGCGGAAACAGAGCAGCAGCGAGTTTAACTTTTGTATGTTTGTATGAACAGTAGATAGAGACGCGCTTACAATAAATTGATAGGCCAGGATAGGCCCATTGGGATACCATATATTCCCTGTTTAAATCATGAGCGTTTCCTCGTGACTGAACCATTTTGAGGACGGTTAAAACTTCAGTAGAGATGTGATTTGTATTTTAGATGCTTCCAAAAAGTTAAGCTGAAAGAGGTGACCAAGTGTTTTGAGTTTTCTAAAGAAGAAGACGGAGTAATCTCTCAGAATATCACTATTGGATCAAGAATGTTCGTTCTCAAAAGTAAGGTAAGAGTAAAAATTCTGGATCCAAGAGCGAATATTCTCAAAATAAAAGACAAAGTATTAGAAGAAAGAGGGAGTGAGAGAGACCGACTGCCCACTCCACAGCATTCAATTTTTCCTAAGTTGTGATGGACTTAGAGATGACATTAACATTTCTGTTTTGTCATACGGCAGCATAGCCGACTCGGCTATAACCGATAAGCAAGACGCGGCGTCGAAACCATAGTTTAAAATGTACGCAGTTGTACCGCTAAAATCACACAACGACACATTTCGTTTCTTATGAGAACAATTACCGATTGCCTCTCCTCACAGTAGTTCCAGCACACACAACCCTCTGCCATGTAAAAAGCAACTCTGAGAGCGTGTTCAACGCTACTCTCTCAGATAGAACTCTCTAAGGTCTACTGGTGAGTCCTAGGTTGAACGTGGGCTGCCCATCTGCTTCGCAAACGGAAAGATTATTCAAACGTTTCATTGCCAGGCGTTAAGTTTCATTTCTAGTGATATGGTTATATGAGACCAAGGGCACCTCTTACATGGTCTCCGGGTGTTTTGTATGGTAGTGCTTGTCTAACCAGGCTCCACGTTGAGTTGGATACGGACATCCCTTCTTATTTTCCCCCATTCTTTGATCATGACTGTTTTGCTTGCTTCTCTTCTTGTAGAAATCTCTTTCTGCTGACGTTTTGTGAGTCGTTCTTAGTAAGAACTTTCAATGAAATAATGGTGAGTAATCATTAAATAATTGATATTGGAATTTGGCTAGCCTGGCAAAATTTTTCCAAAATTTCTTTCTTTAATTTGAGTTTTTTAAAGCAGTTTTCTGTTTACATCTTAGTAAACAATTCCCTAATTCCAGAATATCTTTTGAGCTTTTTCTGTAAATTAAGCGAACAGAAGGAGGAACTTCATGGTAAGCAGTCCAAGAACATAAATCTAATTAACCCATCGGGACTTCTTCGGTTAGTATTAGAAGTAGCCACGGGCCTGTACTTGACTCTTACTCAAACCGGATTCAATCTTTGCTGCAGATCTCCACACTTGGCCCAACAAGCCCTGCGGCATATGTTTAGCGGCTGCTTCAAGTATTTAAAAATTAAAAACAAAATTCTTTGCCATTTTTTAAGCTTATTCAATTTTGTGTATAATTCAACAAATTAAATCAGCAAATCATATAATTGTGATCACCCCACAGACGTAGCCACAAACTGGCAGCAAGCAGCAACATTTGCCGGGGCAAGCAGCAACAGCTAACAGTTGCAGTTGCTTCCGCGGCAGCAACAACACGCCGGGTATTTAGACACAAGCAAACAGCAACAGCAACAACAACAATGCCCAGGCCCAGGCAAGCAAATAAATCGTGATCACCTGGTCAAGAGGGGCCCTGGCCGGGTGTAGGTGGAGTTAAGGCGGGCATCATGCAAGCTGTGGAGTCTGCAACTTGGCAACTCAAACTCAACTCCTTTTTAACTCCTGCAGCAATAAATGTTGCGCTTGTCTAGCTGATAAAGCCACACAAAGAGCGAAGTGATCTACTAACAGCAACAACAACAACAACAACCAGATCATGTTTGTCGTGTCATACGGAAAGAAAAATGCCCCAGCCTGGTGCGGGCAGTGGGTAGTTGGAACCAACCGATCGCATACACAACACGCTCGCTCTTCCTCCTCCTCCTTCTCCTTCTTTTCAACGTCGTGGTGGGGCATTCAAATTTGGCGCTTGAATTTGTTGCAAGTTCAGAGTTGAAGCTGCAGCTGGAACCGAAACAGCGGGGAGTCGTCGCCAGAACCACAACAACAACAACAACAGCCACAATGCATGTCGCTGAAATCGAAATCAAGATCAGAACATAGAACGCTGCAGATCAAAATCAGCAACATCATCGGCCACGCCGCACGTATCAAATGGGAATGGGAATCCTCATGTGAGTTCGTGACGCACAATGTGGTCATGGGCAACGAGATTCGGGCAGGCTCTTGCACCAATTTGATTCTAATTGTTAGCTCGGGCATCAGCTGCTGCCGCTGAGGATGATGATCATCATGCCTTAACCGATTTGTGTTCACAGTTCGTGGTCTGCAGGTCCGCTAGCTGTGTTTGGGGTCCCCCTTTTTGGCGCTTCATTCGCCTATCAGTCTCGTCTAATCGGCGTATCAACAGTTGATTTGATAAGCCATTAAAGAGTATGAAGAAGGGCAAAGGACTGAAAGAAGAAGAGATGCCAGCTCCAGTTGTTCACACTAAACTTGGTATTATCTTGCCGCACCTGACTAGATCTCCGATGAGGCCGTTGGAAGAGTATAGAACAAACTTTAATAAAAAGCAGGTCACTTCAAATTCCTTTCCCCCCCTGCTTCCTCCTCACCTTTCCTGTAAATCTTCCCTCCCCCAAATTAAGCAACTGACACACATTTCGTGCCAATTTAATGCCCCAACAAACAAAACTCAACCTCCGATCTGCTCTGTGGACAGGGTAACAGTGAACTTTTGGGTATCTTTGCTTTTTGCCTGATTATCAACTGCTCCAGACAACAACAGCAACAACGGCAAAAAAGCAGCACAACATCAAACATATGCGCTGATCAAAGCTTGAGCAGATCAAGATCAAGCCGAGATCAACCATCAGGCGAAAAGGCAAACAACAAACTGCCGGCCACGATCCGATCCGATCTGGTGGGGGGACCCAGCATGTGAGCGCTTTCAAATTGTTTCAAGTGTGAAGATCAATTTCATGGCGCATTACCAGAGCAAAGGCTTCTTCTGGTCGCCACTCTTCAAGTCGGTTTGCCCATTTGCATGAATTTGAATACAATTGACGAATTGTACATTTGGTTATTTGTCTGTTTTTTTTTCGTTTTTCGTTTGTCTGATCTATTATAATCTGTGGCCATTGTTTGCGGTGAGAAATTTTCAAGCTGAGAGTGTGAAAACGAAAAAGATGTGCACCCAACTGGCATATGAAATGGCGTGTCGGGAATTGATCCATCATTGGGGCCCCGGCTGAACTTTAGCCGGTAATTAGTTAGAATGCAAATGTCAACGGGAAAGTTCATTGGACCCACTCATAATCGCCGTCGATAATTTATTGGCTACGCGAACCATTTCGACAGCAGCTCCAGCTGCAAGTCCAACTCCCCCAAACTAATCAGATTGACCCACTAAACTAGTCTTGAGTCCATGCAACCCGTCAACATTATTATTTGGCTTGTTAACTTGTCTGCACGAAATGACATTTTACAGCTAAATTTGCCGTCTGGACAAGATTTCCCAATGAGAGCGAGTCGAGAGCTGCAACCTAACGACGCCACGTTGCAATGCCGAAGATGTCCAACATTGATTTTGCAAGATCTGAGAGCTATGCTATCCCAGTCGCAGTCAGGCCCTGGCAGCAGCTTCTGTCTGAACTCATTTAGTCTCCCTCTAACGAGCCCCGGCGAAGTGAACTGAATGATTCTGGGTGCCTGTTGCTATTTCGCCAAATAAATCATAGTCGTCATTCGGATTCGGTGCTTTTCAAGTGACAGCCCCATCGATGAAGTCCTGCTTGGGTCGGCGGTGGAAATATATGGACCACGACTCTGGGTTAAAATGGCAAGCAAATCAGTGTCTCATTAGTAAATTAACACTACCACAAAAGGTAGGGCTGGGCTTAATGGTAAAGGGAATGCCCTAACTTGGAAACTAACTTTTGAGCTACCACCAAAACTATAACAATTACAATTCCTAGGCACTTGAGTCAGTCCTAAGCGATTTCCAAGATACTGAATGTGACCCATCGACGGAGATTAGCTAAGTACTTCTGAGCGATTCTTTAGCGACTCTTAACCACGTTCTAAACAATAGTTGAAGGAATTCGACTGGCATCCTTAGCGTCAAATAACTGCTGAGCGTCTTGGGGCCTAAGCGGGGTCTAAGCGATTTTTTAAATACGCGAGAAGTAGATGAAATTCAAAGTTATTTCTTTACCTCTAACAAGCGACTTTCCAGACTCAAGGGGCCTAAGTCGAAGCAGTAAGTAGATTTTGTAAGCAACTTCTTAGCAAAGCTAATGTGTTGAGTGTCTTCTGAGCGACTGACCTACTTTTAAGCGATTTTGAGTCGCGTTATAGCAATAATTTGGAAATTCTTTAGAAAAATTGGTCTTCTAAAAGCGACTCCTAAGCAAATCTGTTGCGACTGTTAACTCATAGATTCCTTATGAGCGAAACCTAATCACCTTCAAAGCGACCTCTTCTTTGCTACGCTTATCGACCTCTTAGGAAAAGCATACACTCAGAGGAAAAATTAAGCCGATCGTGCTTGATTTCAAATAGTTCTAATATCAAAAGTGACTAAAAGACGGAATATTCTTAGATCCAAGCTGAAAATACTGAGATTTAGAGATAGAAATTCTTGGTTTTATATTAAATCGGCTGCATATATTTTTGGTTGTAAAAGCATTATAATATCTGATAACGGAGAAGGGCTGATAGAAAGCAGACACGACCGGCAAAATACACGGACGAAGCTTTTAGCAACAAATATACTTCAACAATCAACCAGGGCCTTGGTGGACATGACATTCGCTTAGAAAACGTCAAGGTCGTGAGATCTAGTCCCCATTGGAGAATAGTTAGGAGTAATAGTACGTGCAGTTTTCGTTGTAAAAAATCCAAATTGAAGCCGATTTCAGTCTCGGCAATTCGTGCTAGAATTCTTTGGGTGTCACAGTTTTAGGGCGATTCCAAATTGAGTTCGAGCAGAGGAGAGGTTCTTTAAGCCTAGTACGGAGGGCGTTCGAATTTTCCTTGAAGAAATTTGCCTGATATTCCTTTTGTGGAATGTAAAAGGCAGTGTGACCAGAAAACATTAAAAAATATACCAAAACGGAAAATAAATAAACTGGCCAGCTGATTTGTCTTTTGTCTTAACTATAAGATTTAAATAAAATGAGGCACTATGCACAACATGGATAAAGTTGCAATTGCAGTGGCAGCTGTTAAGCTGAAGAATGTGAGCAAGACTCAGAATTGGATTCGCCTGTTGCCAAGAATCTAATGGTCTGCACGAGGCCGGATAAGTCCAATTATAATTGTTTTTTTTTATCCATTTGGAACATCATTCCGGGCGAGGACCCACTTAGGTGCACATAGCGCTGCAACGAAAGATGGCTCAATTTATGCATTTGGACGTGCCCTTCAACATGACAAGATTCCAACATGGCGCAACTGCTTCCCAAACACTTGTTGTAAGTGCGATGTCCAGCTGCTTGTCATTCGGACAAGGAATATCAGCTGTTCGATACAGTCCACACACTTCATCGATATGGCAACTCTCAAAATTCCTTGGCTTTCTGCGTACCAAACATCAGAATGAGGCAAGGAAAAATTCCTTAAGCAATTTTTTTTATATAGAGTTTGACAGCTGAAGGAAAATTCGAACGCCCTGCGTACTAGGCTTTAGCGCTTCCTCTCTAACGTACCCTAAGCGAACCTGAGTGGCTGCAAGGGGATTTTAATTATTTTCCAAGGCGACTAAGGGACTCTTTTTTTCATTCTTTATAAAAATAGCTTTTACACATACGGTCACCTTCACCAGCTATTGGCGCCAGCTGTGATGTAACCAGCCTTGAAAAAGCAAGTTCTCAAACTTTGCCGTTCGGATCCGACGTTAAACTTTCTCTTGTGCGAAAAAATTAAAGCACACACGTCAAGAGATTAAGAGAAGCTTGGCCCCGTCTTTATTGCTAAGGTAGTGATCTTGTAAGTGTGTCAGTATCTTCTAAGAATCCTGATATTTTCCTTCCTACACAAATCCGACGCTACTCTAAGTGGCTAATCAATTTGTGTAAGAACGTGAGTGACAAAGCATCCGTGGAATGGCTACTAAGCGAAGTCTCCGAGCGACGCCTCTTGCAACTGGAGAGTGTATTTTAAATGTTGTGAGTATAGTCTGTCTTTCATTAACGACTCTGTGCAGCTCAGAAGTCCAGTTTATCATAATATCCCAACGAGCGGCATCTAAGCTACTTTGAAGGGCGCGTGACTATCTAATGTCCATACAAAAGTGCTGAGCAGCAGGGCATTTGACACACCGACAGTGTAAGGTCATTACAGGTGGCTACACGCACACACGCAATGCCAAAATGCGATAGGGTTTTTTTAAGAAAATTAATTTAGATTTATTAAGAATTTAGGCAAACGGCATAACCCAATTTTGAGTTTCTGGTTTGTCGGAAAAGTGACCTACTGTTAATGTACCCTATTTCATAGGGCATTAACTCTCCACTGAATGCCACACGAATGCTCCAACTCTTAGCTAAAAAAAAATATCGCCAAAGTCATAAATTAGATTTGTTGACCAAAAAAGCAAAAGGGTGAAGGCAACAAATTGTTCGACCAGGGCATAGGAAAACACCTCAAACAAAATGCCTGGAAGCCAACAGCAGAGCCAGGCCAGAAATGTGGAAAAGCTCAGTTCAGTTGTTGGTGGTGGACTGCAGCCTGCTAAGTGATCAATCGTCGCGATCGACGGCACGTTTATGGTTGTTGTATTTGTTGTTGTTGTTGGGGACTATTACTCATTGGGATATGGGTTATTATGTAATGCGATTGATATTTAAAATTACCCACTGTTTAGTTGGCTAATTAACTACCAACATTATATATAATTAGCCCATCCATTATGGCCAACTAAATGCCAAAAAGTTTTGGGCTAACTTTAATCATTTAATTGAATTTTGGACAGGAAACACCTAAAACAAAACCTTTTCACTTTCAATTTTCGGCAAATTAATTTGCCTAAAATGCCAAACTGATTGATTTGCATAGCGCAGAAGTTGTCCAATATCAATTAGGCTCCCAACGTCTTAAATGGCGGGTGGGAGTGGGGGTGCAGGTTGATTTGTATGAAAAATCACAGTAAATCATTCACAGCCTAAAATGAACAACGTGGATGATAAGCATCCTGGTCGGCTGCTGTCAGGGGGTAGAGGTAGTTTACCTGAGCGGGTGCAGGTGTAATGGCCAGGAATAAATTACTGAAAGGGTTAATGCTTTTCATTAAAAGCTCCTTAACATCTCGCCGTTTGTTTGCCTACAAAAGGATAAAAGGATTTGCTTCCAGGAATTTGGAAAATTGAATTTAGGGACTTACTTTAAGTCCACACACACCAATCAATAATTTATATGCGAAAAGTTGCCACTGTTGGTGAGTAAGTCAAAGGTGTGGGTGGGGGGAAGCAGGCTAAAGATCACAGGTTTTTAACCCTTTCACTATATGTCTCGATATGAATACATAAGCAGAAGCAGCAGCAGCAGCCGCCGTCGAACTGGCTCAACACCAAAGTCACTCATACGCTCCGTTGGCTCTCTCACGACTGCGCTAACTCTCTCTCTCTCTGCCGCATACTAAGACAACATTTGAGTGCTTTTCCGCTCAGACAGAATGTCGTCAGTTGCCACTGGAAAGCCGCTGAGTGAGTAGGTTCTTTTCTTGTTCAAATTCAGGCTTTTCCGACGGCTGGCATATTTTTCCTCCATGTTTAGGATTTTGTTTCCTTTTTACAAATGCTTACAGATTTTCGTATATTTCTTTTCAGTTTTTTTTCTGTAGAAGGGAGGGGGAGTGGGGGCGCATTAAGTTGGATTTTTAATTTATTTTCCTTGCTGCTTCCTGCTTGGGCAGAAAAAGGGCTCGCCTTTTGTTTTTCTTACGGTTTCTGTTTCTTTGGCTCGTCGCTCTCTCTGGTTTGGCTGATGGTTACACTTCCGTTTTGTATTTGCTCAAATTTGCTTTCAGCCTATGTTTTTTTTTTTTTGTTTATAAGTATTTGGTATGCAAATGTTTCTAGCACTTTGCTTTGTTTTTAAAGCGGGATTAAGTGGGATCAACAAAATTTGAAAATTGAGAATGCCCTGTTTGAGTTTAATGAGTTGAGTTACCAGTGTGAGTGGAAAGTGGAAATTTAATATTTCATTTTTAAAAATTGTTACACTATAATGAACTATATATTATTTTTTAAATTGCAAAAATGTCTGCGTTAGAAAAATGTATAAGAACTTTAAGTATTACCAAAATAATTAACATTATCTCCGAACAATTTATAATTCAGAGTCTTTCGAATCTTTGTAAACCCACGAAAGATGTTAGTTACTTAAAATAATGGCGCTCTTCCAGTATTGCACTGAGTCTGCTATTATAGCCCTATTTCACTGTTTTTTAAGACAAACAAATTCTTGGAACTGTTAAATAGACACAAATTTGAATACTATTCAAATGCATAATTTACATCTTGAAGATATATACATCAAAACTCATTATAGAATCACATCAATATTTACTATATAATTAACACTTTTCTGTGGATGTACAAATTATAATTCAGGCCCAATTAAAAGCTGATTTTGTCTCTATTCTACTTAAAGTTATACTGATTAAAAGTTTTGCATTTGATAGGCTCAAGGTCAGTGGTATAATTCAATTTAATTAACACAAATCAACAGAGATTAATTAAAACATTTTGTCCGTAAAACGATCACTGTTTCGAGGATAACCATATTCTCTCATCAGCGGACTTTGTTTGCTGTTCATATTTTAAACAACTTAACGTTTCGCTATTTAACTTCAGTAGTCGAATAAAAACATGAGAATTTCTATGTGTTAAATTCGCAGCCTAAAATTCAGCTATGGCTTTTGAAGGTGTTTTTTCTGTTTACCAATTTGCTGTGATTAATTTTTTTCTTGCTTATGGATGCAACAATTTGTTCAGTGATCCTCCTAAGCAGAGCCAAGGGTTTTTTTGTATAGGTAGTTTTTGGTTTTTGTTACAAGCGTGCCAAACATTTTTCATATGGTCCTTTTTAACAGCTCTGAAAGGTAAGTACTTTTGAGTAACTGTCTTCTTTTCACAAAGTATTATGACGAAAGCAATATCCAGGATATTTTCTTCGAGTTTAGTCTTAAAATGTTTTTATTAATACATGGAATAAAAGCATTAACCGGTAAATCATTCTAAAGGGAATATACGCATTTAAAATTTTCAAAAAATTATTTATTTTTGTTTGCTAATCTAAATGTAACATTTAAGTACAAACACTGGAAATTTCAAGTCAATCCCCCAATTTCTTTTGAAGATACACTCACATTTGTAAGGACTTATCAGGTAAATTTAATTTAAGTGTGTTTTCAGAAGTCGGTGACCATGATTTCTCGAAAGCAGCTCAATCGATCGTTTTGAAATTTTAACACAACCTTCTGAGATATATTCTTTAGGTATTGATCGAAGGAACACGATAGCGGATAACTAGTTAAATTATATTTAAAAAAAAATAATTACCTGAAAAAATTTCGTCGAAAATTCGACCTTTTTTTATCAAGACGACATTTGGTTCAAAATCTAAAAATCGACGATTCCTTTGATTATTTTTTAATGCACTAAGGGCCGTTTTCTCTGTTGCTGTTTTTGCAAATCTAGTGGATTGGTGCAAAAAACATGAGAAAACGGCCCTAAAAGAATCTATTTGTTTTTAGAGCGAAGCTCTTTACTGACGTCAGACTGGGAGTGAATCTTGAAAAATTTTGTCTTTGCGACAGATTCTTTTGGGGTTGTCTTTGATTTTTGTGTTTTGTATTTGCAAAATCAGCTGCTTTTACCATTACCGCGTAGTAGCAGGTGGGTTTGTGTGGATGGATAGTGTGGTAGGGGAGGTGTCACCTCCTAGTGATGGGTATTTGGCAGAGACCTGGTGGGGATCAGGTGAAGATTTGTGAGGATCTGCGGGGTTCTGGCGGAATTTGGTGCTGATCTGGTGGTGATGTGGTGGGAACTGGTGTTTATCTGGTGGGACCTAGTGAGCTCTGGTTTGATCTGTGTGGATCAGGTAGGGATCTGGTGGGGATTGGGTGGGATCTGGTGGGAATCTGATGGGAACCAGGTGGGTACAGGTGGAGATCTGGTGGGGATCTGATAGGGATCTAGGAGGATCTGGTGGGGCTCTGGTGAAGATCTGGTGGGGATCAGGTTGGAATCTCTTGGGGATCTGGTGGGGATCTGTTGGGGGTCTGGTGGCGATCTGGTATGGATCTAGTGGGGATCTGGTAGGGATCTAGAGGGGATCAAGTGGTGATCTGGTTGGGGTCTAGTGGGGATCTGTGGGATGTGGTGGACTAACAGTGACTAACATGACCTAACACGACTAACAGTGACTTAACAGTTACTTAACAGTGCTAAAAGTGACTTTACAGTGATTTGGAGTGACCTAATATTTGTAA
Organism: Lordiphosa clarofinis; assembly: GCA_018904275.1. Taxonomy (NCBI): domain Eukaryota; kingdom Metazoa; phylum Arthropoda; class Insecta; order Diptera; family Drosophilidae; genus Lordiphosa; species Lordiphosa clarofinis. The sequence goes on from JAEIGQ010000141.1 coordinate 841,663, forward strand.
TTTAACTTTATTTATACGAATCCAAATGTGTCTTTTTTTTTTGTTTTTTGGTTTGCCTCCTCTGTCCTCCCCTCTTTTTTGATTTCGGATTAAACCGTGGTCACCGCTAAGCACAGTTTTTTGAAGACCTTCAGGAGATCCTCTGCTGGAGCACACCAGATCATTTTATTTACAAATCATCAGTGCCATTAAAAACCTAAATGTTGCCTCCTATTGAAACAATTCTTTTGGTTTTTGTAAAATAAAATACATTTCCACAATAAATTGATAAAGTTCCTTCTTATCGGCCTTCTTGGTGCATTTAACCCCTTTAAACCATAAGGGTAGGATCTTGTCATAAGAAAACTTTCCAAAAATATTCGAAACTAAAAAGAAGTGCGTACAATGAATTTTGTCCATTGTGAAGATAAGTAAATCTCAACTGTTAATGATTTGAGGATGTAATATTAACTATCGAAAACTTTCTAAGGTTCGCTGTTGCTTTAGGCAATTGTTTATATAACAGCAGCCTAGAAATTATACTGATCTAGCCACGAATATGCCTATACTGGGGTTCACAATCTCTAATCACTCACACAGCACACGCCACCGAACTCACTTTATATCTTTAATGAGTTTGCTGTTATTCGAAAAATGATTACCTTCATATGAATTGGTCTCTGCACTGCCGTAAGCAGGCTGTGGGCTTACCTGAAAAAAAGAAGCATTAATGCTCCAATTGGGATGGATAGTTCTTGTATTCTTTTTTAACATCCTTTGAACAATTCGGATAAAAATATGAGTTTAATCTAATATTAAATGAATATAATATTAATATAAAATATAAAATGGACATCAACGAAAATTTTAGGGTAAATTTAGGATAAGCCATTATAAATTAGACTGAGATTAGGGTGAGAACCTTATTTATTCAATAATCTAAATCCCTTAATAAGGTAAACTTGTTTCCAGTTTTTGATTCGGTTTGGAATCAGGAGCTTCTGAAGCTCCTGTAGTAAATTTGAAATGATAAAAATCAAGTAAAATAGGAAGGACCGTCTTCCTAAAACTTACTAAAATTATTCTTTGAGATTTGAAGAGTACACCATATTCTACTAAATCAAGTATTCAAACATTTCGTCGTTTTTTTTTTGTGTATAAAGTCATTCAGCAAAAGTTTTCCCTTTTCTCATTTCATTCAGGTCCACAACTGGCTCTGTCCTGCTCTGCTCTGGTGTGTGTTTTGGAAACGTTTTCTAGCAATTAAGTACATTTTATGCACATATACACATAAATTTAATTTCCTTTCCCTCCCAACTCTCATTAGGGTCCGAGCAGGACGGACCCCTTCAAAAAAATAATACAAGTAAAAGTTGCCAACGGCTTCCTTCACTCCCCTCCCCCGCTGTAGCATAGGTTGCACAGATATATGCTTATACTGTACATATGTATCGCATATATGTACCGGGCACGAATACGAATCAGGCACCGGCAACGGCTCCAGCTCCAGCTCCACGTATGAGTGGTGCATTGCGATTGCGAGTTGTACTCGTCATATACGTGACGTCGACAGCGACGCCAGCTGCTCAGTTGGCGTCAGCTTTTACTCAGCATTTATTCGTTTAGGTTTTTTTTTGGGGCGCTCGCTTCCAGCTCCAAAACACTGAGCGAGCAAGAGAGAGAGAGAGAGAGTGCGGCTCACACATACACATACATGCGCATGTGTTGCTGCATACGAGTTGGCGTGTGTGTGTGTGTATGTTTTTTATTTCCTTTTGGCGCGTGTTGTTTTTTTCTGGGTGTTGTTGTTGTTGTTGTTTTGCTCCCCAGTTTTTAGACTCCGCCTTTTTTGTCGTCTGCATGTCTCTGGCGCTGTCTCTGTGGCCCCCACTCCCCCCTGCCCCACAACGTTCGTACTTTTTACTGTTGTGGGATTTTTAAGCGTCGTCGTCGTTCCTTGCCGGTGGAAGGGGTGGGGGGGAGGAAAGTGGGCGGCATTGGGCGGTGAAAGAGTGAATGCGAATGTGAGAGCTGGGGCTTCGTTTCGTTTCGTGTGATTTATTCTCTGTACTCGTTGCGTACTTATGCTTACTTGCTCTGTGTATGTGTGTGTGTGTGTGTGTGGGGCTCATTCTCATCCATTCGTTTTTTAAGTTAATGTGTTGTTGGGGCGCTGGAGTAGTAGGAAGGGGGGGGGGGGGGTGCTCTCAACGAAACGACGAATGAAAAACGAATGAGTTTGTTGTTGCTGCATGTTTAGGTTTATTTAGTATGTATGTAAGTATGTATACGTCTGCTGCTGCTTTATGTACATATGTACCCACTCTTTTTCTAACGTTTGTATCGCACATACATACACATACATTCCCATTTATATGAGTTTTGGACTCTAATGGGCTCATATCATTACACACATATAATTTATAAGAGGGACTACACTCTTGGTACAATTCAAGTTAAGCATACGTCATGTTGGACCCTAAGTAGAATTTGACTAATTGATTTAAAGAAAATAACTTTGGAAAACTTTTTAAAACAACTTATTTAAGCTGGTACCAGACTTTATTGAATTATAAAACAACAAGGGTGGGCTAAAAGGTAAGCGAATTCGACCTTAAAATGTTGTTTCAAATGTTCTCCAAACATATTTCTTGTAAAAATAAAAGGAAGGCTGAATAAAAATGTTTGTTTTTATTTCCTATCCAGGTCAAGCTGTTATAATTTACATATATGTATGTGATAATAACTTCTGGTCGTCTATTGAGCTGAATCAGGAATCTCCTTGTTCTATATTCAGCAGAATTTGCCCGATTACTGAAGGTATAAAACTACGTTTTTATGTTGTTGCTTAAGCACATTAAATATCTATCATTTCTGAATTCTACACTGAAAGAAATATCAAGAATTTGTGTACTTAAATCAAAAATTTTCAGGTTCAAAACTTTAATAAGCCAGAAAATTCTTGATTAAAGTACGGAATTTCTTCATTCAAGAGAGTTCTCAAAAATCCCTAAATTTTTACTTTCAAGAACGTTTTGGATATGTTAAGCAAAATACGGAATTTTTTTCAGAAGATTTGGAGATCAAAATAAGAATAATTTTGACCTATTTATGTTAGCTAAGAGCAATTTGTACATAAAGTAAGATCTCATTTTTACATAGTGAACGACATGATTTTAAGTCAAATTTTCTTTCCTTGAATCAAGAATTTTCTATAAATTTTGTATTTTTAAACGATCAATTTTGAATTTAAGAACAATTCGTACTTGAAGTAGGAATATTCAAAAGCGGATAGTTCTTTTCAAATTCTAGACCCCAAAAAGAATAAAATCATGTGCGTTTTTTAAGACCAAATCATTCTGCTTTTTTATGATTGTAGTTTTTACAACTGAAACGAAATTGCTTAATTTTGACAAAAAAATTTTATGAGTTGTTGTGTCGGAGTTCTTTCGTTAGATTTTTCACACCGACAAGAGTCTAACGAATGCCGAGGCATGGGCCAAGAGAGCAAACAACTTTCCAGTCGGTCAGAGCAGCTGTGCATTGCGTTATTTTCGCACTGCAATATACATACTCTTACTTTGTGGCCACGCTCTTCTTGAAAATCCCAGCTTTACAGACAAATTTCAGTAGCTTATACCAATTTTTAGGCCAAAAACATCAAACTATCGTTTGATGGAAAATTTTGGAAACTTTCCTATGTTCCCAATGTTTTGTAAAATATACAATTTGGTCGTTTTTTATTCATTGTTTAACAAGTATTTATAAACTGTCTTAAAGGTACACAGAATATATTAAGTTTGTATAAAAGTATGTAACAGGGAGCTATCATTTCCGACGCTATAAAGCGGGGGTGCCCAAGCCCATTCTGCAAGCCAAATGAAGCAAGTCAATAGATGGAGCGTATACGAGGCACACGCACCATAAGCCTACGACATAATAAACTCTTTCTTTCGAAGCCAATGATGTTGAACCCGCAACAACAACATTATATGTGACTCTCTGGCACATTAAAAGTCAATAACAATTTTGCCTAGGCGTGTCAGCGCTTGACTCGCTCGCGGAGTCCGATCGCTTTTCGCTATTCACGGCGGCTTTCTCTTTCACTTTCTTGTAGTTTTTCTTGTTTAAAATACAATATTTTGTGCATAACTATTTGATTCCACGAGGACGCTCAGCTATAAAGGATATAGTCTTGATCAGCATCAACAGTCGAGTCGTATGAAGATACAGATCTAAGAGACGGTAAGTGATAGAGGTTTGAAATGTATAGGATGTACATGTACTTGTACTAAATCAATTTTATGTTTCATATTAAGCACGCCCCCTGCCGACCCCGCAATAAGGAAAAGACCTTATCTCATCCATAATTTTGTATATAAATCTTATCATTCTTTTACACTCATTCTTACCGGCAACACACCGTCTCCAATAAATTGAACTAAGACCTTACATGGCGTAGCCACAGTCGAATAGTTGTGGCTACGCCATATAAGGTCTTAGTTCAGTTTATTGGAGACGATGTGTTGCCGGTAAGAATGAGTGTAACAGAATGGCGAATAGATAAGTCTGCGTTTGTGTGAGCTACAGATGTAAGATCCATAAAAAGGCGGAAGTAACGAGCATCGATAGTTGTTAGTGATGTGTAAACTAGTTAGATGAAGTGGATCTGTGATTGGAGTTGGGTGAGCTGGGACTGGAACCGCCACATGGTCACTATAGTGACGCCATCTATTTGTCAGTTCTGAAAATCCCTCTACCAGCATAGTTTTATTATTGGTCAAGTAGGGCTGCTACAGCAGGTACAGAGTATATTACAATCTTTTCCAACAATTTTCAACATTTTTAAACAAAATGTTAAACAAAAAACCAAGTTAATTAAATAAAAAATAGTTTTCATATTGACTGAAGAGCAGCAAACACTTGACTCCCTTTGGTCAAAGTCACAAAGAATATGAAAAACCCTTCAGTGAACCACTTGAAAGGGTTTTTTTTCACAAAGGTATCAAATAGTATTTGTATAAAGAGCACGAGACAGAGAATGGCAGAATGAACCACTTAGAGTAAAATGACAAAAAGGAGTCAACAAAGTAAACTGCAGTCAATTTTAAAAGAAGTTCAGCGACCAAGTCAAACATTTATTATTAAAGCAACGGAAAAATGGTCAAGCAAAATTGTTAATTTAATTTTAGCCAAGGCCAAGCAAAAAGCATAAGAACGGAAGGAAGTTGAACAGGCAGCAGGAGCAGCAAGAACCAGGTCAGTTTTAGGTCATTCACACAGCTCCGTCGTTGACCTCGCGACGGCCACGGCGACGGCTACTTTATTACTTTAAGATTTCGCCTTGACTTTGAACAACAGTTTGCCTTCATTTTGTTGGCGTAAGTTTTTCTCAGCTTTTCTTTTCTGTTATTTTTTTTTCTTCTTTCACATAATGGCCAAAAGCCACGTGAAGTTGTGGGAACAGAAACTTTAACTAAGGGGGGGAAGGGAAGGAGATGCCCAATTTCAATTTTCATTCAAACTCTTTGGACATTTTGTTTGACATCAAATCCATAAATTTCCAACAGTCACGTGTCAAGAGTTACTCTACTCCCTCTCTTTCGCTTCGATAGAAGTGCAACCAATTTGATTTGCATATTTTTTAGAAGCCTTGACACTCGAGTCTTACGTTTTGTCTCATCCCCCAATTTGGCCTAGCGTTTTCATTTTTTGTTGATTTTTACCGACTATTGTTATTACTTTTAAATTTTTGGAATGAGTTTGAGGCAGGGTTTTCAATTTGATTTGATTTTTGGACACGTGTGTCAAATTCTTCGAGCTAAGTGGGTAAGTGCTAGTGTGATGGGACTGGAGTGTTAGTCTCAGAGGACTTTCTTTGGATCCCTTCAAGAAGGAAGGAATAACCCGCTGTTTGAACGAGGCAGCAGTAGCTCAGCTGCACGCGAGTTTAAGCCTACGGACTTAGCCCTAGGTTCTTTACAGTCTGCGTTTCTGCACTTGAAAGTGTCTCTACGTCTAAATCCATCTTCAGCCATACTTTGATATACTAAAGTCCACCAAAATTTAGTTATTCAATCCCCTTAGTTATCCATTCAGCCTGTTTGCCTTAATAGTTTTGCCCTCACTTCAATTTATGCAAATCCCAAATCATTTCCCATTCGCCTCCTTCAACTACCGCTAATATTGTATATTGAAAATGTTAATGGCAGCGCCATCTAGCGGCCCGAACAGCTTCAGCTGTCGCTCAAATTCACAAATCCAATTGATTTCAACCAATTCCTCCAACTCCAAACTCCACTGAAGACAAAAGAAGAAAATAAAAAAGAAAGAGGAGAATACGTGCCGCAGGCGGAAATAAAAAGCGAAGACGAAAAATAGCATAAAATCAATTGAAAAACTTTTGCCACCGAAAGAAAATCTCACGCCCACACCCACAACCACATCCAATCCCGTTCTCCAGCAACCCCAAGTTCTATGTATGGCCGCATCGCATGAGTGACAAAGAAATGGGAAAAAATTGTGAACTAAATCCCCGCCGACGACGCCAGCTTGGAGAGCTCTCATTGGCCGTCGTCAAAACACATGGACATGGATTGTCAATGGAGTTGCGTATCCAAATGGGCAGCCCCGGGCGCTGTACATATGTATGTACGTATACGTACATATAGCGAAAGATGAGGCTGCCTCTGCTGCTGCTGCTGCTGTGCAGAACAATAAGCGCAAATGTAACAAATAAAATGCAAAAGATGCGAAATAAAAAATGACATTTCGTATACAAATCGAAGAGAGGCAAGAGGCAGCAACTGAATTGAATATTTAATGGCAGCCAACTGCTTCGCGGCGGAAAAGCGCGGCTGGTGGGGAGGGCACAGGGGGTCTTCTGTGTGGTTACGATTGTGAAATGTGCGCCTTGACAATTTCATGTCGGCCCTCGCCTTTTGTCTTGTAAATGCTTTTTATTGAATTTCCTTTAACTGCGGTTAAGTCTGCGCCTATTTGTGGCAAGTGGATTTTGGTTTAGGAAATGAGCAAATAGATAAATGGAATCAGATATATACAAAATATGGGAGATCTGTTTAGAAGATAGCAAAACAAATTTAGACGAAATTGCTGGCTTAAGTATCTGACATTAGGGCAGCCTTGAGATATTAAATGATAAAACTATTCTCAAATGGGCGTGCCTTTTGCAAAGCAAACTCTTTCGATTTTTTGTCGAACTGAGGAGAAATAATGCCAAAGAAATGCTTAGCAAATTTGCAAAAATACCAAATATGATTGAAAAATAACAAGTCTTATAAAAACAAACCAAAATATGAAATCTTTCTAAGTCCAACAAGAGCTTTCTTAAAAAATATGAAATATTTCCGATTTGAAAAAGGGTAGCTTGCTCAATATAAAAACAAACTGAGAAGAATTATGTGAAAGCCTATATAAGTTCTAAGTGTAAAGTTTTTAGAGGCTGCGAAATGGAACCGGAACCGAACATCTGAATACTGGATTGGACTGGACCTGAACCTATACCAGAGGACATCTGCTTGAACCTATGGTTCGATTCCAAAATAAAAAGTTTCCTTCTGCATCCCCTATGGATTGAGTTCTGTGACGAAATTGATATCTTTATGATTTTGTTTTATGAAAGAAGAGGCGAAATATTTTCACCATTTTTCCCTCGATTGTAATTGGCATTTCGATTGCTAACCCGCTGCCTGACCCATACTTTATCCACCAATAAGACTTAGCTCAGACTCTGCTAAGCTGCATACTTTTTGGATCCTCTCCGTTTGATTTCTTATAGCTGGTAAGCTAAGCTTCGCTTTGCTGTCTGTGCGTAGCGAGCCTTACTAATCTAAGGCCATTTCTTTCTCTATAGTTTTTAATTAGATAAGTCCGGTAATTTCGCCTTACTGCCCTAAGTCCGCATTCTTATTTTTCTCGCACCCGCATATTGATTGGGTTCGAACTTTCGAACCTCTACAAATTTGCATCCTGACTTGTTTTATAAATGAACCGATCGTTAATGGGTAGAATTATGTTAAAGAACATTTAAAGACCATTTTTAAAGTCTATACCATTGAAAACGAAGCTAAGTTATTCCACTACACTTTGGATTATATTATCAAGATAAGTTTTTTTTCTTAAGATACCAATCTGGTCACAGATCCGCAAGTGGCGCTTAACAAATGGAGAAGTTACTTTTCCAACCTACTGGGAGGCGATGACGAACAAGATGCCGCCTCTAGAGAAGTAACGATGCCACCAATCGACAACATTGAGATAGACCCCCGACCCAACAGGAAGTCTGTTTGGCCATACGAAGGCTAAAGAACAACAAGTCGCCAGGCGCTGATGAGTTGCCCGCTGAATTGTTCAAGGCTGGAGGCGATGAATGGAAGGTGCATGCACCAACTTCTGTGCCGTATATGGGTTGACGGAAGCATGCCCGACGATTGGAATCTAAGTGTTTTCTGTCCAATCTTTAAAAAGAAGACCCTGCAGTTTTCGCCAACTACCGCGGGATCAGTCTCCTCCCCATCGCATATAAGGTTCTGTCCCGCATTATTTGTGAACGTCTAAAGCCGCTTGTTGATACACTGATTGGACCTTATCAGTGTTCAGATATTCACATTGCGCCAAATTCTGGAGAAGACCTATGAGAGAAACATCGAAAATCACCATCTTTTTATCGATTACAAAGCCGCTTTCGACACGCCGATAAGGTCAAGGTTTTTCGAAGCCCTGTCTACTTTAGGTACTCCAGCAAAGTACGTTCGACTTTGCATGATTACGTTGAGAAGCACTCAAAGCTCCGTCAAAATAGGAACGAACCTCTCCGAGCCTCTTGATACCAAAAGAGGTTTTAGGCAGGGAGACACCTTATCGTGTGACTTCTTTAATCTGCTGATGGAGT
>JAEIGQ010000142.1:600000-845797 GCA_018904275.1 Lordiphosa clarofinis
TGAAAGATGACAAATCTTGTTTTTATTCTTGAAGAGTGTTTTGAGATTGAGAAATTCTTTCTAAGATTTTAAAGTGCTGATCTTAAAATCTGCAGTTCAACGTCTCAGTACTGAATTAGTCAGACCTGATAAGAGAAATTGCTCCAACTCATGACTGATTTAAGTAGGGAAGAATGGGGGGTTCTGAGCCGCTGGGGGTTGTGAGCCACTCGAATATTGGCTACAAAAAAAATTAATTTAAACTTTTTGTTTATGTCAAGTGTCTCCCTTCTTATTACCTAACTTTTGGCTAGCAACAGATCAGTCAACACGTTCTTTAAGTTTGTGAACCAGAACTCGACTTATTTAAAAAATTTTTGACTTATGAATATTATAAAAAAAATTTTTCGTAATGCCAAAAATTTGGATTGAGGGAAATATCTTTGATCAATTGCCTTTTTTATAGAACATTTTTTTTTGTTAAACAATTTTTTTTTGGTTATGTGACGTCACCAAAAAAAAGGTGAGCTATGGGGGGTTGTGAGCCACTTTGAAAAAAGTCGGTTTTGACTTCCAAAGAGAATATTGCAATAAAGAAGTAAAAACATTAAAAAAGGCAAACAAAAGAACAGCCACCAGCAAAAAGTGCTCGTATATAAAAGAAAACAAGCCTTAAGCCGTCAATAAATTTTCACTCTTAAATTCAATTTTCTTTTTTTTAATTTTGAACAGGAGAAAAATTGTTATTATTTGCTTAAAAACACGAATTTTGAACTTTTAGATGGGTGGCTCACAACCCCCCACAAATTTTTTAAATTTCAAAAAATCAATTTTTTTTTTCAATTTGAAATGAAAAAACCCCAAAAATTTATTTTTAAAAACTAGTGATGAGGATAGTTTCGTGCATTTTTACCTAAAATACAAAACTTACAGAACAAAAAAATATTGATTTTTGGCGAAGTTATGTTTGAAAAACAAAACTATGATCACAACCTCCCACTCTCCCCTACTGTTTTCAGTACTACCCATGATTTTTCAGTACTGAAGTCATGCCTGAAATCAAGCCTGATAGATGAGATGTCTGTTTTTAATTCAGGCCTGAAATGCATGTAAAGGCAGCTATGATTTCAGTATCTGCCCTTCCAAATCAGGGCTGGTTCGGGTCTGATTCAGTACTGAGCCGTACTGAAGGGGTAATCAGAACCTGCCACATTTTGTTTTTTTACAAATAAGTTTTTAATGAGGTGCCATTCGAAGTGTTCGAAAAGCAGCAAAATCCAGTTGTTGATAATGAATTCCCCTCCAAAGCAGTAAGAAGTATTCTCAGAGAAATTCGCAGGCAGATTGCCTTGCCAGAATTTTAACCATAGACTGTACAACTGTGAGTTTGATATTTGGCTAATAGCAAAGAACGGTTTTAGTACACCAACTCAGATATCTTTATCGTTTCCTGCTGCTCGCAGCTAAAAGTTGTCAAATTAAATATTCCCTTTAGATCCTTGAAATCCTCATTTTCAGCCGCTCTCCCCCCAATGCCTGTTTTCATGCCCATAGCAGGATTTGTATCTAGATTAATTGGCGCTGAGACAATCATCCCTGTTAAAAAATCTTGATTTGCATACGGCGGGAAGCTAACACTCTTGCGGCCATATTACGGTCATCATCCAACCGCAGCCATCGCGCGCAATGTGTTTGGGCAATCAGACCCCAGGAGTTGGTGCCAGAGATAAAATCTTAATTGGCAGCGACAGGTTGTAGATTTGTAATCGGATCTGCGCAGGGCGTGCCACATTTCATCTCCGGGTGGTGGTGGGCGTGGAGCGTTCCGTGCTGCTCAGAAATACGCACTTGTCCATTTCAATAAGCGCCCGCTAATGGCAATTGCAATCGCACCCCACGGATGGCAGCAAGTGCTTAGTCCGTAATTCATCGGATAATAATCGCGTTTCATTGACAACGGAGCAACAACTAAACCGCTCCAGATGCCTAGGCCAGATGACATGCTACTGATAGGGGTGAAGCCGAAGCGGTAATAAAAAAGCAATAAACCCGATCCCGAATCAACCCACACCATATGCAGGGCCATCCCATGGCGGCGACTACTGTGCCATTTTCTCAAGATTGCTTATCGATTCCCTTTGGGATGCCGCTGGTCCAAAGTGAATACTGATGTGCATTTGTGGCAAATTTGTTCAAATCAGGCCGATTGACAACGGCGAGGTCGGGCGCGCTGAACGAAGTCGGCCGATAGCCCGAAAAGCCTATTCAGGGGATGGAAAGTGGGCGTAAACGTTGCGCTCCACCCCCAAGACAGACGATTCAAGTTTAGTGAGTTCATTAATCGAGGCGTCGCCTGATTTCAAGACGCAATCCATAAACCGGAGTCCCGAGCTGACTCCGTTTATGTGCCACCTGATTATTTTGTTAGCATTTCCAGGAGCCGCCAATGCACATACTCGTGCAACCCCTTTTGTTTACTCGAAGCAGGAGTTGTCAGTCGTGTGTGTCTGCCCGCCAAGTTAATTCCATTATAATAATCCAAATTTTTCCAAGAGTCATCACCTATGTCGCGGGGGTTGGCGCGATATTGGTGACACATACATACATCTATTTACATTTGTAACGCAATGGGACTCCACACTCTTAACTCATAATCGCACTTAAACGGCACGTGGCACGTGGCACTTCCCGCAAGCCGACCAGAGACAAAACTCCAAAAGCCAAATGTGGCAACAGCCGCCGCATTAATTGAATTAGCATTTCAACGAGAGCCAAAAGACTCGAGGGAGAAAACTCAAGCTGACCAATAATGCCTCAATTTCAACTTGTTTCAGATGAAAACCGCGACACCAACACGCACTCCGAAGATGAGGCGAAACGACAGCGCCTGGGATACGGCGGAGATCAAATTTATCCGAATGTAAGTATCCACCTTAATTAACCCGCAGCCTTATTGCATTGAATTTGAGGCGTTTCGTGTAACTCAGCTGACTTGAAAGATTCTCTTCCTGCTTTGAAACCGAATTTTGCTAACGGATTTAGCCCGAAGTTAAGCTCAATTTATAAAGCTAAGATCCCACAGGAAAATAATAATTTGCCAAAATTTTTATAAAAAATTCGCAAAATAGCAATGATTGCAGATTTTTCATAACCTAAAACTATGGTTCCATACGTAAGCAATTTAATCAAAAATAGCCGAAAAGTTTCCTATGTTGGTCTATTTAGTCAAATTTTCATAAAAATTTGTGCAAATTATTTGCCTGTGGGACCTTAGCTTAACACTAGGAAACAAAATTTAAAGTTGCGTAAATGCCTATTTTGACCCGACTAAGGCGATTTTTTTTTTTGTGGTGAATCCATTTTTGGTTTGACTCTTTTTGATAATATCGGAAAGTACTATTCCTCAGCTTTAAATAAACTCTCCCAAACAATTTTTTTAAGCGAAGTCATACCATTTTGAATGCATGAGTTGGAAATTGTTACTGCCCGGAAGTTTGATATGCAAAAACACAACATTGGGCTAAAATTTTGTACTGAATACTAATGAAAACTTAAAAAAACAACTCCCTTTGCATACTTATAAGCAGAATTATTTTAGTTTAATGTCACATCTAGCACATGCATTCGAAATGCTTAGGCTGGAATGACACTTTCAATTTTTAGAGACAATAATTGTCGCAATTTTTTGTTAATAGCTCAAATTTGATGTTGTGTATCATTGAAGCCTCTTCTAAAACATTCTGCGGAGAATTTAAGCATACTCTGACTCGCTTATACCAACGACTCCTGCCCATAGATGAAATATTGTGACTAAAATTGTCCCTAAAAATTGAAAGTGTCATTCCAGCCTTAGGAAAATCGTAAAATTATTTGGGACAATTTATTTTGAAGCTAAGAAATAGTACTATACGATATTAATCGAGAGCGTAAGTTAAAGTCGGCTCTAATCTACTTTGATATACCCGTTACTCATGTAAAAACATGTTTAACAGTGCTCCTGCGTTCCTTAGGGTGACCATCCGAAAAGTATGCAACATTTTTGTTTAGGGTGGGAGGGGGTAGCGGGGGGTTTGGTTCTCTTTTTTGCTCATAACTTGAGAACCGTTCATCCGATCTTTATCATTTCTTTGGCAAATCGATAATCGATTTTGCTAATTACTAACTATCTTTAGAAAGTACGAATCGTCTATCTTCAAAACTGTAGGAGATATAACGTTTTTTCCAAATTGCGGGGCGGGAGGAGGCGTGGCCAAAAGTTGAAACAAACTTGATCTGCGAGCAGATAAAAGAAGCATTTGTTCCATACATGTCAAACCTCTATCTCTTACCATCTCTGAGATCTAGGACGGACGGACGGACAGACGGACATGTTTGAATCGACTCGGCTGTTGGTGATCAAGAATATATATACTTTATATGGTCGGAAATGATTCCTTTTGCCTGTTACATACATTTGCACGACTTTAGTATACCCTTTTTACTCTACGAGTAACGGGTATAAAAAGAGAGTCAAAACAAAAGTGTAGGTTCTTTACGAACCGCCGAAACGGTAATATTCCCATTCCAACTCTATAACTCGTTAACTATTTGAAATGTCGTTTGTAAATTTTTAGACGAGGTTGCTGAAGTCTGAAGTCAAAAAAGTCACATATTTATTCCCAAAGTTATAATAATGTGGTGAAATCATCACGTTTTCCCCACATTTTGTACAGTTTTTTCAACTTTGTCTTGAAAACTGCTACGGATTTGACAAATCAATGCAGAGCAAAATCGTAGCTCAAACTTAATATAATCCTTTATATAGTTATGCAAGTAGCAAGTTAAATTTTCGGATAAACTCGCCAAATGGCACTTTTTTAAGTTTACAAAAATAAATGAATTTAATGGCCAATCTCCACTAAACCTATTTTTTAGTGTAGTTTGGAATGAGAAGATATGAGAAGTTTGTATCTTTATGTAACAGAACTTTGACTTTTGCTGCAAGCAGGTGTGCACAACAAGCTCTGGTTTTCTTTAAAACTGGCTGTTAGCTCAGCTTTGCGGATTCAATGAAGCATGTTTGTTTGTTTCTGCTTGCTGATGTACTTAAATATCATGCTCAGACTCAGTTCGTCTTCTAAAATCGAAATCGAATCGAGTCGAAAAGGCCCGGATCGGGTTCAGTTTCTAGAGGAAGTCTAGTCCATGATGCGTTGCGATAGACCCAATAATTCCGAACCGAACGGCTCTGAAAAAACCATGAATTGTTTTTCCACATCCAAAACCGTTTTAGAAGTTTAATATGACGGAAAGAGGCGGCAGACTCTTGGTCTTCCAGCTGCTCACAATACAACTATTTAACCACAGAATCCTCACTTTCAGTGTGTTAATAAGGAGTGATATTTTTCCATTTCAGATTTGGTCGGGGAAATGGTGTATCAAGGACGAGCACAAACTTCTTTCGGAGCTGGGCAGCTTGACAGCCACCAATGGCAACGGTGCACCGGCGTACTACGAGGCTTCGAATGGCTTTCCGAGCAGCACAATATCGGGGGTGACCGGGCCACCCGCTGCCAACGATTCGTCCATGCTGTACGATAGCATTGCCACAATTTCGCAGGGTCAAGCTGGCCTGTCTTATACACCGACCATAGGCCCCTCAATCGGTGAGTAAAGGCCCCTTGGCATGCGTTATTCAGTTTGTTTCCTTGATTCTCGCACTTGTGTTTTGTTGATTTATTTAATTTTTTGTTTATTTACGCATTTGTGTTTGTTCTTGCATTTTCGTTTTCCAATCCCGATCGCCGTAGGCAGCAGCAGTTCGCTGACTCCGCTTGTGCCTATGAGCATGCAAGACATGAAATTTAGTGCGAATGCCCCCCAGGAGCAGACGATCGCACCCTTCTACACAGGTAAGAGAATCCCCAATTCATGCAGGCACTTATCGTTAGTTAGTTTGATTGGCGACAATCTCGATCAGGGTAGAGACATTGCATTTGCATCATGTAGAACAGCTCGATTAACACTATTAACACGACATTACCCATGGTTACCGTCACACACCAGCAATTGCCTTCGAAGGCGGCAGTTACCCCTCAATAACCAGCTTGGACAATGGCTCCAGCTCGGCAGCAGGACAAGCTCCTGTTCTTGCCATCGCGGTCGCAGGCACGTCAGACTCGCCCAACGCCCAACATGAAACGGATAGCAATGGCAGCCGAGTACATCTTAAGGAGGCGGGCGCGGTCGGCGATGAACCGGCCAGAGATGAAATTGCCAACAGCAAGAGCAAGCTTAACGGCAGCGGCGAGTTGGACCATTTACCTATGGCCCACATGCACCATTTGGCAGCAGAACAGCACCAGCAGCTGCAGCATCATCACAACACAAGTACCTCATCCTTAATACTCCTCCAGCCGAGCGGGAGCAGCTCTGCGGTCAGCGCCAGCTCTGGGGACGGACGTTCCACTGTGGAGGCAAGCAACAGCGCCGGCGCGGGGTCCGGCATTTATGCCACACCCACTATGCTGCCCAGTTTTAGTCACTACTCTGCAGGCAAGTTGCACAAGCCAACCCTCCGCACGAGGACGAGGTGCCCACTGCCATTTAGCCATAAAGCACCTCCTATCTATTGCACATTTTCTGGTGAAGGCAACCGCACACCTTGGACCGAGTCTTCGCTTTTTGTTTCTTTGCAACTTGGAAATCGGAACTAAAATGAAATTCGCACAAATCAGGATACTATTGTGCCGGCCATTGGGATAAATTGAAGCAATCAATTGTTCTAAAGATTACTTATATACACAGATGGCGAGCTTGAGGGAATATTTTATTGATAGCTCGTTCGCTCGAACTCTTCAAGCAGTTTTCTTTTACAATGAAGCATAAAGCTGTCGATAGCTTATAAACTACATAGAAGTTACACGATTGGCTCCAGGGAGTCAGAGGTGATTAGGTCTTAAGTTCACCCTGACATACTTGTTTGAAGAGTTTATCGATCAATTCGATTAAGAATGAAACGGAACTACGCTGATGACTCAACAGATCATTTCAGAATGAAGGATCTACGACCGTAGAAAGTATATATATTCTTGATCAGCCGTGTGTTCAATATTTTATTCCCTGAGCTCCGGTGAACTAGATTTAAGGTGGAAACTGGCTTCTTTCTTGGCATTGATTTTAGCTTGGATCCTATCAAGAAAGTCCGATATTGCCTTTAGCTCGATATTCCAACTTGATTTGATCCCGAAATGGGCTTGGTTCCAGAATACCCGATATTAAACTGATACGAAAATACAGTTTCTATAAAAACATTATGGGACTTTTTTAGCGTCCTCTACGACTTTCAAGCTAGCAACTCTTAGCAGGCTCGAGGTCAGACAGAGTTTACGAACGTCAGCATTAAAACAAACAATTTTTCTAAATTAAACCCATTTTTCGATTGATAGTTTCTATGGCAGATGTAAGATATAGTCATCCGATTTTGACCAAACCTTCCAGATCTGTGTAAAAACATATAAAACTAATAATTGCCGAAGCGGATGGCGCTTACATTTAAAACAAAAAACTTTTTCTCACAAAGACCCATTTCGACCGATAGTTCCTATGGCAGCAATAAGATATAGTCATCCGATCCGGTTCGATTAATTCGCGAAAAGATTCGGATCAGTTTATGCAATTTCTTGTTTATAAAATGTCCCCGCGTAAAAAGTGACTTTGGCGTAAGGCACCATCTTTGTATATTCATAATTGGGATGCACACACTTACTCAACTGCAGAAGTCCATTCTTGCCTTAAGAAGTCCTCTCTGCAGTAGTTTTCTTCAGTAGTTAGTACTATTTGGAACTCTTCATTTGTTTCGTTAATTGCACTGTGTCTGTTTCTGTTTGTTTTTGCTTTTTATACATTTCTCCTTTCCCTTTTATTTTCTTCTGGCATCTCACCGATGACTTCTAATATTTATGATCCTAATCGATATGTTCACTTGCAGCTTGCAGCTCCGTTGTGCCCAGCTCAGACTATGCCTACAATCCAGCCTATACACAGTACGGTGGCGCCTATGGGTCATACGGCTATGGTACCAGCGGCGGCTTAATAAGTAAGTGGCAATGGACAGGTGGCGGTGGGGACAGGAGCCAAAGCTAAACGTCTTTTCCACACATTTCAGACTCGTCATACTACTACGAAGGTGGCCAGAATCAGTCATCGCTAAACCAGGACCTGCGCTCACCCTTGGCGGCCACAAGGGCAAACTCTTTGGCCTCAGCTGCTTCGCCCACTGGCAGTGCGTGCACTAAGTCCGAGACATCGGACATATTTCTTGTCTAGCGACTAAACCTCTGCATACTACAGTTACCCGAGCCCCTTAGTCCCAGAGAAGTCATGGCCTAAATATCACCACTGCATACTCCTATTCCTGGTATCGGCGTTCAGTGATAAGTAGTTCATTATTTAAGGAACGGGTCCCTGCAATACATATTCATAAATATGTCTCGTCCGCATCTGGAATGGAAACAGAACTGAACTCAACGAGACCAATTCTCATATACATAAATAGCTAATTTTGCATTTATTACTCGATTCGCATTACCGATTCGCACGTGCGCGTGTGTTGGTACAGATAAGGACCTGCTCAAGTAACGAAATAATCAAGAGCATAGATAACCAACAAGTTTGTATTATTTTAAGTGAAAACGCAAGAAACCAAAATGTCCACTAAGGGAAACTCAACCAAAAACCAAGCAAGTTTTTTGAAAACTTTCAAATCAAATGTATTAAACTTAAGGAGTCTGTAAAAGCGTAAGGGAGCACATCCGTGTAAAAATTGTACATATATACATTCGGAGGACTAAGAATAACTGCTCGCAGAAGGACTGCGCCACGCACGAATTCCCAATGAGACGCTACAACAACATTTTCATCCAGAAATGCCACCATACTACTTTTCCTTAGTACGAAATATAGTCCTGCAAACGTTTAAATGACTTTCTTTAATATCAATCTGATCATAAATGACCAGCGCTCTTTAGACCAAAGTGTAAAAATTGTTGAAGGCGTAGGCCCAGGTAAATTTACTAATAAGGTGACGGACTCAGCACAGCTGCTGTGTTTCGGGGGCCTTATTAATTCCTATCTCTTTGTAGTTCATGTCTCTCAGAGCAGCTGTCATCTGTTTCAGAGAGTCAAGAGAGCGAGTTGAAAAAAATTAAGACCCCTCCCCACAACGGAATACGTCACCTTTTAGTAAGTTCACTTTGTTTTAGGCCTCCAAAATGAACAAATTCTCTGTAAAGTTCGTAAGGGAAAGAATGAATTGTCATCCCCAAGGTCGAAAAATGTCTATGGGAGTTAATTTTTAGTTCGAGTTTATAGACTAAAATTTGGAACTGCCTATTTTTGAAAAATCCATCCCACTGTTGGAAAACGCAGGGTTAGAGCTCAAACAGTGTTCTTCTGCTGATCTATATGAAATGCGGATTGTTAGCTTAAAGATCTAAACTGAACTGTAAAATATTGGGCAAAATGTAACCCAAAAATCAGGAAACTAGATATCGGTTTGCTAGCTCTGTGCTCGTAATAAATTCACGAATTATACCAGTATTAAGAGAGGCTGCCTGTACCTGAAAACCTGTAAAATTTTGGTTAAGGTTCGGTCCGGAGTTTCAAACTTTTCGTTAAGTGCAAAGTTCATAGGACCGGTTCCTGTACTTATCACACATAAGGTTTTGGTTCGAGTCAGGGTTCATAGATTTTTATATAGTTGAGTGGTTTTAGCTACATTTTTCGGTAAAAATTTAGACAATTTGCTAAGCTATGAAAATCGATAAGTCCATATTGTTATCATTCATAGGTTTCATAGGTTTCAAAAGGTAGCCTCACCTTCATCATCATTATCAATTTAAGCGATTCTGTTCTATCAGGGGTGCCTCAGGAATCTCTAGAGATTTTCATATAAATAATTACGGTACTCACCAGCCCTCGTAAACGTAATTGGTAAATTTACATGAGCTAGTGAGCGACCCCTTGTGATTTCTGTTAGTAATTGTTGTGGTTAATCAGCTGTTTTTGACAGGCTGTGAATTTTGCTGTTACTTAAGATTCGAGGTATATGCATAACTCATAAACAGGAAGTCGTTTGTTTGACCATGGAGCTGACTTTTTTGCAGCTCGCTGCATTCATCTGCTACTGCGATACAGAGATATATAAAGTCAAACTGCGGCTATAGTTCTTTCTTTCTTTCATGCTTTACCAAAAAATTCTAGGCGATAATCATATCCACTCAGTCAACGCCTATACAGAAACACATGTATCGAAGATCTATATCAGATAAGCACGATGCCAAGTATTTTTAGCCGATTATTTGGACACCTTAAGCTTTTACGAACGATTTTATAAACATATCCCAGGGCAACAAAAAGTTAGTAATTTTTTCCCTACGTATTTAGTTGTTGTGTCGTAAGCTTTTTGAGTTTACCATTTTTTTATTTACCATTTTACGGGGAACTGGTGATTTACCCTAATTGTTATTCCGAAATAAACTAGAAGGACAATAATTAGGTCGGCAACTAGATGCTAGGGAAGGAAAACCGTACGCATTTAATCAGCTTCGCTTTGAGCAGTCAGTTTCACAAATAAAGACAAGCAATTAAAATTCGAAATGCTATCGTTTATACGAAAGCCTCAATAGATACACTCATCAACATTTAATTAAAGCCACCCTTAGTTTCTTCAGTAAAAAATGTTTAAAACATGTTCTAATTCTTTTTCTGACAAATATTGTTAAAACGTGCCTAATTTAAGGTAAATCAACAATATCAAATATTTTTATTTAAGTAAAAGCATGTTTTCTGCATTTTTTCTAAAAAAGTTTAGATTTTACCGCCAAATTTTATTAAAGCCAGTCTCGAAATAAATAAAAAGGACACAGAATAAGGATAATGAAAAGTCAATTAATTATGAATTTAACCTTCAGGCTTATTAATAAGCTGGAAAATACCTAACCGGATGGCGCTAATCATGAATTCGTCGTGTGAATCCGGTATTTTGTCCCATTCCTCAGTAACGGCTTTTTGAAGCTCTTCAGTCGAGTTGAACTTTTGTCCGCCAACACGATGTGCAAGGTTACCACACACGTTTTAAATTGGATTCATGTCCGTAGAACGTACTACCCATTCAAGAAGTTTGATTTTCTGTTCACTGAACCACATACGGCTGGCCCTTGACATGTGTATGGCTACTAAGTCTACTAAGATTTCATCCAATAAGTTTAGGTAACCCTCTGAATTCATGCGACCTGTAATCTTGAAGAAAACGAAGATTAAGCCTACATTGACGACATCTAATAAATAAGCCTGAAGGGACATTACGAAACGTCAACTGTTTTGGAGGGAGGAGTGGAAAAATGTGGTACTCTAAGATGAGAAAAAGGTTAACTTAAATGGGCCAGAGCGTCTGAGCGCATTTCGACCTCCCAAAACTGTAGTGGCGGCTCTGTGATGTTTTGGGACGCTTTTAGCTATCACAATCGGACCCCGATATGCAAGATTAGAGGTCGCAGGAATACAGAAGGCTATTTAAGCTTAGTGGATGGAATGTTAATTAACTTTTTCGGGCAAGAGCTGGACCCGGACACCAACTTTTAGCAAGATAATGCGCCGATTACATTTTAAAGGCCATTCGTGGTTGGTAAATTGAGAAGTATATCCAGCCTTTACTATTTCCTGTGCGTTCTCCGGAAAAAATAAAGGTGGCTTTAATTAAATTTCGATGATTTTATATCGGACATCCCTGTATAAAATCATTTTTTGGTCTACAATCTTGAGAAACTTAAAAATTTCTTAAGAAGTTGACTAATTATGGGGTTCGGGAGGTTGAAAATTCATGGTCCGGTTCGAGGGACGAAAAAATGCGAACCGAACCGGGTTCAGGTGCAGCTCGTCAAGCAATAATGCCGGTCATGTCTATTTTACTTTTTCTGTCTCGCTCTTCCTAAGATTTTTTCAATGAAGTGAAGAAGTTGGGAAGGTGGGAGTGTGGTTTAATGGTCTTTTTATACTCTGTACCGAAGGTACATAGAGTATATTAAGGAATCATTTCCGACCCTATAAAGTATATATATTCTTCTTGGACAGACAGACAGTCAGACGGATATGGCTATATCGACTCGGCTGTTGATGCTGATCAAGAATATACTTAATAGTATAGTTTACCATAGCAATGATTCCTTTTCCCTGTTACATACATTTGCTCAAAACTAATGTGCTCTGTGTACCTTTGGTACAGAGTATAAAAATAAAAAATAGTTTTATCTTCAGACAAAATTTGTACTATTTCAAAGATTGTACAAGATTTTTCGTAAACGTAATGAGAAACTCTTAGGGCTTACAACAATCTCCTTGGAAACTGAGGAAGGATAGTGGATGGTAACCTATGTTATATTGAGGTGAGGATGGCATTCTATTTAAAAGGTGTTTTGTTATGCCTTGCGTTACTTAAAATCGCATCAGATACAAAATATGGCTTAATTAACACGTCGTTTAACCAGATATTTACATATATGATCAGATTGGTCAAAGTGGAGAGCCCAACGGATGTGTTTCTGTCTTCGCACTAAGATCACTTGAAATGTATAGTGGCATCTCTGGATGCCGAAAAATGTGTTCAATTTGTTGCATAGTGTTATCGAATTTAAGTCACTCTATTTATTTATAATATTTATTTTCGATTTGTTTTACCATTCTTGTATGTTCATGTGTATGTTCTCGTACTGTTCAAAAATACTCGGGTGTACGTCAAGCTCGAACACGAACTCTAACTCGTACCCATAACCACGTACTCGTAGCTGTAAGTAGACTTAAATCTTTGATGACGCCCGCTAGTTGTTAAGAAAGCACAAACCAAATGTACTTAGTAGGCATATTTACCACATATAAATTTAACTAATTAATTAATTAGGTGTATCGAATATTTAAATAAACATAATTATGGAAGAGCAAGCTAACTTGGAACCAGCCTGGGAATGGGCCCTTGGCAGCAGATTAATTTGTGTGCAGCTAGTTTTTGCAGAAACATCAGTTTCAATATGGATGGGGCCAATTTCATCAATGATAGACGAACACATTGTTCCCTTAAAAGTAAGCAGCTAAATAAGAATAAATTGATTTTCAGTACTTCCAATTTTTTGAACCGAACGGATAACTTGGGGTCGGAAAAGGTTTCGGTTCGCTGCGAAAAATATTTTGTAGTATTGGTTCGGTTTAAAACCGATTCACAGATCTGCTATAAAAAGACAAGTGAAGGCTGAACATTGTCATTTCTTTTGCATACTCGTTCTGAGAACCACACAGAATCAAAATAAATAAAATTAGAGAAGGCTACTTTTATTGCCAAATAAGTGAAAAATGTGCGTTTTCGCTCCATACAAACCTCTATCTCTTACCGTTCTTTCCATACGTTTGTTCAAACGGACGGCTATATCGACTGTGTTGTGGATGCTGATTAAGAATTTGGTAGCTTCAAAGGTTCGGAGATACTTCCCTTTGGATTTCTTCTGACATACATTTACAAAACCCTAAAATACTCTTTGTACCTTTGGTAAAAAGTATAAGAATCGAGAATCGAATTTACAAAGTCCGCGAAATTTTAAAATTTTGCCATTAACATATATGAGTCCCGTCTGTCGATCTCAGATAATTTCAGAGATAAAGCCTGCAATTTTTAAATGATTCAGTTTGTTTTCAGATTTGAAATTTCTCACGAGGTGCTTCAGCATTCAGCTCAAAGGGCAATGACGGGTGAGTTGGGATGTTAAGACAGCAAGAACTCGTGAATAGAACCCTTTCAAAAACATGCAGAAAGTACTGCTAAAGAGCTGAGTAATTTGGAGAGGCATTTTTATTACCCAGGCAATGTAAGTCCATTTTACAGAACCCTTTTCATACGTAGATAAAACTAACAAAACCCTTTCCATACGCAAACCCAACTTACAGAACCCTTTGGATTTGAAAAACAGCCAACAGTAGACAATCGTATGCCTATCTGGGCAGGTCAACAGCCAGCATTCATGTCTTCAATATCACCAAATTTAGTCAAACAAAATCAATTGAAAGCGAACGGTAAGGCACTTACCCAAGATCAAAAGTGAGATTGAGAGAGAGAGCAGCATTAAGCACAGCACAACGACAAACAATACTAATTTATTAATCTTTAATATTTATGTATATTAAAGCATAGCACAAACACAAAAAATAAATAAAGCCACACTTCGATCGCAAAAGCAAGAGAGCATAAGCACCGTGAGCGTAACATAACGGAACCACAAACACAATTTGCGTCCAACTAATTTCATCATTTATTGCGTAGAATTATTAACTAAAAGCTGCGAGGAGGTTGAATTCAACACAAGAAGAACGCTGAGATATAGTTGAAATGAAATAATTAATTCAAAACGCGTTAAAATGCCGAAGTTGTTAATACAACTTGGGAGCGCAAACAACATACAGCCCACGGCAGCGATAAATATTATCGAACTGGACATCGATCGATAAATATCGATGACTTAAGCTGTTCGTTAAACAACTTGAATTTTGAATTTCAATTCGAATGGGTGTTGAGGAAATATTTTTTAGATTTGAATTAAATTTGAAGAAAATATTATGAGAAGTGCGTTACCACTGAGCTTAAAAATCAAATGGGTGTTATTTAATATAATCAATTCTAAGGTACACTGTTTACAACTAAGGCGAAGAAATACATTTAGATGTGCAGTGAAAATACATATATGAAAAAAGATTGTTTTTTGTTATTGTCTAGAACTATCTATAAACATGGGACATTCCATATGTCAACTCGTTCACATCTTAGGGAGATGATTCGAATTGAAATTGAAATAATATTATGTCAATTCATTATTTTCAATTGACATTAAAATGAAGTGATTTTAATTCAAATAATTTCAGTTAAAGATATTCTAAGATAAAATAAGAAGTAAGACTGGTTTTATTTGATTTGGAAGCTTTCGGTTATGGTAATTCTAAAATATGAATTTTTTTTGGTTCGACTATACAGGCTGCAAGTTACGTTTTGTTTTTGATTGGAAAACCTAGCTTGGTAAAATTTTTGGTATGTATTTTACACTTACGATTCAGGGGCGACTCCGACACCTTTGATTGAAAGACATAACAATCGCGGTTTGTCAATATATAGTAGAAGCATTTATTTCTTCATGATTTCATTTATCGAATGCTCGATTTCGGTTGTATGTGGGTATGTGGTATATGCATATAATACTTGCCCCGCGACATACAAAACGTTATTTTGCGTACATGCAGATTTCTTAGGCTCGTTCTTATATGGTAAACACCCTTACGGCTATATCTATTGCATTGCATGGGTATGGCTGTGCAATGCTCATGTCCTCAACCCGTCTATGTAGTCCCATTGCATTCCAGTTGGATTCAGATGAGGCCTCTCATACCCGAAGTAAAGCAGCGGAATAAAAAGTACATACTTACATTAAAAAAACATGATGGGTTTGTCTATACAGGCTACGGTACAATACAATACATCTAAATATGTATGGACGAAATGTAAGCGCTTGAAAGCCGCTTGTACGAGGAATACAATTCATATATATATATATATATTCATAAAGAGTCACAATATTATGTCATACACCATACAGTGCAGTGCTGGATGCGGTGAAACGAAAGGCGGACGGTATTTAAGCAGAGGCTAAATGATGGTTTAACGGTTGCCAATTAACCCCAACCGAGACATAGACTAATGATCGCAGAATTCAGTAAGCAATTGAATCGGGACAGGGAATTGAAGCTTTGGATTATACTATTTTCGGCGACAGATCGTACGTTCAGTGCAGCATTATTTTGTGACTCGATATTTGCTATTTACTAACCATTAAAAAAAGGATATGTGCTATCACTTATGTATATATTATATATATCGATATTTACGCAATAGCTGGGACACGGCTCCGATTTCCTCTCGTTACCCATTGTCCAGACATAAGACGGGCGCAGGCAGTGGCACGAGCAGACGAGCACCAAATCCCCCACTTAAGTCCATTCGAAAGAAACCGAAACCTTTGTTTTTCACCGAACGAAATAATAAACAGAATGTTTCTACGTGTATAACAGAAGAATTGGTGTTTTCGGCGCACCGAAACTATAATGTGACGACCCCTTTTCGAGCTACTCTTTGACAATCTGCAAATTGCGCAACTTATTTCCGTATGGGAAACAATACGTAAGGACTTCTACCCGTCGAAGCACGGTAGCAGTTAACAGTAATCAGTAAATATGATGCACCTATTTTACGAGACGGGAGATTGCTCAAAACAGAATGTGTTCCAAGTGATCATGCACGTACAGGGGTATACAATTGTAGCATTTGGTTCTTATGTAGTATGCGTATAGGTCTATTGCCTTTAGTTTGGCTCTACCAATGTGGGTGTTGGGTATGAGTTTACATATGTGTAATTGTACTATGCCTTAAGATTACATGTACATCGGTATTTTTGCATTTCGCGCCACTCCAACGACTCCACCGTCGTGCATACGCAGATGCGATTTGCATTTACACCAAATGACTTGCTGAGTATTCGTGGGCTTCTATCGAAGTATGTAGTTGATCTTGTAGTTTATATTTTAAAAGCACATTTACATATCTTTAATTTCAACTTTGTTAGATAAACTGCGAAACACATCCTTGCCTTAATTTACCGTCGAAAACATATTCGTGTTGTCCCATTCGAGCTGATTGATGTGAGCGAATCCATCCTTCATGACTGCACAAGGGGAGAAGAAAGAACAACAATTGTTGAATCCAGGCAGAAACGCAAAGACTTACCTTCTTCGTCTTCTGATTCCGAGTTTTCTGAATCGGAGCTATCCTCAGAGGCGGCGTCTGTTTGCATCGGATTTATGGTAATTGTCAGCGCCGAATCATCCCAGATTAAGCCCTCATCCGCAATCTAAACAAAGTAAAGGGATGTATTCAATGAACCGCTTACTTTTCAGCATTACTTATAGATAGTAAAGGGTTGTGAGCTGCCGACGTGCCATATATAAGGAAACGCCATATTTCACAGTTTTTTACTTTAAGCCAGGGAATCAAACCGAATCGTACTTCGGTTCCGGTTCTGGTACGTACCGAAACTTATGTTTCGGTAAAAATAGGTTCTGTTTTTGGTTCTATTATTTCGGTATTCGGTTCCGTCCCGGTCCTTTGATTTTTATTTCGGTATACCGGTACGTGCCGGTATAGACCGTTTTTTTAAAGAAAGATGGGTCATAGGTTTTGGATCCATCCAAATTTTTGCGATGACATAATAATTCACTCCAAAAAACAAACGTTCTACTCTTAGTTGCCCTTATTAAAGGCAAATGTGGAAACTTTGTCTAGTTTTCATTTTCTTTATTTTGTTTATTTATCAAGAAAAAATTTTATGTTCGATACCATTAAATTTTTAACCACTCAAACCTCCCGTTCCTCTTCTTTCCTCCTGTTCTGTTTGAAAACGCTTCGGTTCAAAGAGTATCTTTAGTCAGTTTTATCAGAGCTTCTAAAGTTATCACAATATTTTGACCGTTTAAAAATTATTTTCTTGTGCTGAATCAGAGCATTATCATTTCAAAATGTTATCCAAACTGCATATTCCGACTTCTAGACAAAAATATAGTCAAGTTGTTAAATGGCAAATCAAATCCGTTTATTGATTTACATAGAAGGTGCTGCACGGTCTTAATTTTAAAGTCCAAGCTCATTTATAAGCCCTGGTAATGAATGATTACTAATAGCTTCGTTAGCTGAAAGCTTCCGTACTAATAATATGTTTTCTTTTATTATCAAAAAATATCTCAACGATATCAGAATTCATGAACCAAGTTTCGAAACATAACCTTCGGTTTGATAAGTAAATGAACCGGTTTAAGATGCGAACCTAACACTTCTTTTTATACACTTGAGAAGTTTATTATAATTTTGCCCAGAAGTTTGCAACGCATAGAAGGAACCATCTCCGACCACATAAAGTATATATATTCTTGATCAGCGTGACGAGCTGAGTCGATTAAGCTTTGTCCGTCCGTCTGCCCGTTCGTCCGTCTGTCCGTCTGTCTGTTTCTACGCGAACTAGTCCCTCAGTTTTGAAGCTATCGAGCTGAAATTTTGCACAGAGTCTTCTTTTCTCTGCACGCTGCTAATATGTCGGAACCGACCAGATCGGATGACTACTTCTTGTAGCTGCCATACAAATGATCGGTCGAAAAAATGATTTTAATGAGAAAAACAGTTTTTTTCTCAATATTACGGCTACCAATCACGGTCATGGGTAATATTAAATGTTTTTAAGTTGATCTGCGAAGTTTGGTCGAAGTCGCTAACCGTTGAGACAAGCGATTTCAAGTGTATTAAAACTTGGGCACGGACGAAGTCAGCCTTGCCTTTCTCGTTTTTTAATTTTTTAATCGGTTGGAAACTCAAAAAATTTGAATGTTTAAGTGTAGGAAGCTTTTGAAAATATCGAAAAACTGATAATATCTCGATAACTAGCAGATAGAACTTTTTTCATGGTGACTTTAGAAAAAGTTGGTTTGGCGAGTTGGGGGAAAAATGCTGTCGAGAAGTGTAATCTCGTCTCGAAAGAGATAAAACACAAGTAATTTGAAAAATTTGCTGTTTTGGTATTATTGTAACCAAGTCTATGCTCAAAATATGCAACCCTCCTATTTAATTTATTCCTATTTAAAATGTTGCAAAGATACTAAATTAAATAGCATTAGCACATAAAGTTAAAATTTAAAAATATTAGAGCTGAAATTCGAAACTTATCCTATATTTCCGCCCGGTATTTTTAAATATAAAAATAAAATGATAAAAGGGCCAGACTAATATATACTTTGACCTATAGCATTTGCATCTTGCAACAGATATTCCAACACCTGCGAATTGATGCAACGCGTTTATTATCAACTCACCTTGGGGCACGGCTGATGTCGATCAGTGTACTTCTGGTTGTTTTTTATCCTTGCAATTGACACTCCACATAGCAGAATGACCAGAAAAACGCAGATTAGAATTATAAGCATTGTCGGATGCGAAGCTTCGGCTAAAAAATGCATTCAATAGTTTAATACTTTGACTTTCGATTTAACTTACACGTACCTTTGTGTGCAATGGAATGCACATGTGACTTGGGTTCTTGGACATCGTTGGTGTGAAGCAGTGAGTACGAGAAAACCTTGGTGTCTGTATAAGAAAAGTATATAAATACATTTTTAATAAAATCCAACATCTCGAGTACTTGTTCAGTCTTCTGTCAAAACGACTGCGGAAATGCCTACATATTCTTAAGGGTATACTTATGCTGCATTCTTAATCAATAATTAAGTTGGCACAACTTTACAAGTTGACTCCGGGTTACAGAGTTATAAAACTTAAAGTTAAATATTTGGTAAAAGTTAGTATTGGTTCAGGTTCCGGGACTTTATTTAAAACAGTTTATTTCGGTTAACGGTTCCTGTTTAAAGTAAAAAGGTTCACCAGAAAAAAAAATTTATCAGTATCAATTTGGTGGTCTCATATTGAAGCTGAAACTAGTATCATTTTCTTTGAATTAATATAGACCTAGAGAGTATCAAAATGATATTTGGGGTTTTAGTTTGATTCTTAGAATATTACCTAGTATTCGAAATTCTTTTGGTACCCGGTTTTTGGTCATATATGAAAACGAATGAATATTTTTCAAAACTTTTTTCTTCTTTTTAATTACTCAAGGGCTACTAATCGTAGAACAATTTATACCAAATAGCCGCCTTGTGCCTTCCAGCAACGCCCAAGTCCCTCTGGACACTTATTTTAACTTAGTTAAAAGTAAATGGAGAACACTTTCCCAGACGTCGTGAAGAATATTTAATAGATTTCTATATGGAGCACGGACTTCTATATTAACAAGGTAAGTCGTCGTCGTATTCGGAAGCATTTGTAAACAAAACATGTAACTCTTTAGACAGGACATATACCATGCCACAAAGCCGCTTTTGCTGTTTCTGCGCGTTGCAAGATGACGTAAATTAAAAAAATATCGCACAGCCCAAACGGTAAGAGATAGAGGGCTGTAATTTTTACAGGAGTTTCTGTTGGTGGTGAAAGTGCGTACTAAGACGGGGTTTTGGAAAATTCCATTCGGAAAAGTCGGAAAAGTTTGTATGGGAAAAATGTTATTTTTTATCTGATTGACTTGAAACTTGGTTTGTAAGCTTAGTAAGCGAAATAATTCGACAAGTGTTTTCCCGATTTTGGAAAATCCGTCCACGAGGAAAATGGCGGGAAAGTTCTGCATAAAAAAAATTATTTTTCATCCGATTGGCTTGAAATTCGGTTTGAATAGAAAGTGGGTGAAATGAATTGAAATGTGATTTTCCGAAGTTGGAAAATTTGACCCAACGGTCGGAAAATTCTGCATGAAAAAAACGGTTTTTCATCCGATTGGCTTGAAACTCGGTTTGTAAGGACAAAATACGAAATAAATTGATGCCCACTGGGAAGTGGTTGGGAAGTGAATATGTTGTGGGTGGTAAGTTGTTTTGGAAGTGGGTGGAAAGTGGATGTTAAGTGTGTGGAATGTGGTGGGAAGTTGGAGGGATGTGGGTGGGATGTTAATGGAAAGTGGGCGGGATGTGGGTGATATGCGGGTGGGATGTGGCGGTGAAGTGGGTGAGATGTGGGTGGGATGTGGGCGGGATGTGGGCGAAAAATTGGCGGATAGTGGGTTGGATGTGGGCGGGAAATTGGCGGGAAGAGGGTGGGAAGTGGCTGGTATGTGAGTGGTAAGTGAGTGTGCGTTGGTTATATTCTTTTGAAGGCGCAGCGAAGCGCGAAGGGTTACTTGCTAGTCTATATATATAAAAGAGTTCAACCTGACTGACTCACTGACTGGTGACCGTCGCACAGCCTAAACCATAAAAGATTGTAAACTGAGCTTTTTACTGTAGTTTTATCTTATTCTGAAAATGAGTACTAAGAAAGGATTTTGGAAAATTCTGCCGGGAAATGCGGAAAATTTGCGGAAAACTTTTGTATGAAACTTCTTTGTTTTTCATCCGATCAAGTTCGAACTTATTTTCAAAAATCAATCAAAATAATTCAACATTAACTGCATACCAATCTTCCGGAAAATCAACCACCCCTGGGTGGAAAGATGGTGGTCAAGGTTGCCAGCCATTTGCTCCCAGTTCATTTCGAAAGGCACACTTTGCTTTACAGTTGCATCAGAGAACAAATAGCGCACGCAAAACCAAAGCCCAGAGAGCATAAATTGAAGAGAAACGATTTCAATGTGTGCGTGAGAGCAATTGAATTGAGTTACCGATTAGGAGCGTAAGAAAAGGAAACGAAATTTGTTACTATTGACGCAATGAATCAAGGCAGAGGAATACGTTTTGTTCCGTTGCCTCGGCAACAACAACAAGACAGAGTACAAAACTACAGTTGCAATTAAAACAAAATCAAACGCAAATACAAAAACTCCAACCACAATTAAAAACAAGTGGGAAAGTCGGTCAAGCCCAACTATAACATACTCTGTACCTGAAGCTGAATGCAATGCTGGTGCTGCGCTCATCTCAAAGTCTCTCTCTCTCTTTTTCTCTCTCTCTCACTCTCTCTCTCTAAGATTGTGTGGTGTTAGTTGTGAATGGGTGGGAGGGGGAGGAGCGAGGGAGAAGTACTTTTTTGCTCATAACTTGAGAACCGCTCATCCGATCTTTATCATTTTGTTCGGCAAATCGATACATTTTGATAATTATTTACTATCTCTAGAAGGTACGAATCGTCTATCTTAAAAACTGTAGGAGATATAACGTTTTTTCCGAATTGCGAATTGAATTGAAAATAAACTTGATCTGCCTGCAGCTATAAGAAACATTTGTCCCATACATGTAAAACCTCTATCTCTTACCATCTCCGAGATCTGTTTGTTCATACGGACGGACGGACAGACAGACGGACAGACAGACAGACGGACAGACGGACATGGCTATATCGACTCGGCTGTTGATGCTGATCAAGAATATATATACTTTATAGGGTCGGAGATGATTCCTTCTCCCTGTTACATACTTTTGCACAAACTTAATATACTCTACGTACCTTCGGTACAGAGTATAAAAACAGCAACATGAAATAATTCAAATAAGGAAAGTTTGAGGATTGAAATTGGGCGGAGGGTGGGAGATGGGTGGGAACTGGATGGGAAGTGAGAGGGATGTGGGTGGGATTTGGGGAGTATATTTGGGTGGGAGGTGGGTGGGAAGTGGGTTGGATCTGGGCGGGAAATGGGTGATAAGTGGGTGGTAAGAACGCAGCAGCAAAGTCGTAACGGTGAAAAAGCAAAGTAGTAATACGTTGATTACAAGCCTATGTATGTATGTATGATTCGATTTCTGGGCTCTACAGAGGAAACAAATTTATAGAATGTTTTCAAATTTGGTAAATATTTGACTTTCACGATTGACTTCAAACTGATTTTGAAATCGGGTCTATAATGTTCAAGGCGCAGCGAAGCGCGACGGGCTTTTGCTAGTATTTATATAAATAATTTTCCGAAATCATATTCCTTCGATCGATACCTGAGGAATATAATTGAGAAGGTTGTGTTAAAATTTCAAATCGAATGACTCAGCAGTGCACAGTAAAATTAGATGATAAGTCTTCCAATTTTAAGCGAAATACGAGTAAACGCCTAGGGAAAACAGGTGCTGACAAAGGAGGAATTGTCTACCATTCTAAATGGATCGAGCTGGATCTAGCATGCCATTTCTAAAAAAATAGTCCAATAGCGGGGAAGGTGGGTGGAGTAACCTGAAGAAAGTAAAGCATCTGGTTATACTAGGGAATGCAGTTACTAGGAGTGAGGCTGCACAATGTAAGCAGTTTCGATGTTGCATATTAAATGTAAACTAATTTATAAATGTTTTGAAGTTCCTGAGCCAAGTTCGTTATATGTACATTGTACATATAAATGTAAAACTAGAACCTAAGTCGTCTTTGTAAAAACCAAAAATTTTTAGGCTGACGGCTAAACAAAGCCAAGCCAGTAAATAAATAAATATATACTAGGTAAAATGTGAATGTATCTTCGAAAATAATGGCGGATTTACTTGAATTTTTTTGTGTGTTTACGTAATTTAAGAATTTTGCGAACTAAAATTATGAAAAAAAGGATTTTTTGAAAATTCTAACTGCGTATAACCACTTAACCAGCGAGAGTGGACAATTGGTTCCGGTTTCAAGTTAGCCAAATCTTTTGAGCGGCGGCCTTTAGCAACTGCTTTCGATATTCTAAAGCAGTGGTGGGCATCCCTTTGCTCACGTTACTCAGACTACTCAATCCATTATTTTGCCTAGCCCAGCAACAACAACAACTTTTGACGCTGCAAGCAATTAATTTATGACCCCCAATAAAACTAATCAACAAACACACAGCAAACGCTCGAGCTTTGACTGTCAAACGCAGTGTCATAAAAGTGTTCATTTGTTAAGATTTATGCCTTTAAAATCATTTTATACACTGTGCGAAATCTTCGATGCTTAAGTTGGAGGCAAGTTTTGCGAGCACATATGTGTGTGAATCTGCATTTTCGCATATGAAACATATTAAAAATGCTTATAGGAATAAATTAAGTGATATAAGTCTATCTGATTTACAGCGAACATCAATTAGTAAAGAAAAAGTAGATTTTGAAAAACTAATAAGCGAATAAATAAATTCACTCAAAAATTTCTCTTAGTGTATAATTTTTTTTCTCGTTGAAAGAAACAACAAAAACACAGATTTTTTGTCGTGACGCACAGAGCAATAAATGTGTTAATTTTCCCATAATTTATGACTTCAGAAGTTGTGTTTGTTGTAGTGCTCACAAGTGCAAATTCTGTGCCCACCACTGTTCTAAAGAAAAATTTGACATCAGTCGATGACTTTCAAATTTCCAATCAATAATATTCGACAAATAAAAGTGAAAGTATTTTTGTATGTTTGTTTTTATGTCTGTACATTTTGTCCTTATAGGCGTCTAAAATGTTGAACCGATCTTCACGAAATTTTCACAGTATGTTCGTGGCGATCAAGAAGAAGTCATACGCTATATCTCAAGTCTGTGAATGGTCCAAAAGCCGAAATTTGCAAAATTATTATAAGAGTATTTAGGAATAGGATAAACTTTGCACACGGATAGTTGATAAACTGGATTTGAACATATGCTACATAGCTTTTATTTCTATTGTCGCAAGAAAACCGCGAGAATGTCAAAATTTTCATAGGATCTAAATTATTATGAAAATTGAAGACGCATATTTAAGGTGTATTAAGTTTGGATATATGGCAATTGAAGACGCGTATATAAGAGGTGTAGAGCAAGAAGCGCGAAATTTGACAAATTTCCATTTGAGTATTTACGAAAACGCAGGCGTCGGCAAATGAAATGTGCGGATTGAACGGACTAATATATTATGAAATTTGCAAGTTTGTTATATGAATCAGAAAACATAAGATTATTATAAAGTTTTGATAGACGAGTAAATATCGGAGGAGTAAAATTAATGGTCCAACGGTAAATATAAGTTCTAGATCAAACGGATCGCGAATCGCGAAATTTAAAAAAAAAATTCATAGGACCTAAGATTATTGCGTCGAATATTTTCAATTGAGTATTTACGAAAGATTAAACAGTCCACCATATTGCATAGTTTGGAAATGGCAATGTAGACGGTTAAATAGGAGATCAATCAAATTAAGCAAAAACAACAATTAAACAATTAAAGAAATTGCGAAATTTGCAAAATTTTCTTATTCCTAAAATTGTTATGAAGATTTGATAGACTGCAATAATAGAGGGTAAATAAATGTGGTGCATACTGTCCCAAAAATCGCGAACTTTTCAAAACTGTATAATGAGTTCTGATTATCATAAAGATAGGTGTCGGTCACTTTGCAAAAATTCTTATTTGAGTTAATGAGAGCTCTTGATCAAACTGACCAAAACATCGCAAAATTTTATAATGAAAGTCATTATTAGAATTATTATTGGTGATGATCGAAAGGTCAAAAAATCGCGAATTTTGCTAGATGAAGATTTGACAGATGGCAATTGTCAAGTAAGCTTCACTTCTTCGTTGTGTGTTTAAAATTCGAAAGGCGGCTCTGCCGAATTTGGTTTGAAGAGCAGCCTGGGGCAGTTCAAGAGCTGGCAATGCAATGCGAACTTGCTCACGCAACATGCTGGCCCTTGAGTTCAATTCTACTCAATTGTTGGCACTCTGAGTATAATCAAGCTCGCTTCATTCCACTCAGCTCGGGTAATTTCTCGCTTAGCTCGACATCATATGTGTCTGTCTTCTTCCTCTACTGTCTCTCGCAATGCGTTGGCCTAAGTTGACTGAGTGTTGTTCGATGCGATTGCGGTATGAGTTGAGTGTGGTCGATTGAAAATATTTGTTGAACAAAAATGTTGGATCAAAAAACTCTGGCATGCGATGCGATTGCGGTTTGAGTTGAGTTTAGAGTTTTGTGAGATGAATAAATGTGGGTAAGAATTTTTGTGCATTACGCAATCAAGAAAAAGGTGATTTTTGCAGTTCTCTGGTTTAAATAAAAACGGTGCCACATACCACACAGTTCATTGGCCGCCAAGATCATGCGATTTGATCCCACAAGACTATTTTTTGTGGGGCTACGTGAAGTCTTTTGTATACAGGGGACAAGCCAGACACAATTACATTACAGCTGCCATTGGTGAGATACTGGCCGAAATGCTGGATAAATTATGCCAAAATTTAAGTTTATGGATGGACCACCTCGCGGGAACATTTACACGAAATAATCATTAAAAAATTAATTGCCTGGCATCGATGTATCGCTTCAAATAGATATTTCATTCGCTATTGGAAATTTTGTTGTTTTTTATAATTTTCAAAATAGAGGCAAGCTTACTTCGGCTCGACCGAAGTTTATATACCCTTGGAGCTTGAGATATGAAAGATTTTTTTTCAGACCTGTCTTTTGTATGGGAGCTTTACTATATAGTTGTCCGATTTCGACAAGTCTTAGTGAAAATATGTGAAATCATTAAAAACTGAATAACAGACGCTACACCAGGGGCACAGAAGCCAATTGCACATTGTGCAACCTTTATGTGAAGGAGGACACGTGCCATTTCTTAGGAGTATGTCCGATTCTAAGTGAAATCAGAAAACTGTACTGGCAACAGGCACACCTCTCAACGCAACAGGTTCTCATCATTCTGAATGGTGAAAACTGGAACAGCCTACACCATTATATTAAAGATGCGTCAACATACAGACGGCGCTTTCACACGGAAGATTTTTAGTTTTAGATAATGTAAAAAAAAAAAAAACCTTTTTCGTATTATTAAATGTTCTATATACAAAAGCTGAAGGCACACTGCCAAAGCAAATTATTTTCCTCGATTTTATTCCCATATTTGTATAATTTTTCAAGATATATATATATATATAAACCTATTCATGTTAATTTATTGAATAAAATCGCACTACTACTACTACTCATTCAAAACTCATAATTACGAGCGTTGGGAGCGATGGCACTCAAAACAAAAAACTTTTTCTGACAAAGATTTTTTTTCAGACCTATCTTTTGTATGGGAGCTACTATATAGTTGTCCGATTTCGACAAGTCTTGGTGAAATTATGTGAAATCATTAAGAATTTATAGATCTAAGCACATTTGTGGGAACCGGCCGGATCAGATGACTATAGCATATAGCTGCCATAGGAACGATTGGTCGAAAAAGTAGTTTTAGTAGAAAAAACTTTTTTTATCAATGCTATCACTCCCATCCCTCGTATTTATAAGTTTTTAACGATTTCACATGATTTCAGAATTATTTGTCAAAATCGAAATACAGTATAGCTGCTGTACAAAGGATTGATCTAGAAAAAAAATATTAGTAAAATTAACTTTTTTGTTTTCGATGGTATCTTCGTTACTCTTTCCACTTGCACTTTCGGAGAGTTTAATCAGAATCGGATGAATATATCGTAAAGCTGCTATATAACAAACTGGCAGGCATATATCATGCTCCAAGGGTATATAAAGCCCCTCTATTTCTAGAATTAAAATGTTTTTGCCTTGAAATGTATTTGCCAGGTTTCCTTCAGCTATATTTTTATACGAAAAAAATAGCTGACAAGGCCAAACTGAAGGACGGAAAGATTTCAGATCATCGCTAACATGCCGATCGGAAACGACCAATCGCTAAAACATGGTTTTGAAGAAATCCGATTTTTAAGAGCAGTCGCTGACTCCGACTTTTCATGGTCAACTGAATTTAGCGTGCTTAAAAGCAATCTCTGCACACAGACAGGAAACTCCCATCAAGTAGAAGCAACCAATTTGATTACTTTTGATTGTAAATGCTGCCATGCTAAAAATTGACTGACCGACCGGATGATCATTCGATCGTTTTTAAGTTTGGTAAGTCGATAAAAATCTGGAATATTTAAAGTTTTGGAGATCTGCCTGGATATATTTTTGATGATGCCTAATCTTTTGAAGGAAAGTTAGCTTAATTTAAATTCTTTGATCTACAATTTGATTAATTGTAGTTTTGTGCCGTCGATTTTCGACAACAATCAGATCTACTCTACAAAAGTTCTATTTGAAAAGGGTCACTTTAATTTTCTTGTTTTGGTTCGTAATGGAATCAATTTACCTGTCGCCTGGTCGCTGCCGTCGATTGAGGAACGCCCGTTCAGTTGGTAAACTGATGATGCGGCATTATCGATCCCATTGCCAGTTAAAGACGTCACGGCTGGAGCCTTCGTAGAATTGGGCACCGTTTGCTTGGGATGCAGCACCGTCAACGTCAGCGTGTACTCGGCGCTCTTGAACTGCGAATTGAGTTGCGCACAGGAGAGCTTGAACACGCGGTTGAGATAATACGCTGGCTTCTTGTTGCTGTACACCAAAGCACGGAACACATTAAGATAATTGTGAATGGAGTCGGTTCCAATCATTTCGACGCCGTCCTTGTTGATATTGGTTTTGATATCCATGGTGGACGAGAGTGACTCGTCGCCATCGATCTGAATCTCCTCGTGATCGGGATTCAACGAGGGGAAAACCACCACGCTGCACGAGTCTAGGTATTCCTTGGCAACCAGCTTCGTGTCGAGAGCAATATGCACCTTGTCCAAAATATGGACCCCCAATTTGATTTCTTGATAGGAAACCAATTTGTTTGATGTGCCTGCAAATCGAGAGAAAATTGTTCGCTTGTCATCATTGGGAATGGGTCATACAATCCTTTTACCCACCGGATATGGTAATCTTCCCGCTGGTCCCCGTCTGAAGGCCTGGCTCTGTTCTGTCTGGCTGCAGGTGCGCGTCCACCTTCTCCACTTTATACATGGCGGCCGTGTCCAGTGATTTCTCATTGACCACGGGGGCCATGGGCTCGTTAACCATGATGTACGTTTCGATGGTGGGCAGCCGAATGGCGCTTTGATTGGCACACGACATGCTGGTGCGCACTTCTATGTTGCGACGGCCGATGGTAGGGCTCTGCTTGATATTGATGTACTGAATCTTGCGCATCAGCTGCTCAATTTTGTGCTTGCTTGGGGCCTCAATCAAAATCTCGTTCATTTGAGCATTGGTCTGGATTTGGCTGTCAGCGGTATCCATGGGCGACAGCAAGTGCTCCGCACAGCTGGTGCCGCACTTGATGTCCTCAGCGGACAACACGCCGTTGAAAGATACCTTCACCTCGGAAATGTCGCCGGTGAAGCCATGCTTAAGGCGGTTCTCCGAGCTCTGGAAGCAGGCGCCGACGGCCAGTGTTGTGTTCACTCCGTGTGCTGCATGCAGCGGCCAGTCATCGATCACCTCCGGGTTGCTATGGCGATCCTCAACGGAGCTCTCGAAGCGCTCGCCATCAATGAACAGCTCGACCTTGGCCGACTGGTCGACATTGAGCACGTAGTGATGCCACTCGTTGTCGCAGACTTGGGGTATTTTCCAGCGCCACTCCGCCGGACTGAAGATGTTCAGATCGCCCTCGTTGAAGTTCTTGCGCAGTAGCAGAATCAGGCGACAATTGCGCACAAACAGAGCCATGTGGTGCCGGTTCATCTTGTGATCATCGGCGCTGCAGACTATGTGCTCCTTCACGTGCTTGTTGCTCGAGCTTTGGCTGCTGTGGCGGAATATGGTGACCATGCCAAACGGTCGCACCGAGAAATCGTAATGCCCGATGAAGGCATCTGGTACGACCACGCCCGCAGAGCCATCAAAGTGGAATATCGGCTCGGCGCCTTCATCATAGCTTAGCTCCTTGGTCCACTCAGCGCCCTGGGGCAACAGATCCTTAAGGGCAAGGCTTGCCGAGCAGTTGGATATGTCGCGATCGCATCCAAAAGAAATGTGCTTGGTCTGAGAGTGTAAATATGTGTTAGGTCCGAGCGGATGGCGGATTAGCTCACTTACCTTAAGCGCTATCGAGGCGTGTATATTGAGCTCCTCGCTGCTGCAGGAGACATCACACAGGTCCAAGCGGGCGTTCGGGAGCAACTGCAGGCTCTCAGTGCTGCCGGACTGGATGAAAAAGGATGAAATGACGACAAAGTTCACCATGTGGCATACTCACAGTGTAATCGATGCGCTCCGGTATCCCCAGGAACTTGGCCTCGCACACGCGCCGCACCTTGATGCTAACCATAATGGGCGTGGACTCCTTCATGGCGCAGTCGTAGGCCACCACCGATAGAATGTGATTGTGCGATGCCTTGTGCGAAAGCGGCTCAGTGTTCCTTATGGTCCCCTCATTGTCAATCGCAAATGGCTCGTCATTGTTGAGTATCTCGTATTTGCACACGTCTCCGAACAGAGGAGTGCAGTCCTTATCCGTGGCCTCGACTCGAATGATCTCGTTGTACAGCCGACCCTCGTCCACTTCCGTCACGTAGGACGGCTCCAGAAACGTTGGTGCATACTCATTGATATCGATGACGGTTATGTGAACATTCGCTGTATTCGAGGGCGTGCCATCGCAGTATATGGCAACAATCTCGAAGTGGTAGCTCTTGCGCTTCTCGCAGTTCAGAGTACGCCGTGCCCGCAAAATGCCCAGGTTATTCACCAATTCGATCTGTGAGGGATAAAGCAACATAGTCTAACGGATAATTGCAGCATGGGACTCGGCATTTACCTGAAACGGTATTTCATGATATGGCTTTTTCAGGATGCGAAAGTTGCAAATTTTCTCTTCGTCCACTTTGATCAAGGGTGTTATCTCCACCAGGGTCTCGTTTTCGCGTATCAAACCGTGGTAGGATTTCTCCAAAATGTTTTCTAAAATTATAATAAAGCTTCAATCAATATCCATAGTTTACGCATATAGACGGTTACTTAATATGACCTCTAGAAAAACAATCGGTCGGTGAACTGTCTCCTGTAGGAAATCGAAGCTATAAGCTTCGAGTTTGGTTTGGTGGTAGGTTTTAAATATGAAGAAAAATACTTTCTTAATTCCGATCCAGACGGCTAAGCCGGTTCAAAAGTGACCCAAAGAAATACCTCAAAAAATATTTAACTAAACAATTGAAATTTGGTCTGAAGGTTGTAGTGTTGCTAGAACATGATCCATTGTCGAAAAGTTGCTTAATTGGCAAAAAATAGTTCAAAAAGAGAAGACGAGGCCTACTTCGTCTGTGGCGAAGTTTTTATTCCCTTGCAAATGAACCAGCTCTAAAATAACTGAGTTTAAAAATCAAACAATTTATTCAAACGAAAAACCATTATTCTTCAATTAGTCGTCCGACTTCGACCAAATTTCGCGAATCTATCTGAGGAAATATAAAGTGTAACAATCGTATAAGAACGAACAAATTTGAAAAGAATTAAGCTTTCTCACTAAAACCGATTTTCTGACCGATCGGTCCTATAGCAGCTACAAGACGTAGTCATCCGATCCGGGCGGTTCCGACATATTAGCAGCGTGCAGTCAAAAGAAAATTGAGCTTGAAAATTGAGGGCTAGTTCCCGTAGAAACAGAATTATAAGAAAACCAAATCGGATGAATATATGAAATAAATGCCATATAACAAACTGGCCAGCCAAAAGTTTAAAGTAGTGGCGCCATCTATGTATTACTAAGGCTGGGAAATATCCCAGCTAATATTGTTCAACGCTAAAACTAAACATAAACTACAAGGGTGTGTGAAAGGGTGTGCCATCTTCGTTGGAGCCGAAGGCAGCTCTCCTTTTTGTAGTATAATTGTTAATGTTAGTGTTAAGTGGACATCGGATTTTAGGTTAAAACATATTTTCAATGGGTGGTCCAAAAAAATTTGTTTCATGAAAAGTTGAATATATTAAATCCTTATTTGATTTGCATATTTGGCATATTTACGTAATTTCGATCTTAAAGCATATTTGATATATAG
Source organism: Lordiphosa clarofinis (assembly GCA_018904275.1). Lineage (NCBI taxonomy): Eukaryota > Metazoa > Arthropoda > Insecta > Diptera > Drosophilidae > Lordiphosa > Lordiphosa clarofinis. The sequence goes on from JAEIGQ010000142.1 coordinate 631,460, forward strand.
AGAAATGTTTAGAGAGTATGCTCCCAAGTAGGTGTCTGCGTCTGTGATCACCAAGCGGGCGGGCTAAATCCGTTTTCCATTAGGAACAGTAAGAGTAAAATAATTTTAGGTTCGGCCCTTGAGTAGGTTTGTTACACTCTGAAAGGAACCATAGAGATTACAGAACGAATAAGGAAGGACGAAAAAGCAGAATCTTATTTCAAACTATTTTACCGTGATTTGTAAATGTGAAATTGGCTATACAGCTCCTCCAACGGGGCCAAGCCAAGCTTCTCTCAATCTCTTGGCGCGTGTGCTTCCAATTTTTCGCACAAGAGAAAGGGACCTACAGTTTAACGCCGGATCCGAACGGCAAAGTTTGAGAATTTGCTTTTTCATGGCTAGATACTTCACAGCTGGCGCCAATAGCTGGTGAAGGTGACCGTATCTGTAAAAGCTATTTTTCTAAAGAAAGAAAAAAACTTTTATTATTAGATATTCCGAGGCGGGATCGAACCCACGACCTCCCGCCCAGCAGTCCAGCACACTAACCGCTGGGCCACACACGGCCACCGTGATTTACGAATCATTAAAAGTATTAGCAGCAGTATTGCACCAAACTGAAATGCCAATTACGATGAAAATCATTTCTGATTTATTGAATTAGCGCATTTTTTTGCTAAGGGTCCTCCATGGCGGTTAACTCAATAGTGATAGCGATAGTGAAGAGAATAGAACAGGGCCAGAGCATAATGTTAAATACAATTTTACTATGACGGAGATGCAAGTAATTTGCGAAAAAAAAAACACCAAAACGGAACCAAGTTAAAAAAGATCCAACGATATCATTACACTGAGAAAAAAAAATCAATCTAAAATCTAGATTGAAAATCTCTTATCGTGAATCTTTCAATTTTGTAAAAACAAGATTGAAAAACCTTGAAATGAGTTTAAAAATCTTAAAAACAAGATTTATCATCTTGCAATTTATCAACCGACCTACAGTTTTCTGTAAAGCTTAAGTTAAAAAACTTTATGATATATATAAATAGATTTATTTTGTTAAAAAATAATAAAAAACGAGAAAGGCAAGGCTAACTTCGTCCGTGCCGAAGTTTTTATACACTTGAAAACGCTTGTCTCAACGGTTAGCGACTTCGACCAAACTTCGCAGGTCAGCTTAAAAACTTTAAATATTACCTAAGACCGTGATTGAGAGCGGTAATATTGACGAAAAACCAGTTTTTATACCCTTGGAGAGGTTATATTAAAATTGTGCGGATGTTTGTAACGCATAGAAGGAAGCATCTCCGACCACATAAAGTATATATATTCTTGATCAGCATGACGAGCTGAGTTGATATAGCCATGTCCGTCTGTCCGCCTGTCCGTCTGTCCGTCCGTCCGTCCGTCTATCCGTCTGTCCGTCTGTCCGTCCGTCTGTCCGTCCGTCCGTCTGTTTCTATGCTATCTCCTCCGTCAGTTTTAAAGATATCGCAACCAAACTTTGTACGAAGTCTTTTGGTATAAATACGCTGCACATTTGTCGGAACCGGCCGGATCGGATGACTATAGCATATAGCTGTCATAGGAACGATCGGTCGAAAAACTAGTTTTAGTGAGAAAAACATTTTTGTTTTGAGTGCTATAGCTTCAAACGCTCGTATTTATAAGTTTTTAATGATTTCACATAATTTCACCAAGGCTTGTCGAAATCGGACAACTATATAGTATAGCTGCCATACAAAAGCTAGGTCTGAAAAAAAGTCTTTGTGAGAAAAACTTTTTTGTTTTCAATGTTATCGCTCCCAACGCTCGTATTTATAAGTTTTCAATGATTTCACTTAATTTCACCAAAATTTTTCGAAATCGGACCACTGTATAGTATAGTATGCCGTACAAACTGTCAGGCACATATCAAGCTCCAAGGGTATATAAACTTCGGTCGAGCCGAATTTAGCTTGCCTCTATTTTTCTCATTAAAACCCATTTTCGACCGATCATTTGTATGGCAGCTACAAGAAGTAGTCATCCGATCCGGTCGGTTCCGACATATTAGCAGCGTGCAGACAAAAGAAGACTCTGTGCAAAATTTCAGCTTGCTAGCTTCAAAACTGAGGGACTAGTTCGGGTAGAAATAGACAGACGGAAAGACGGACGGACGGACAGACGGACGGACAAAGCTTAATCGACTCAGCTCGTCACGCTGATCAAGAATATATATACTTTATGTGGTCGGAGATGATTCCTTCTATGCGTTGCAAACTTCTGGGCAAAATTATAATACACTTTTCAAGTGTATAATAAAAAATGAAAAAAAAAACAACTCGGCTCTCCTGGGACTCCAACCACAACCTTCTCGTTCCAATAAAGCTTTTGGCATCTTCTTTACCGACTCGGTAAAGTAGCAGTATAAGAACTCAGCTGGCATTGTTGTTCTGAGTTCTTATACTACGACTAGTGACGCGCTAAAAATGAGGCTCAACAGCCGAGAGGGCTGAGTGGCGATGCAGTGTGGTCAATCACCCCGAGGTACTCAGTTCAAGTCCCAGTACAGGTAGATTAATAATTAACATTTATATAAGTTTTTCAGAAAGAAAAAATTGTTAATAACTAAATCAAACACAACACAAAACAAAAACACATAAAAATAATAACAGCTTAATATATTTTTTTTTGTTATTTCTTTTCATATTTAACGAGAAGGCCAAGCTAACTTCGTCTTTGCCGAAGTTTTTATACCCTTGCAAATGTTTTAATATATTATAGTTTACGAACGTCAGCATTAAAACAAACAATTTTTCTAAATAAAACCCACTTTTCGACTGATAGTTTCTATGGCAGCTATAATCTGTTTAAAAGCGTATAAAACTAATAATTGCTGAAGCGGGAGGCGTTTACATTAAAAACAAAAAAGTTTTCTCACAAAGATCCACTTTTCGACCGATAGTTCCTATGGCAGCTATAAGATATAGTCATCCGGTCGGTTCCGACATATTAGCAATGTGCAGTAAACAGAAGACTCTGTGCAAAGTTTCAGCTCGATAGCTTTAAAACTGAGAGACTAGTTTGCGTAGAAACAGACAGACAAACGGACAAAGCTCAATCGACTCAGCTCGTCGCCCTGATCAAGAATATATATAGTTTATAGGGTCGGAAATGAATATTTCTATGCGTTGCAAACTTCTGGGCAAAATTATAATACCCTTTGAAAGGGTATAAAAATGAGATTGTTTCATCTTAAAGTCGAGTATAAACGATCTTTATCCAAAATTGATGGATTAAGATTAAAATTGAGAATATAATCTTGGGCTAAGATTATCTGGTCTTAGTCGAATTCTGACACCGTTTTTCTTTGATTCAAGACTATAATCTTGATTTTAGATTGATTTTTTTCTAAGTGTACGTTCGCTATTTTCTCATTAAACTAAATACAGAAGCTAGTCAGATGCAATGCAAAATCGAAATTTCATAAATTTTTTAAAGATAAGGCGCCCCAAACTTTTTGCTTTGTAGATTTGTTGCCATGTAGATTAATTTTTCCATCTCCAAGATCAATCGCTAAATGAAACTAAGAACGCAACGATCTTGAAGGGCTTCTTCACACACTTACCTCTCTGAGTAAGATATTCGTCTTCGTTTTCATTTGAAAGCGCAGTCCCCGTAGCCAGCGAGGAAGAGGCAATCACAGCACCAAGTACTGCTCCCAGGTAAACGTAGCCATACAAAATCCTGGACAACGCCATCGCGTTCACTGTTTGTGTCGACCGCTCTGAGCTATGAGTATTCAAGGGCGGATTTCTGAAACAATTAAATTTTGTGATTTAGTATGCGGGAAAGAGCAGCCAGTGTGCAATTTATTACATAAGAAATTTGAGAAAACCACATTGAGTTTTTTTCGAGAAACGATTCAATTCGAAGCTCCATCGTATCAAAGGACCCTGAGGTTAAATAAACAATTCGTTGACAACAGGCATTCAAATGAGGTTTAAAAAATGGGGTTTCGGTCAATTCAAATGTCTACTAAATAAAAAAGGTTTCTTTCGATTAGGTTCTATGGTTAACTGTCAATTTTCGAGCCCCCTATATATCTAAACGGACATTTTAACGATCAGCTTTTATATTAACTCCCTTGGAGAGGGTACATTAAAATTATCCGAATGTTTGTAACGCATAGAAGGAAGCATCTCCGACCACATAAAGTATATATATTCTTGATAACCTGCTGAGTTGATATAGCCATGTCCGTCTGTCTGTCCGTTTCTATGCTATCTCCTCTTTCAGTTTTAAAGCTATCTTAACCAAACTTTGCACCAAGTCTTTTGGTACAAATACGCTGCATATTTTTCGGAAGCGGCTGGATCAGATGGCTATAGCATATGCCATAGAAACGATCGGTAGTAGTTTTAACGAGAAAAACTTTTTTGGTCTCAATGGTAGCGTCTTTATACTTTCCAGATATGAGTGTTATCTGTTTCAACAGACTTTTGAAGAATTTGATCAAAATCGAATGAATATATCGTAAAGCTGCTATATAACAAACTGCCAGCATATCATGTTCCTAGGGTATATAAACTTCGGTCGAGCCGAAGTTAGCTTCCCTCTAATTTTTTTAAATTAAATTGCGTAAAAATTTCAGTTAAATAAGGACTGATATACCGACACCGTTCATAAGTTTCAGCATTATTTTGTAGAGCAGCTTTGTTAGATATCCGAAAAGTTTATTTCCTTCTTCAGTAAGTAGCTTTTAAACATCCGGTCACCTTCACCAGCTATTAGCGCCAGTTGTGAAGTAACTAGCCATGAAAAAGCTTCTGAAACATTGCCGTTCGGATCCGGTGTTATAACTGTATGGGACTCTATAGCCAATTCTACATTTAGCACGCTTTTCGCATCTTCACATTCGTATTCCTTTTTTCTTATCATTTGACCAATCGTTTTATTTTTTATACCCTTGCAAAGGGTATTATAATTTTGGCCAGAAGTTTGCAACGCATAGAAATATCAATTTCTGACCCTTTAAACTATATATATTCTTGATCAGGGCGACGAGCTGAGTCGATTCAGCTTTGTCCGTCCGTCTGTCTGTCCGTCTGTCTGTCCGTCTGTCTGTTTCTACGCAAACTAGTCTCTCAGTTTTAAAGCTATCGAGCTGAAACTTTGCACAGAGTCTTCTTTTTACTGCACACTGCTAATATGTCGGAACCGACCGGATCGGATGACTATATCTTATAGCTGCCATAGAAACTATCGGTCGAAAAGTGGGTTTTTGTAAGAAAACTTTTTTGTTTTTAATGTAAACGCCTTCCGCTTCGGCAATTATTAGTTTTATACGCTTTTACACAGATTTGGAAGTTTTGGTCAAAATCGGATGACTATATCTTATAGCTGCCATAGGAACTATCGGTCGAAAAGTGGGTCTTTGTGAGAAAACTTTTTTGTTTTTAATGTAAACGCCTTCCGCTTCGGCAATTATTAGTTTTATACGCTTTTACACAGATTTGGAAGTTTTAGTCAAAATCGGATGACTATATCTTATAGCTGCCATAGGAACTATCGGTCGAAAAGTGGGTCTTTGTGAGAAAACTTTTTTGTTTTTAATGTAAACGCCTTCCACTTCGACAATTATTAGTTTTATACGCTTTTACACAGATTTGGAAGTTTTTGTCAAAATCGGATGACTATATCTTATAGCTGCCATAGAAACTATCGGTCAAAAAATGGGTTTTTATTAGAAAAATGGTTTGTTTTAATGCTGACGTTCGTAAACTCTGTTGTATTAAAACATTTGCAAGGGTATTAAAACTTCGGCAAAGACGAAGTTAGCTAGGCCTTCTCGTTTTTCAATGCATTTTCAGCCAGGAGATTAGCTCCTCCTCATCTTTCGGACAAATATTTGAATAAATTTTCAATCCAAAGGGTTGGCATAAAAGCACCCGGCCTTTAATGAGCCAGGTATTAACTATCACTAAGTACTACTAACATGTTCCAAGTGGAAGAAGTTCATACCTTTAACAGCAGAGAATGCAAGGTTGCCTTTGTGGCTAGCAGAGGACTAATGAGTACCAGAAATATATGTAAGAGCAGCTTTAATTGTACAATCGTTCTCAAATCCTCAAGTTGATATCGAGCTATAGTTGGACCCCTAACCGAACCAGGACATGTGCACGGCTTAAGCCGCTGCACTGCAAACCTCTGATTTATAAACAACAGTTGACACTTGACTCGCATTCCATTACAAATTACGTCCGCAGATGCTGATGTACGTAAGACCCTATGTATGGGCGATGTAAATGTAACTATATGCACATATATGCAGCCATATACTCGTACGAGTTGAAAAGTGTGCGTGCGTGAACATTCGGATATGTATCCATGTGTTTGTATCCATGAGATACACATTTTGTGACAGTTTTACTCCGATTTCGATGCACTCTCGAATAACACACAAATACATACACACAACACATGGACTCAAAGGACACTTCACCTACATACAGCTTAGGCTGGTTATGTACCCAAGCTGCAGCCAAATGTCAACTGAATCTCACATCCGCATTCCAGCCAGCTTCATCCGTTCAGATTGAGTTCACCTCCTACACACAGAATCAGATTTTGGAAAATCAATACCGATACTAACACTTCGAGCTGCGGTTCTTTACGCTTGCCAGTTACTTGAGTCTTTGGCTGGCTGTGGTTATATTACAGCTGTTGCATCGAGCAGTGCAACTGCAAGGCGAATTTCAATCAATTTAACTAAAATCGGTCGTGGTTATGTTTATCCGACATTTTTAAGATAGAGATACAGATACACTCAAGAGCAAGAGAAAAGAATACTGTGCTGAAATGGCTTAAAAAATGCCAAACTGCTCCAGCAGGGCTGCACCGTCACAGTCACGGATAGTCTGCAGCGGTCGATCGGTTATCGATGGCCGTTGGACTTCGACGGTCTAATTAATCGCTTAATACCACATAGAAAAAGGTAATGAAGTATAACTTGGAAGTGATATCTGCCCTGCCTTAGAAGTTATTAAGACTTATATATGTTTGTTTGACAGTATACATATTAATGCAGCCTAAAAAATCCTGGGAGCATCATCAGCAAACCCAAAAGCGTCCAAATTGGCCTTTGAAGATTAATATTCTACAATTTGATTGAGCTCAGGGTCTGGCTGGCAATAAAATGCCACCAGGATGGACGAAGAATGACTATGGAGGCGGAAAGAGGGGGAGACCTTTACTAAGATGGGAAGACAAGGTGCGGGAAGACACTGCCAAGCTAGGTGTGACCAATTGGTGCCAGCTCGCGCAGAAGCGACTGGAGACCATAATTGCAGAGGCCGAGACCGTCAAACGATTGTGTTGGCGCATATAGAAGAAGAAAAGAAGATGTATACGCGATATCTTGAAAACTTGAGCTGATGGAGAAAAAGCGAGATCAGTTTTGATGCACAAAACTGGATCAGGATTTGGCATCGAGAAGGCTGGACCAAAATGGCTTTGTTATCAAAGTTCGAAGCGTTTTTTCAAGATCGAAGATTTTCTATCAGAGCGGGTTCGATTCAATATGCATCTTACAATATTATTAAAGGCATCACAGCTACCTATGACCTCAATGCCATAAGAAAGTTTAGAACTCAAGTAGGTTCTAGCAATCAAGAGTCATCATTTAGTTGGAATGAAGTTTTTGGTAAAAGAATTGTCTGAGAAGTGCGCACATTTTTCCGACAGCAGCATTAATGTGCTCGTTTCAATATATAGCTTCACTTGTGGTGTGATGTGTTCCTCCTTTTTGGAGATATGCGCAAGCATAACGAGACCTTGAGCCAGCATAATATTAATGGTTTGAGCTTTTTTTAAGTAAATTAAATTGTTACTGTCCAATCAAAAAACATAACAATTTTGTGTAATTATGCATCGGACTTTTCTCGATTTTCAACATGTGAAGATCTTTGCACAACATGGTTTAAAAAAATTTGTATTTTTTGTACAGAATTTATGAAAAATCTAAAATCCGATATTTTGAGGTTTAATGGCCGCGCCAAGGCTTTAAAAGTTCAAATTTCCCCTTTGGAAGTAGAAAAAATTTACCTTTCATATAAGGCAGGTAAGGTCTTATGTACAAGCATTTTAATTTTCACAAATTTCTAAATTAAGGAAACAAAATTTTTTCTACGTTTACCTTTCATATAAGGCAATATAGCTATAAAAGCACAGACTCTAGCTAATTTTCGGCTGAAAACTAAACTTTTGGCCAAGCTTTTCCCTTTTTTATTTGTTTAGAGCTTTTACATCGGTAAAAACAATACACAATTATGAGAGTTTAAGTAGAGGCAACTTTTGGAAAAATCGAAAAAAGCTTATAGATAATATCTCGAATTAAAGTCGATAGTATTCTTTTATAGCGCTTTTCGTTTCAATGTTTTTTAAACTAAGAACGCGCTTCTTTGCACACAGACCGAAAATAATAAGGCAATCTGGCAATTATTTTCAGGTAAATTTACAGTGAAACTAAAAATTGGATTTTAAACTGTCTAAGGCCTCCTAACGTTCGATTAAGATCAAGATTAGCTATAAGAATACGATTTTTTAATTTTAATGATTTCTGTGGAACAGGGTCCAATACATAACTTTTTATATAATAAAAAATAGATAAGCTAACTTCGGCTCGACCGAAGTGTATATTCCCTTGAAGCTTGAGTTATGAAAGGTATTTTTAGACCTGTCTTTTAAATAGGAGCTATTCTATATAGTTGTCCGATTTCGACATATCTTGGTAAAATTATGTTAAATCATTTAAAACTTTTAAATACGAGCGTTGGGAGCGATAGCACTAAAAACAAAGAAGTTTTTCTTACTAAATCTAGTTTTTCAACCGATCGTTCCTATGGCAGCTATATGCTATAGACATCCGAGTCATTGAGTCAAACTTGGCAGAATTGTGTAGTAGCATGTAACATTGATCAGTAACAATTTTGGGAGCGATAGTATTAAAAACAAAAAAGTTTTTCTTACTAAGACTTTTTTTCAAAACTATCTTTTGTATGGAAGCTATACTATATAGTTGTCCGATTTCGACAATTCTTGGTGAAATTATGTGAAATCATTGAAAACTTATAAATACAAGCGTTGGGAGCGATAGCATTGCAAACAAAAAAGTTTTTCTCACTAAAACTACCTTTTCAACCGATCATTCCTATGGTAGCTATATGCTATAGTCATCCGTACCGGCCGGTTTCGACAAATGTGCAGCGTATTTGTACCAAAAAAACTTCGTGCAAAGTTTTACAACTGACGAAGGAGATAGCATATAAACAGACGGACCGACGGACAGACGGAGATACGGACATGACTACATCAACTCAGCTCGTCATGCTGATCAAGAATATATGTACTTTATGTGGTCGGAGATGCTTCCTTCTATGCGTTACAAACTTTTGATCAATTTCAATATACCCTCTCCAAGGTTATACAAATTTTCTTCTCAAATTTGGGTGAAATCAAGATGGAACATGCTATAATGATGAATAAGTAATACATATCGTTCACTTACCTCAATACTGGCATAACTCAAAATAGTCTATTTTGAGAAAAACGAGTTTAAAGTTCTCAATGGACCCAGAAAAAAATGGTTCTTTTATTTTCGATCTAATATATTAAAATATTATAAATTTAAAATGCCTATTAACAAACTTTGAAAATGTGATATTTTATCTGAAAACCGAAGTATGTTTGTGCCATATCGACTGCAGGACTTCTGAAATATGACGCTTTTGCAATCACATAAAAATAAACCTATCAAATGATATTGCGACATATTATGATCTCACATGGAAAGTATAAGACTTATCAAAATAAAAATTTTACACAAAATATTACACAATACGGAGTGTATTTCTGCATCATTAAGTCAAAACTCGTGTTTTTTTAGTTATGCCAGTATTGAAGTAAGTAAGCGATATATTAAAAATGTTTTTTTTTCCTCTGAGTGCCGCTAGCTTCTTAGCTCTCGTTTTTCGATTCTTAATTGTTTCGTCTCGATTTAAGTACTTCCAAAAAACAAAACTTGCTTGCGATTCGGAGTAGTAAACGGTATATATTCTATCCCGATCGATCTCCAACTCTTCCAGAGTGTTGAAAGAGGCGTTTCTAAAGTTTTCCTTAGCGTGGAATTTAATGACTCTTGCTTCGTAATTATATTGCAAGGGCTTTTACTGCAATCGCTATAGATTGGGTATCGGCTCATGGGATTTTGGGTGCTCCGCTTTCATTTGTCGCAATATTTTTCACTTAAGGGGTAACAACTAAAACTTGTCCGCAGTTTGTAAAAGACTGAATTGGCAACACTGCTGATTAGCGTTTTTCTTGAAATCACGTTGTTTAAAATGGCCGTCAACCGCCGACGAGGTCAGACGTGTTTTTTCTCGAGCTCCGTTTATAAACGTTACAAAAGTGTTCAAATCGGTTATTTAAATAATATCTTCGATCCGCGACAAAAGACGCTATTGGACTTTCATAGGCACTCGTGCTTATGTTGTCCAATTATATCAAATTTTTTGATTTTTAATTAAATCATATTTAATTAAATGACAACGTTTAGAAGTGCTACAAATTTTTCAATGTCGGAAAATCCGCCCACGAGGAAAATGGTCGGAAAATTCTGCATACAAAAAACTATTTTTCATCCGATTGGCTTAAAACTCGGTTTGAAAAGAAAGTAGTTGAATTAAATTGAAATGTGATTTTCCGAAGTTGGAAAATTTGACCCAACGGTCGGAAAATTCCCGGAAAATTTTGCATGAAAAAACTGCAAACTTGAAACTCGGTTTATAAGGACAAAGTACGAAATAATTTGAAATGTGATTTTTCAATGTTGAAAATCCGCCCACGAGGAAAATGGTCGGAAAATTCTGCATGCAAAAACTATTTTTCATACGATTGACTTTAAAGGGTGGTAAGTGGATGTAAATTGGGTGAAATGTGGCAGGAAGTGGATGGAATGTGGGTGGGATGTAAATGGGAAGTGGGTGGAATGTGGCGGTAAGTGGGAGGGTTGTGGGTGGGATGTGGAACGGATGTGGGTGGCAAGTGGGTTGAATGTGGGTGGGATGTGGGTGGAATGTGGGTGGGATGTGGGTGGCAAGTGGTTGGAATGTGGGTGGGATGTAGGTGGGAAGAAGGCGGGAAGTGTTCGGTATGTTGGTGGCAAGTGGGTGGAATGTGGGTGGTATGTGGGTGGGATGTTGGACGGATGTGGGTGGAAAATTGGTGGGATTACGCTGTGCATTGGTTCTATACTGTTGAGAACAGCGAAGCGCGACGGGATATTTGCTAGTCTATATATAAAAAGAAGGTCAACCTGACTAATTGACTGACTGACTGACTGGTGACCGTCGCACAGCCTAAACCATAAAAGATAGGAAGATGAGATTTTCACATTAGTTTTATCTTATGCTGAAAGTGAGTACTAAGAACGGATTTTGGAAAATTCTGTCGGCAAATGTGGAAAATTCGCGGAAAACTGTTGTATGAAACTTTTTTGTTTTTCATCCGATGAAGTACAAACTCATTTTCAAAGATCTATATGAAAATTCGACAACACCTGCATACCAATCTTCTGGAAAATTCACCCCGCCTGGGTGGAAAGTGGGTGGTCAAGGTTGTATGGGCGAGACTTTAGTTGCCAGCGACTAGCGCCAAATTTATTTTCAAAATTACACATAACAAAACATAAGTTTTAAGCATAGTACGCGAAATAATTTGTCACGTGTTTTCCCGATTTTGGAAAATCCGCACACGAGGAAAATGGCCGGAAAATTCTGAATCCAAAAAAGTATTTATCATACGATTGGCTTGAAACTCGGTTTGTAAGTATAGAATACGAAATAGTTTAAAATGTTATATTCCGAAGTTGGAAAATTTGACCTGACGGTCGAAAAATTCCCGGAAAATTTTGCATGAAAAAACTATTTTTCATCCGATTGGCTTGAAACTCGGTTTGTAAGGACAAAATACGAAATAATTTGAAATGTGATTTTTCAATGTCGGAAAAGCCGCCCACGAGGAAAATGGCCGGAAAATTCTGCATGCAGAAACTATTTTTCATACGATTGACTTTAAAGGGTGGTAAGTGGATGTAAAGTGGGTGAAATGTGGCAGGAAGTGGGTGGAATGTGGGTGGGATGTAAATGGGAAGTGGGTGGAATGTGGTGGTAAGGGGGAGGGATGTGGGTGGGATGTGGAACGGATGTGGGTGGGATGTGGGTGGCAAGTGGGTGGAATGTGGGTGGGATGTAGGTGAGAAGTGGGTGGGATGTGGGTGGGATGTAAATGGGAAGTGGGTGGGATTTGGGCAGGAAGAGGGCGGGAAGTGTTCGGTATGTTGGTGGCAAGTGGGTGGAATGTGGGTGGGATGTGGGCGGGAAATGTGCTGGAAGTGGGTGGGATGTGGGCCTGAAGTGGGTGGTAAGTGGTGGTTATATACTGTTGAAAGCGCAGCGAAGCGTGACGGGCTATTTGCTAGTACTTTATATGGTCGGAAATGATTCCTTCTGCTTGTTACATACATTTGCACGAACGTTTTTAACTCTACGAGTAACGGGTATAAAAACCAATTTGAAAAATATCCTTTCGTTTCTTTCTGTGAATTTTTAAAAAAATCATCTCCTTTAAAGGGAAGAAATCTCTCTGGAAAGATTACGATTAAAACGCATGCAAAAAAATGTATGTTGTGAATGGATAGCTGGGGAGTAAACCAGGCTTAATTAGTACCTTTAGCTTGCCTTTAACTTTAGTCGGATACTGGAAATTCCTGATACCTTTTACGTTACCTAGATATAGTATCTAAAATTAGATTTGCACAAACCCAATATAAATGAACTCTGTGTACCTTTGGTTCAGATGTAGTTAAGTTGTATGAAAAACCAGCCACAGCTCCACATTTCACCTTTATTCAAAATTTTAAGGCTTTTGTAAAGAGTTTAATAACGTCATTTGGAAGATGTGAGATGCTGGTGCAACTTTTCTTGTGGGCGTGTGAATAAAACACCCCTCACATCCTCGCGGACTTGGCTGGCAGCAAAGTTCCCCAAAAACCTCACCTCTTGTGAAGGGCGCTTAGCAAAAGTGGGGGAGCTCAGCTATGCTGCCGCTGTGTGTGTCCGTGTGTGTGTGTGTGAAGAGTCCCAGCAACAGTTTCAGCTAAATTCATTCATGGCGCAAATGTGTCCGCGCACATTTCACTTTGGGTGGTGTGGGTGTGTGTGCCAAGGGCTTGTGTGTATGCATAACGGTGCTTCGAGTGGGCGAAAATGGACTTTAAATTCTAAAACTTGCATTTCGCGGATTCTTAACAAATCGAAGTGTCACCATATACTGTAAATGCGCTCTGGCAGAATCCTCACACGTTCGAAGTCCACCCTAGAGTGCATACATTCATCAATTTCTGCCTACTCCCTGACCGAACACCCACGCAAGTAAGCTTTGGACGCCGAAGGTAGCCGAGGCCAGACCCGAGACTAAAGCGTGCACAGATACCCACGCGCGTACACGCGAGAAGTGAAAGGAAGTCGGTGCCCGAGCTCCGCGTCTACCTACATTTAGTTCAGTTTCTGGCGAGTGTCGGAGCAGTCTGAGGATAAAGCATTTTAGGATTCACGCGCCTGCACTTGCAAAAGAATTCCGACTATCGGAATTAACGCTCCGCGCGACAAATTGCAGTAAAGCCGAGTGAAAAAAGTGCGAATTAATCAGCGGATTTGTGAATTTTAGTTAAGGGCGTGGAGCCACAAATCGGACGACAGGCAAGTAGTACTTATGCAGCATTAGGGAACATTCCTGTGTATGTGTAGTATTGCAGAATTTTCAGCCCACTCGGTCTCGGTGCTGGTACCACTGAGAGGTACCTTTATGTTCCTAGTCCGTTATATGCGCATGTCTGGCTCAGGCCTGTGTGTGCGTAGAAATACCCAGTCGGAAATGTGGCCAATTATTTCACGCTTACTTCTTCGTATATCTCTAATTATCTCTATTATATAAATCAACCTTAAAGGATTAGCCCTCGTTAAATCTATGAATGCATCAATTTATTTCCAATCTGAGAAAACACTTTATTATTTGCGGTGCAGTCTCAATAATTTGTTCATTCTGCGCCTGGTTTTGTTTTGATTACCGAGGTTGTTACTAAGAAGGCAATTTTTCGGATCTTATGCAAGGCCCGACTGGGTATGTATATACCAACGCACAGCGGCCCCCTCCCATGGTGTGACTGGACATTTTGTGAATGGAAACTAATCGTTGGCGTATTCCAACGAGCTCGGCTTGCTTACGAACGAATAGTAGTAGAATTTGAGAGAGGTCCGCCTGAAATGCCACCCATGCCAAGGCGGAGTACATACAATGTACGTATGTATGTGCGTTCGAGCAACAGACTCAGACTGATTCAACACCTGCAGGCCCATCTCCACTAATGAGTTCCTGTCGGGCAGCAGATATCGTAACGCTGAAATTTATTTTTCCCTACAGTACAGAATGGCAGAGAATTGTGTTTGCCGCTACCCAATGCCAGCGCATCCACGGCGTAGGAGACAATCGATGGAGAACTGCCGTGTTCTGACCATAGGTCATTGCATAAGTGGAGCACGCCGACCGCAATGCCGAAGAAAAGTAATTCAACATCCTGCTCTCATCCACTTGCACTCTATAAGCGCCAATAAGAGCATCAATGCACCTTCTAACGAATATCTATGCACTAATATTTTCTTGTTCGTCCAGCACCTGCACTTAAAAAGCACACACACACGTGATCATGGCGTAGAAGTCTCTGTTGCCACGATTCGCATGGTTGTCCCGTGCACTAAAGTGTATCTCATGTGATCCGACCCACAGTCGCAGGGGAATTTGGTCGAGGGCAACAGAGATTTCTATGGCAACTCATAAATATGATGTATTGTTGTGTTCCATTGCCCCCCATTGTCAAGGAGTAAAAAAAACAATGGGTCCCTTCTGCAGACAATTTCGACTTGCGATGTGTGATTTATGATGGCAGCAAAGAAATCACAAAAAAGTTTGATTACCTAGAGCGATTACGGATTGCAGCATTTATGTTTAGAGTATTCAAGGATCACAAAGGCACTGAACCCAGACCCTTGATTACTAAAAGTCAGTTCTGAAGATATTTAGTAATTATTGTGTGGTAGCACATAATGTTGACCAGTAACAAGATTGAGAGCGATAGGATTGAAAACAAAAAAGTTTTTCTTACTAAGACTTTTTTGGACCAATCTTTTGTATGGCAGCTATCCTATATAATAGTCCGATTTTGATCAAATTTGGCGAAATTATGTGAAAGCATAGAAAACTTGTAAATACGAGATTTAGGGGCATTTGTATTGAAAACAAAAAAGTTTTTCTCACTAAAACTGCTTTTCGACCGACTATATGCTAAAGTCGTCCGATCCGGCCGGTTTCGACAAATGTGCAGCGTATTTGTACCAAAAGACTTTGTGCAAAGTTTGGTTACAACAGCTTTAAAACTGACGGAGGAAATAGCATAGAAACAGATGAACGGACAGGCGGCCGAACGGACGGACATGGCTATATCAACTCAGCTCGTCGTGCTGATCAAGAATATATAATCGCATTTTCCGCAGCACACTTTTTGGAGCCTGCATTGCAAGTCTATTTTGTCCATAATCCAATAAATGTATTTGAACTAAGTACAATCTTTTCCCAAATTTTTAGGCTAACTGTAAGTACGAAATGTTCTTGAATTTAGAACATTTGTTCTCATTTGAATAATTTTTACAGTCGTTTTTTCTATTCTAGAATGTTTCGTTCTTAATTTAAAGTAGATCGATCTACATTTTTGACAGGATACGCATTGTGGCCTAGTGGTTAGTGTGCTGGACTGCTGGGCGGGAGGTCGTGGGTTCGATCCCGCCTCGGAACATTTAATAATAAAAGTTTTTTTCTTTCTTTAGAAAATAGCTTTTACACATACGGTTACCTTCACCAGCTATTGGCGCCAGCTGTGAAGTAACTAGCCATGAAAAAGCAAATTCTCAAACTTTGCCGTTCGGATCCGGCGTTAAACTGTAGGTCCCTTTCTCTTGTGCGAAAAAATTAAAGCACACACGCCAAGAGATCGTGAGAAGCTTGGATTGGCCCCGTTTTAGGAGCTGTATAGCCAACATTTACATTTACGCATTGAAGCATTGACGCATTTGTATTTATACGTATGCGTCACTTCTCTGATTGAGACAAAGTAAAGCGGAAGCGAAAATGATGGCTCTACAAGGTGCAGCCTAAGCCAGCGAAATTTAGTAGGGCTTTGCAAAGTAAAATTTTCTTCACAATTTGTTTTGTTTTGTGAGCCTTAAGAATACTCACAATTTTAAGGACAGCACGATTCATACCTTCAGACCAAAATTACTAATATATAATAATATACCACAATTATTAGACTCCATCAAAAATATTGTTTCGATTAATTTTTCAGCAATTGAATCGCAGCAGGACAGTAAGCTCTTAAGTTTTAATAATCATTCCTTAGCATTAGCTGACTTTAACTGTTGCTGTCCAAACATTGCTCTGTTAAGTTAGCATTTCTGGTATGCAACAAAAGGGGTTTATGCCTAAGAAATGGGAATATTTCGCATAGTGCAATCGGAATCATCTGCTGAATGGGCTCAATGTTAGTTAAGAGCAACGTGTACATACTCCTTAACTAAATAAAAGTTACTTTTAAGATAATTACCTTATTTCAAATTTTCCGCGAAAACTTTTTTTGTATTTTTTTATAGCCAAGACTACTTTTGTAGCTATTGGAAAACCAATCCGTAGAATTATTTTATTGTTCCGTTAATTGTGCCGTGTAAATTAACCGGAAAGAGCGCAGAAAGGAAGAAATTTTGAACTAGTGTCCCTCTCAAGGCACTCGTGGGGCTTTAAGTCAAAAATCAATTCAATTGACAATTCGGCTAACTTACAGAAATAAATATTACACAGCCCAACAGAGCTTTTGGTGCAGGTTTATTTTGATCTGATTATGCTAATATAGATTGCACAATCAGCTCTTCCAAGATATCGCGATAAATAAATTTAAATATGTATTTTCGTCTTAAACACGCCATATCTTTGCCAAATAAACTTATTTAAATGCCATCAAAATCACAAAATTAGATCATATGTTTGGGCATATGCTCAGATGGCGAAAATATTAGTCCAATTACCTTCCTTCCTTAAACGGGATGATTTAATTAGCTAAAAATGCTATAAATCGAAAAATGCCTCTCTTTAAAGGCCAAATTAGGCACTTTCCGCTGGACTTATATAGTTTTATATTTGCATTGATATGTACTCAGATATTTATGCCTAGTGTGGCCTCCATAAATCCAAGAGTCCCAAAAATTCGACTTTTTGGTTTTTTCCGCGATATCTTGGAAACAAGAGCTGATGGAGCTAAACCGGAACCAGTTTCGGAATCAGTGAACATAAACTTGTCATATTTTTAAACCAATAGGGCTGCACCTCACAAAGTTGGTCATTTTGTTGGCCTGTGTTATTTGTGCAGCAGAAGGGCAGACTACATTTGCTTCATCCTTCCATCCCAACAGCCCTTCAGCCCTCACTATCTCAGCCGCTTACGGTTTTGCGCTTCCGCCATGTTTTGGCGAGTTAGTCAAGAATGCTGAAAGGATGATGACTGGCTTCTTTCATACAACAATTTGTAGCCTTTACTCATTTAAATTTAAAGCTTCAAGTTCTAAATAACACCTTACGAAAAAAGAATAAGTAGGATTGATTCAATGATGCAATTTAAGATGTAAAATCATCTATTACGCATAAGAACACATCGCTTGTGCAAAACTTAAAATAGGTACCGTTAAGAGCTCGCTGAGCGTCCGCACAAGTTCATTTGAAAATGGGAAAAATACGACAAGTGTCTTGAGGCCCTTTATTACTCTTTACAGGGGGCAGATACAAGTTGCATCTGCAATAGGTTCTTTTCTTGTAGTTGAACATCAAGAACTTGTTCCGTCAGTCCCACTTGCATGTCTTTGTAGAGTTCTTGAAGTGCTTTGGTTTTGGGCTTATTTACTAATCAAATTACTCTCGACTGTACCCGCACCGTTAGATACCGCATACACATCCGTCCGATGCAAGGATATACCAAACAGATTTGTCCCGCTTTACATGATACATAAGCATTGCAGTTCTCTCCTCAAGTAGATTCGACAAAGATGGTGAGTAAACCCACACATTGCCAGAGTATTTGCCATTTGCCACGTGCCCCTTTGCAGGTCAAGCTTATCCACGTAGACGTTGCGGTGATTTTGATTTGCCTCTGCCTGAAGTTCGGAAATGCGAACTACTTAAACACCCGCAGAACAGCCGACAGCAGCCACGCAGTCAAGGGGGACGAGGATTCCTCTAACGTCAGGGCAGTGGGGGAAGTGTTTGTGCCGAAAACATTTCCACTCAGCTCTCAGGAGCCGACATGCGAGCAACTGCGCGCTATGTGGATGTAAGTTCTGCTTCTCCCCGCACGCACGCTACCCTCTATAACCGCATTTACTTAGCTTTTCAAAGCGGCAATCCCGTGCAGCGGAGATCACCAACGAGATACCCACATATCGGGATCCCTTCGCCTACAATGTGTGGGAGCCGCTCTATTCCAACTCCCGCCTGCTTGGATCGTAAGTATCCCCATCCAGCTATTCGATCCTAAGCCACTTACCCAGACATAAACTCGAACTCGCAGCATACGAATGGGCGCTCGGGAAAGAGCCCGCTCGCCGGTGTTTGGTCGTGTGGTGAGTCGCGAACCCATACTGCCCCAGCGTATGCCATTCGAACAGCGTCAGCGTTTTGGTGACCCCGTGGGTCCGGCACGCTTTTATGGCGCTGAATCACGACCGCAAAACAGCGGCTCATCCTCGCGGCGATCGAGCAAAAACCGGTACATGGGAGTGCCAGCGACCAACGTGCCGGCAGCGAACGCAGCAGCCGGCGGTAGTCAGAACGCTGTCGCAGTGCAGGGAAGTTTCCAAAAACTCAAGGAGCTAATTTGGACAGAGCGCGCCAAGGAACTGACCCAACAACGGCGGGACGAGGAGATGGCCGCCCGGGCTGCCGTACTCAAGGAAATTGCCAACGGACAAAAGTAAGCTCTTCCCGGGCAAATCATCTCCCACATCTGATGTAAATTGTTACAGCATCCAGCCGTCATACAAGCCACAGCTCAACAGCCAAACTGATTATGTGCTAATGGATGAGAATCGCAGTCCGGACGGAAGCAGTCATCAGTATGTTGACATTGATCGAATTCCGATTGCCAGCGAACAGACCAGGAACAGCCACAGACACACCTTTAATGGCGGTCGGGCATCTACACGACGAATCGGGAACAGTGGAGGTGGCGGGGGTGGAGCTGGTAGGCAAACCTACAAGGAGAGCATTTTCTCTGGCAATTCGGGCCGATCGGCTCGCATCAAGATACCGGCAACGGATGTTTACTCAGAAGACTTGCCAGAAAATGGTGACCGAGCTGTAATCGGCATACCTAGGACGTATCCAATTCGTCAATCCCACTTTAGGGAAAGAAACCGGTCGCTTTTTAAGCAGGTAAGTTCACCCCGATGAACAGTACCAAAGTTGGGGTATTTGAAACCCATTAATTCACTGGCGCTGAATAACATAGTAACATGTCGAAATCCAATTTCTCATTTTTATACCCTCGCAAAGGGTATAATAATTTTGCCCAGAAGTTTGCAACGCATAGAAATATTCATTTCCGACCCAATAAACTATAAATATTCTTGATCAGGGCGGCGTCCGACCGTCTGTCTATTTGTCTTTGTGAGGAAAGCTTTTTATACCCTTGGGGAGGGTATATTAAAATTGTCCGGATGTCTGTAACGCATAGAAGGCTGAGTTGATATAGCCATGTCCGTCTGTCCGTCCGTCCGTCTGTTTCTATGCTATCTCCTCCGTCAGTTTTAAAGCTATCTTAACCAAACTTTGCACAAAGTCTTTTGGTATAAATACACTGCACATTTGTCGGAACCGGCCGGATCGGATGACTATAGCATATAGCTGTCATAGGAACGATCGGTCGAAAAACTAGTTTTAGTGGGAAAAACTTTTTTGTTTTTAGTGCTATCGCTCCCAACGCTCGTATTTATAAGTTTTTAATGATTTCACATAATTTCACCAAGGCTTGTCGAAATCGGACAACTATATAGTATAGCTGCCATACAAAAGTTAGGTCTGAAAAAAAGTCTTAGTGAGAAATCATTTGCAAGGGTATAAAAACTTCGGCAAAGACAAAGTTAGCTTGGCCTTCTCGTTTTTATTGAAATCGAAAATGGTGGATTTTAAAATTGTTCGGTTTTTAAAAGAATGCCCCATATAAGAGGTGTACTCCAAGAACCGCGAAATATCAAAAATTTTCATTTCAGTAATGAAGTGTGTAGTTTGAACGGACTAAATAGACGGGTAAACAAAGAAGGAGTAAAATAAACGTCAAACGGTCAAACAAATCGCAAAATTTTCAAAGTTTTCATTTAAGTATTTACAACAGCTTGAACAGTCCAAAATATTGCAAAGTTTGGAAATGGCTATGTAGACGGAATCAAACAATTAAACAACAAAATATCAATTAAACAATAAAAAAAACATGAACAATTTGCTAAATTTTCTTATTCCTAAAATTATTATGGAGATTTTATAGCCTGCAATAGAAATTAAATATATGTGGAGTGGACCGATTTGTCCTAAAAATCGTGAAATTTGATAGATGTCGGTCAATCGGTTTAAGAATATTAGAAATTTGCAAACCTTTTGATTTGAGTTAGTGAGACGTGTTGATTTAACGGACCAAAAAGTTCCAAAATTTGCTTAATTTTTCTAATGATGTTAGATTTTCATGAAGACGGTTAAATAGACGGATGATGAAGATCGATATGTCAAATAATCGCTATTGTCTGGATAGTCTTGCAACCAGGGAGTCAAACCGAATCGAATTTCGGTTTCGGTTCTGGTTCTGGTACGTACCGAAACTGTCGTTTTGGTAAAGAGTTCTGTTTTGGTTCTATTTTATTTCGGTATTCGGTTCCGGTTCCGGTACCTAAATTTTTATTTCGGTATACCGGTATGGACCGGTAAAATTAACACAAAATTTTAAGCGATTGTCCAAACAAAGTGGTTATACATATATATGTGGTGTATACATATATGTGTACATAAATTATAATAATATAATTCAAAATTCGATTAAAATAAAAGAAAATAAATAAAATCTTGTTTACAAGGAAGGTATATTAATGATTACTTCTTAGAAGAATAATAGCGGTCAATGTATTTTCGTCTATATGTTTTCTAAACGGAGATGCGTTATGTAAAGGTCCTTTATATAAAATTTATTTTCTATTTTTTGTTTTCTATATTCAGAATTTATCAGAAATTTGAATAATGGTTAATTTTTTAGGAAATAATAGTTGAAAAAACAGTCAAACGCCAAAAAAATTAATATTCAAACAAAATTCTTCCCGCGCTCTGAGGCTGTCTTTCATGTGGAAAAAAATTGTAAAATGTACATAAAAAAATGCTCTTTCTGAAAAAAAAAATATTCGGATCAAATACAAATTGGCCCTCGCGAAGAAAAATAAAATATACTTATTTTTTTTAAGACAAAAAAAAAATTTAAAGTTTACGTGAAAATAACGAAAAATTGTGTTGGTGTCGACTAAATCAAATACAACGTTCAAAAGTTATGAATTTTTTGAAAATTGTATGCGTCCTCCGGATAATCTTAAAAACTATTGACGCAAGAAGAAATACGTTTTGGGGAATTTTCATCTATGTACAGTAGACTGAACGTCCCTTATATGAAAACATTTTTTTTGGAAATGTTCTGTTCCTCAATGCGCAAAAAATTCGTAATATTTTCTAGTTAACGTAATGAAAAACAAAACTTATAAATTTTTAGATTTAGTGCTAGCGCCGTGGGTTTAAAGTTGGTACATTAAATTTTGATTTCCCCTTTTTCATTTTACGCTTTCATTAAAGCAACCTGAGATGTCAAACGTTTTGGTTCAATTTAAAAACGGTTGATGTGCCAGAAACAATTATTGCTGTGCCTGAATTAAAACTGCAGGATCGGCATACCGTGAGATGAAGTGGTCCTTGGGCGTGAGCATTTTTTACCCAAACATTCCATGTTCAACTAGCTTTGTTCGCGTGGAATTCTTCATAATTTGACCATTGTCCAAGAATGAAATAAAGTGTTGAGCAAATTAAGGCGCCGTGCTTTAAAGGTTTTGTACTAATCATTGATATGCATATGAGCCGAACACCAAACCAAAACTAAAATGGCTTCCTCACTGAAGCAAATTTTTAAAAGATCATTTTAGAAAATGCAGATTCCTGTCCTCAGTGTTGCTTCACCATATGCATCTTAACAATTTACAAAGTGGCCTGCAACAAAGATAACAAATGAAACACAGATATTCAGTTTTAAATTATTTCGCTGCTAGAAAGAAACTCTAATGTTCGTAAGGGTTTAAAGCGAAAATGCAAAATGCAATTAAAAGTAGTTATTCAATTTAATTCATAAGAATATTTTTTTGCTATATATTTATTTTCCTCTTCTTCAAAATCCATTTGATATGGATGTCGACTGCTTCCACCAGATAGAGACTCCTCGTCATCGGACCTCTGTCTTTTAAAAGCAGGATCAGGACTTAGTTCAGTAGAACTTTTTAAAGCAGCATCAAAAATTTCTTCTAAATGGTCCATTAAACTCCTTTCTCTGTTGCGGTACAACTCTTTATCGCTACTAGCACTCTTTCTGAGGAACACATATTGATCATAAAGTTTCCTTAAGCTCTTCCCAGTTTCATGGTAAGCCCAAGTGATTTCAATACACCATCAATTTGAAGGACAGTGCGGCTTAGGATGTCCCTTAATGTGTACGTAAATCCTCTTATATTATGCAGAAGAACCGCTTTTATAGATGGTAGCTTGCGATTCAGCACTTCCCGCAACGCGCCAATCAAATAAATGCTCGAATCCTCTATATCCAGCATTTTGCTTTGAATAAATTATTTTTAAATATATTTTTGTAATTCAAAAAATGTTTTGCATCTCAAAGGTTACTCCTAAAGCAAGGATGCCTCCTTAGCCCACTTCTGTTTTCCCTGTATGTCGACGACGTTACCAGCTTTCTTCCAGGAGGCGTTAACATAAATGGCTCCACTACCAAGGCATTAATGTACGCAGATGATATGGCACTACTAGCAGAGTCCCCCGAGATGTTGCAGGCCATGATTGATAAGCTCTCTGAATATTGCATACAATGGAGTCTGCAGATAAATGTGGATAAGACGAAAGTCTTAATTGTGAGAGATGGAAGAGGGCGTAGTGCAAGGGTCGACAGATGGGTCTTAAATGGCGAGGAGCTGGAAACGGTAAAAAGTTTTAAATATCTTGGCGTGACCATTACTGGAAATTTTAGCTTCAAATCTCACGTGCAGGAAAAACTGCAAGACTCTAAAAAAGCAATAAATAGCACGTGGAAAAACTTTTTTGGAAAAAGACACATTTTGCCGAGCACTAAATTTAGAATGTTTGAAGCTACTGCTAGATCAATAATGTGCTATGCATCTCAAATCTGGGGACACTGCCAATATGAGGAGGTGGAGCGTCTGCAGAGATTATTTATTAAACGCATATTTAAACTACCCCGCTCCACACCGAACTATGCACTCCACCTAGAAACTGGCCTGCCCTCCCTATTCTCGTACTGTTTGCAAAACCACTTCACATACATTCGGAAAGTCATGGATATGCCAAACTGTAGATTGGTCAAAATAGTCACTGCTAAGATGCTGGCAGAAAAGTCCCAAGTTTTTGACAATTGGCTGTCCTTATATGAGGATCATGATGTACCCATTGACCTTCAATGCATCGGATCATGGAAAAAATCCCACCAATTGTTGTTGGAGAAAGTTGTAAGCAGGGAAAGAGACTTATTTCTAAGCCAAGCCAGGCAAAGTGTGGTACGAAACACCTACAAAAAACTGGAGCTAAATCTGAACACTTGGAACTATTTTCATGACCGGTATGACACTCACGCCATCTCACTGATCTGTAGGGCTCGCTGTGAGATGCTTAGCCTCAACTACAGGCCACACTGGAGCACTGATAACACAGAGTGTAGTCTCTGTAATCTGCACGCAACGGAAGACGTCATGCATCTGCTTGGGGTATGCCCAATTTTAGCTGAAATAAGGAGTGCCCATCTGGGAAGCCGTTTTCTATCGGAAGCAGACGCAATAAACTGGCTAAATGGCAAGAACTGGACAGCGCTATCCTCCTTTTTTACAACAGGCTCTAAAATAGAGGACCGCAATTATAAATGAATATCTGTAACTTATCCAAAATCGAATTATGTATCTTTTCTTTATCTTGTCTTGGTCAATGCAAAAATCGAATACTGTGTTCTTTAAAACTATTTAAAACTATTGTTTGTTATTTACCTAAAACAATGTAAAAAAAACCTCAAATGTTATGGCTGACGGTTTAAAACCAAGCCACAATTTATATAAATAAATACCATACTACTACTACTACTACTACTAAGGTTACTCCTACAAAAAGTAAAATTAGAGAGGGGAAACTGAAATTTAATTTAGCAACTTTGAACCCACGGCGCCAGTATTAAACCTTAAAATATCGAAGTTTGGTTTTTTATTACGGTAACTAGAAGTTTTCCCGAATTTTTTGCGCCCTGAGGAACAGAACATTTAAAAAAAAAGTTGCCATACGATTATGTTCAGTCTAATGTACAGTACTTCAAAATAATAATAATAATAATTTCACTGAACAAAAGTTCTTCTAGGCCATAATATATTTATACTTAAAGCAATTGAGCCAAATCGCGTATAAAATCCCCCAAAATTAACTGCTCGCTTTACAGTCTAGTTTTGCACTGAGAACCGAAACTGTACCGGTACAACGTTTAGGTTCCTTTCGGTTTTAGGAATATCGGTTCTCGGACAGCGGTATACGAAAAATTTAAAATATCGGTTCCGGTACCGGTTCCGGTTCTGAGTTTCAATCGGATCTTTTCGGTATACGGTACCGGTTTCGGTTTAATTCCCTGCTTGCAACAGTTGCAAAACTGGATAGTGTGTATGTTACTATAAATAAAAACAGTGGGGAAAGTCGGTCAAGCGCTGCTGCAGCGCTGCGGCCACAACCTTTCTTTTCGTCGTAACTTTACCAATAGATGGCGCCACCAGATGATTGTCCAAACTCACCAATAGATGGCGTTCCAACTTTGACCATGTGGCTATTTATGCCACTACACAGATTAGGTTTAAGTTGCAGCAAGGGTATAAAATCTTCATCACATACGAACTTAACTTGGCCTTCTCGTTATTATTTATTTAATTTTATTTGTCGTTCATCTGATGGATTATTTGAATGTAAAGAATAGACTGTCTGGTTTTAATGCTTTCATTTGAAGTTGCCAAAATACTTTTGACACTGCGCCCACTCAAACTGTTTATCAATTTTTGTAGTTTTCACCCAACGAGCAATTCCAGCGAGACGCAAGGGAGCCAACGACATGGCAAATGGAATTGCCCAAGGCTAGTATGGATTCGACTGCAAACCGGATGAGTCTATCTCCGATCGTTGGATACGACGCGAAGCCAAGTGGTGGATTTTTACAGAATGGCGGCCATGCCTGGGCCTGGGGAGATAATGAACAGTTGACGGAACCGTATCGATTCGAGCTCGACGACTTCACTGGCTATTAAGTGAACAAACCCGACTAACAAATCCTTCAACTGTTCATTCGCTTCCCCCTCTATCCAAATCTGAATGGATAATCAATCTTTATCCCTCGGGTTGACATACCCAACGGTGTTGACTATGTATTGTATATTTGTATATTAAGATTTAGCATGCCATATCTACACGCAGACATGGGCGGCGGAACGAATGCCTAGGTAGATGGCATTCGATTAATCAAATGCTTCCAACACAAAACAATCAAGCTCCAATGAGAATGAGAACGAGATTGGAGGATGCTTCCCATATCAATGTTCAATATCTGAAGTACCTACAGAACACGGATGGCATTTTGATTTGGTGCATATCAATAAAATAGCTTAATACGTACCTACTGGAAAGCCGACACTCAGAAGTGACATGGGTTCAGCTTCACACATGTGTTTGTGCCTAGTTCTAAACACATACGCCGTTAACGCAATACAATCAGAATCAGCATTAAATTCTTTAAATACGATACTTGATCAGTTGGTCAGAACCCGCACCTATTCCCCACAATCCGTGTTGTCCTGTAATATTTAAGCGTTCCTCACACGATGAGAGATCTTCAGCGTGTAAGGGTCGCATTACCTCCAACCATTTGCAATTGCACACAGGAGCAAATCGAACCAGATTGACGGTTTGTGAACTTAAATCCTACAGCATGGCCCCGTACCGGCGGACTTGTACGGGGCTAACGAGAATTTATTAAGAACATATGCAGACCTTCACTTGTATGTCAATTCAACATATCGAACTTACACATTGTATCTTTATGTACTTATATATGGTTTACGATTCAATATGTAACCAAATGTCGGATGCATAAGTGCGTTAATTTAATTCAATTGAACTTTGCCTGAATTTAACTACCGTTATTAAGTTAATGTACCTTATTGAATTGGAAAATGTTTGTACATACGCAGCAGTAAGTCCCTGCACACCTACATATATGCATAATCGTACTTAGTCCTAAGTGTAAACAGTCTTACCTACAATAATACAAGCAAAAGTGACAATAAATCTGATTGTGAGTTCCGTGACAATAATGAAACAATTTTATGGTACACCTACCTACTAGAATAGTCGTAGCCACTATATACACACACACACATACAAATGTACACACACTAAAATGTATATCATTATTAAGCCCACGTGAAGTTGTCTACGCATGGTTGGTGTTTCGAAGAGGAATACTTAAACACCATATAAAGAATATCAACTTATGTAACTTACGAAGTTATTGTGAATCTTGTTGTATAATATATATATATTGTATATTATTAACAATCTCTAATTAAAAAAACAAACACATGGTACGATCTGAGCACGGCGTTTTTAATATGAATCCAAGCAGATTATTTACAATGGAACATGAAGGACAAGTTTAACGAGATCTTGCTCGAGTCGAAAATCAGTTCAATCCATTATTTATATCAACTATACGAAGGGAATAGCAGCTCGAAAAATGTATATAAATTTTTAATGATTTTCATTTAACCATTTAATTTTGGCTTTGATAAATGTTTACAATCTGAGCAATCGATGGCGCCATAGTTATTTGCTAATCGATATATTCATTCGATTTGGTTTTTGGGGTCCCTCGATCCGGACCATGAACCGAACCTTTCAATTATTTATCCTCTCGAACCCAATCCAGACCCAAAGTATACAAATAATGGTTTTGTTCAAATTCAATTTCTTAAGAACTTTTATTACTTTCCTAATATTATGACTGGAAGACATACACTCCCCGAAATTTAATCAAAGCCACTTACATTTTGTTCAGAACATATGAAATGTTTAAAAATTGTTAATTCATTCAATTCATTCAAATTTTATAAAAAAATAAATCAGTTTTTACTGCGAAATTAAATTAAAGACAGTCCTAAAAAAACTAAAAAAATATACAGAATAAGGATAATAAAAAAATCAATCCTGTTTTTTGACCCATTTCTCGCTAAGTCTCGCTGGACGTGAATCCATTTGAAAACATGTGGGGTAACCTTGCACGTCCTGTTTATGCTGGCGGACGAAAGTTCAACTCGACTTCACCGAAAAATGTGCCTAAATACCGTATTCTGAGTTCCAAATCATTGTTAGATCAATGCCTAATCGCTTGTCCCATTATTAATTCATTTTTGGTTTATTTTTTTCAAGACTGACTTTAATTAAATTTCGAAGAAAAAATTTAATTTTTTATAAA
Source organism: Lordiphosa clarofinis (assembly GCA_018904275.1). Taxonomy (NCBI): domain Eukaryota; kingdom Metazoa; phylum Arthropoda; class Insecta; order Diptera; family Drosophilidae; genus Lordiphosa; species Lordiphosa clarofinis. The sequence goes on from JAEIGQ010000142.1 coordinate 659,490, forward strand.
AAATGGAGAAAACATGATTTTAAATTAATAAATATATTCGATATTGTTGATTTAACTTAAATCGAGCACGTTTTAACATTTTTTTTGCCAAAAAACATTTTAGAACATGTTTTAATCATTTATTACTGAACAAAATATTGGTGGCTTTAATTTAATTTCGATGAATGTAATTATTTAGTAAAGAATTACTTGAAATTGGAGCTAAAGATGGGGTAACGACATAGCTCCGACGTCATATCTCCGCCGCGTTTAAACGACTTATTTCCGCGCGGAGATATGACGATTTAAAACGACATAACTCCGCGCGGAGATACAACGCTTCAAAACGACATAACTCCGCGCGGAGATATGTCGTTTGGAAAACGGCGGAGATATGACGCTTTAAAACGACATAAAACGGCGGAGTTATGACGTTTGAAAGCGACATATCTCCGCGTGGAGATCATAGGAAGCTAAAGACTGGCCAATACGATTCTTTGCTAATATTACTTACTTGTAATTATTTTTTCGCTGTCGAAAGAGTATATCCTATTGTTTTCGTTGTTAATAATCGGGTTACATTTTCAATCGGGTTCATTTTTCGATACTAGAGGATCCGAGGTAATGTACATTCTATTTAGAACATCGAGGTTGCACTTTTCCCGACTGAATTTTCTCCAAAAATGTTCTCTGTAAAGCTTGAAATCTTTGTTTCGTCCTTCCTGGGCCTCCACGGTTAATTGACCAATTGGGAGCAATGCACAATTAACTATTTCCGGGCCATGGAAAAAAAAATTTATGGAAAAAGTACCAAGAGTACCAATTTACGAAATGCCTAGCAGTCTCGAAGGCATAATTTTTGAATTTGTCTATATTAATATCATAGTTGCATGAAACAACTATTAATATAGTGTGCATTCTTTTAAGCAAATCAATGTCTATCTTAGTTATCTCTGCAGTCGATTCTGCGATTTGAAAAAATACCCTAGCAGTGTTACCATCGTTACTACTTCCAAATCCAGGTTTCGGGATATCAATAAGTAAGCCTAGGTTTTCCTTGAATTCGTTCTGTATTTGATTTTTGGTCTGGGCAACAATTTCTTTGTCCTCTACCGATCTGGCTTGCCACCTTCTTGTAGGCATTTCTCGTCAGGAAATAACATTACTAAATTAAACACTGCCTGCTTTATTTTCCATGGTTGTTTATAGAAAAGAATTTTTAAATTTAGTCTAATCCCATATATCAAGAAAGTAAACAAACAAAACAGATGCTAGAACAGCTGATTAATGACATTCATACTTTATGTCCAACAATTTAAAAAAATTTAGTTTTTTGGGCCTTTTTCCAAAAATTAAAATAAAATATTTTGTATGAAAATTTGATTTATACTGATGAACTAAGAATAGTCAAAAGTAATACTTCCAATCGCCACATATCCGCATAAAGATTCATATTCATGAAAAACGATTGCGAACATAAATTAAAATGCCCATTTTATTAATTCCTTAAAATGTAGTTCGAAAGGTGAACTTTAAATGCGTGTTGTGGGAGAACCAAATATGCTAGACTAATTTTCTTTTTGGATTATTACGCAAAATTTAATCATCTTTCAGGTTGCGTTTAAACTTTCTTCAAAAAATCTATTTTGGCGCGAAATTTGCTCTAGTCGCCCCAATGTGCGGCGGAGATATGACGTTTAAAAACGACATAACTCCGCGTGGAGATATGTCGTTTGTAACTCGGCGGAGATATGTCGTTTTGAGGCGTTTGTAGCGCAGTGGAGTTATGTCGATTTCAACATGGCGGAGATATGACGTTTTGAAACGACATATCTCCGCCAGAAAAAAGCGACATATCTCCGCCGGCAAAATGTACTGGGCAGAGATATGTCGTCGGAGATATGTCGCTATGCCCTAAAGATGGGTTTTCGAATTCAAATCCATATGGTACCTTTCAAAACATACAGACCAGGCACTTTTGAAAGTCGTTTTAGAGGACCTACGAATAATAACAATAAAGAATTTGGTCCATTTCGACTTGACGAATAATAGCCTTTTTCATCATCATGCATGGCATCATTCCATAACATTTTCATTCTTTAAATTTTACAGTTTGCTTCATCTTTTGAACATTCACTATGCCACGTTGACAAAAACAGTTTGTCTTGAATAACAGGCGGCATTTCAATATTATTTTTTTTATAACGATACTTATTGTTATCGATAAGTTGACTGCATATCGGGACTCCGTGACCAATAGCAAAAAGTCCCGATTGCAGTGGCTATCGGGAATCCGTGACCAAACCAAAAAGTCCCGATATCGATAGGTTCTATTGACTCATTCACTCGTTACTTAATGGTACTCGTTACAGCTACGCCGCAAATGCGCTTCTCTAGTTGGCTTCTCTCTCATTACATTATCTTTCTAGTTTTCTGCGTTTCGTTTTAATATATTATTTATTAATATAATATATTTATTACCTTAATAATTTGTGTTAAACCAGCGACGGTAATTTGGTTTTAATTACTTAGCGCCCCCAAGCGAACGTTTGTGTGCGTCGGTTTTTCTCACATATACATATGCATGTGTATTGTATTGATCATTGTATGGATATGTGCGTCTGCTTTTGAGCATTGCAGCCAAGCTGTTTACATCCCCTTTCAATTTTGTTTGCTTCAGCCTCAGCTCGAAATAAGGAACAATATCAGTTGCTCAGAGGATACACACACAGACACTCATCGGGGACGTTACAAGCATTTACACACACATGTACCTGCCTGTACACAAGCACTCACACTGATGTGCGTATGTGTAAAGTACAAAAAGAATAACATTGGCCATGGATCCTGATCCGCATTTTGCCGGCATGGCTTACGAACGCTATGGCATCCTAGTCGAGGACGAAGAAATCACAATTGCCAAAGCCGACGATGACATGCGCAAGATGACCATCCACAATATGAATGATGGTGAGTTTTTCGATGGCTTTGTGTAGTCCCTTGTGCCGATCACCAATTTACTTCCATTGCAGTTCTAATGCCGGACGGGTTGGTTTCGCCCTTCATCCAACAGCCGCACTATAGCGCCGACGCCAAATCCCTGCTGAAGACAACGGAAAGTGTTTATTTGTCCCCAACCAAATGGTGAGTGGACGAATGATTGGGAGGAGGGTGCTTCCCTCGTATTTTTGTTACAAATTGTTGTGCTATTACATGTAGCAGGAGGAAGGCCGATACCCTAGAGTATGCCGAAGAGCACGAAATGGAGGAGGCCGCCGCATCGCCCTCTGCAGTCGCTGCTGCTGCTGCCGGCAAGTCGAGGCGTTGGGAACAAAAGCTGGTGCAAATCAAGACCATGGAGGGCGAGTTCAGCGTCACTATGTGGGCATCTGGCGGCGCATCCGACGATGAAAATGATGACGATGATGATGCAGCCCGATTGGGGGCTGGCGACCAGGCAGACGATGTCCATCCGCTGCCAACGCAAGGCACCGACCAAGCAGTGTACCAACAGGTGTTCCAGGCGCATTCGCACCAGTCGCATCATCAGCAGGTGGAAAAGAAAATGTCGCTGCCAGTTACCTGCAAACCTCTTCCCAGTTGTGAGCCACAGGTCCACGCGAGTCTGCAGTTGTCGGATCCAACGCTCTTGGCCTCTGACACTGACTGCGACCTGCCCTATGGCCTTCAGCAGGTGCTGTCGCCAGATACCACCCCCGCCTCGGCCCCTGCACACCCACTAATGTATGGAGAGGCTGATCCCCTCCCCGCCGACACCGATAAAAGAATAGCCTGCCCTCATAAGGGATGCCATAAAACGTTCCGAGATTCGTCCGCCATGCGAAAGCACCTACACACGCACGGACCGCGCGTCCATGTCTGTGCCGAGTGCGGCAAAGCTTTCGTGGAGAGCTCCAAGTTGAAGCGTCACCAGCTGGTCCACACCGGTGAAAAGCCGTTTCAGTGCACCTTTGAGGGGTGTGGAAAGCGCTTCTCGCTGGACTTCAATCTAAGGTGAGTTGTGCGTGGCTTCAATGGATTATCGCTAAACAGAATTATTCTCTTCCTACAGAACTCATGTCCGCATTCACACGGGAGACCGGCCGTTTGTATGCCCTTTCGATGCTTGCAACAAGAAATTTGCCCAGTCCACGAATCTAAAGTCGCACATCCTCACGCATGCAAAGGCCAAGTAAGTAATAAACGCCTCCATAAGCTCAATACCCAACGACGCTTCTGCTTTTCTTGCAGGCGGAATGCGGGCAGCGCGCGTCCTGGCACTTGCTCTAGCAACGAACCTGAATCACACAGTCCACACAGCGAGGAGGCCTCCGGCAGTTTTATTAAGGTGGAGCTTCATGATACGGTTTCCGCTGCCTCTGACCCTGGCCACGCCCCTTTCGTAGTGTATGCAGACTGATGCATGGACAACTTAGCTCTAGTAAACAGACACAATGAATTACACTTGCATAAATAAGTATTAGTCTAAGATTTTTGTGAATTGCTGAAAATTAAGTGAAGAAAGAAAACCAAAACCACAGGCATGTGCATGCAACTTGATTTGTAGGGTGGTGGAAGTCATCATTCGAAATGAATCAGTTCGATCGACGCACAATCTATCCCTCCCAATAGCAATCTACAAGTTAATTGGGTACACCAACGCCGACACCAAAGGTCTACCAGGAGTTGCGAAAGTTGTGCGAACGAAGAAAATGTTCCTATGACCATTCATAGTACCAATATCAGCACAAATGTTGCCCGTCTTTTAACAAATATTTTGTTGCTGAATAAAATGGATTTTCAAATGGCCATAGCACTAAGCAAAGCTGCTCCCTGCCTATACCAACTGTGACCTTGACCAACAAGACTAATGGTAAAACACATTCAAAAACTCATTGGACTTGTAATTTGCTTTAATATTTGGATTTGTTTTTTGATTTCACGAGAAAATCCACGATTAGTACGATACCAAAAATTAATTAATTTGGCTTTTTAAATGGAAGTTGCAAGATCTTTCGATGAACTCAGTTCTTTGTATGGCGATATAGCACCATCAAAAATACTCAGCGACGAATTCCGTGAGGGTCGTCCAACATCGGTTGTTCAAGCTGTGCGTGAACTGATTATGCAAAATCGTCATGTGACATACCGTAAGATTGAGGTATCCCTAAACATTAGTTCCACCAGCAAATGTAAAATTTTGCATAAAAAATTGCCGTAAAAAAGGTTTGTTCGCGTTGGATTTCGCATAATTTGACAATCAGACAGTTTAACGCCGGATCCGAACGGCAAAGTTTGAGAATTTGCTTTTTCATGGCTAGTTACTTCACAGCTGGCGCCAATAGCTGGTGAAGGTGACCGTATGTGTAAAAGCTATTTTCTAAAGAAAGAAAAAAACTTTTATTATTAGATGTTCGAAGGCGGGATCGAACCCACGACCTCCTGCCTAGCAGTCCAGCACACTAACCACTAGGCCACATACGGCCATTGCGCTACCTTGTAGTTATTGTACCATGGCGCTAGTACATCAAAAGGTTGTAAAAGCGTTTATGCTAAAAAAGTCAAACTTTATTTTAGTTTTACCAGATTTTAACTATTGACATTAGTGTTATCAGTTCCCCACAAATACATAAATAGTACTCCACGTAAAAATGGGTAAAATTAGCCATTTTCTACATTCATATTAAAAATTTAATCATGGATTAGCTCCATTAGAGATCTGGAGATCGCTTAAGACATTTTGCCATCGAAATATTTATTAAGCTTACATTCGAATAACCAAATCAGAAGTTGGAACAAAAAACATTAAAAAATAAGTAAAATTGTGTATGTGTCTAATTATTCCATTAAGCACCTCACTTGAGTTCACTAAAGTTAATTTTGTACGTAGACTTAAGGCCCTAGTTGATCGCCTGTAGAAAATTTTACTACAAATATGAAGGTTAGTTCCGCCTTATGAAATCTTATAGACTTACCCCCACATTGAATTGCTATTTTCCGTCCCTTAGAGCCCCTTCATTATAATTGATCTAACAACAAGAAGAGGAAATGAGTCCGAACTGGCGGAGGTACTAAAGTACTTACCATTTACTGAATGCTGCTCTTCGTCGAGGCCCCGTACATAGGAATTCTTCTTTAGCATTTTTTCCATTACGACACTGCTCCAGGCCATTCCCAACGGATTGTTAAGCCTGGACAATTTGTAATCAGCAGCCAAATCTTTCTCGGGAAGAGTAATTCGCATTTCATTTATACTACCCGTGTTACGTGGCATAAAGTCTGAAAATATAGGAAACTGATACTTAAGACCGGCCAAAAATGGAATTGATATTTGCTTGGTATCGGCTGGATCCGAAAACAAACTCCTATGCAAAATTATAATACGCTTTTTATTTGTAAAGACACTAGTTGTCTGTCAACATTAAATGGGTTACAAAGTGTTAAACCTGCTTTACCATCCAGAAAGGGGAGTTCTTTATTGATATCCCGCGGCTCACATCAGGTAGATGGAGAAGGCAGGTTTAAGGGCGTGGAGAGGATAAAAACAATATAATATTATACGAATTAATATACTGAGAACATTCAGCTGACAACAAATGGTACAATATATTTTAATTAGCACATACATCGCGAAAAGGATCATGCTGTGCGAAATTTGTCCTACACATGCTAAGCGCAAGAGGTTGATAAGGCCGCGTAACTCTTGTTGGCACAACTGAGCTGAGAAGGTCAACTTATGTACGAATATGACACCATGGCAAGTTCTCCGATTCTTCAACGTTGGCAGATTTATTAGCCTAGCCTGACGGTGGGCGATGAGGCTTCCAGCTTAGGCCGCGCAATGCAAACAGAAGAAATTGTTTTTAAACAACGCAAGAGCAATATTCAAGGATCGGCCGGACAAGAGAGGTAAACACAAGTTTGGTGATGTAGGGATCGTCGAATTCCTTTGACCAGCGTTTAATAAAAGCCAAAACACCCTTAGCTTTATTTACTACTATGCCGAAGTGGTCAATAAAGCAAAGTTTATGGTCAAACAGAACACCTAGGTCAGCCATAGTATTGATGCGTTCTAGATTGCTGTGCCCTAAAGAGTAGGTAAACAAATGAGGTCTATTGCGGTAAAATGTCATGAGCTTGAACTTTTAATGATTTAACTGCAGCAAATTATTTTGGCACCAAGATTGAAGGCTGACAAGATCGTTCTGTAACAGATTGTGTAAGTCAGTACCATTGAAGGATAAAGAAATTTTTACATCAACCGCATACATCAAAACGTGTGATGAGGTGATTGCCAGGGGGAGGTCATTTATAAACAGACCAAAAAGCAATGGGCCAAGATGACTTCACTGAGGGACACCAGTAAAAACATTCACAACTTTTGATGGAGTTGAATTGAATAAGACTCGCTGGGTTCGATTTGACAAATACATAGAGATCCATTTGAGCAGTAATTCAGGGAAACCAATTAATGAAAGTTTATGCAAGAGTAGAAGATGATTTACAGAACCAAACGCATTGCTAAAGTCAGTAAAAACGAGAAAGGCAAAGCTAACTTCGTCTGTGCCGAAGTTTTGATACACTTGATACACTTCGCAGATCAGCTTAAAAACATTTAATATTACCCATGACCGTGATTGAGAGCGGTAATATTAGGAAAAAACCAGTTTTTCTCATTAAAACCCATTTTTCGACCGATCATTTGTATGACAGCTACAAGAAATAGCCATCCGATCCGGTCGGTTCCGACATATTAGCAGCGTGCAGACAAAAGAAAACTCTGTGTAAAGTTTAAGCTCGATAGCTTTAAAACTGCGGGACTAGTTCGCGTAGAAACATACAGACGGACAAAGCTCGTCATGCTGATCAAGAATATATATACTTTATGTGGTCGGAGATGCTTCCTTCTATGTGTTACAAACATCCGGACAATTTTAATATACCCTCTCCAAGGGTATAAAAAACGTACTTAAATGATGGTCAGAAAATTCGTCAAAAGATCGCCATGCTTATCTAGCTAGTCTCCCGTAAGAAATCGGATGGACATCAAAAGAACGACCGCTACCGGTTCTACAGAACTAAAAATCCCAAAACCAACACAAAACCAAATACCGAAATAAAAAAGAACCAAAACAGAACCTTTTAGTAAAAGGCTTCTACCGAATCCTATTTATTAAACCGCAACTGAACTGTAATCACTATCAGAAGATTTCGACGCTTGCGATTTATTTTTCCTACCTTTGAACACTTGGGAGCTTCTAGTGCGCTGAGTTCGCTGAGTGTAGTCCTTGCTTTTTTGACGATTACGACGGAAGTAATTCTGCAATATATCCACCTTATACGTTTCAGCTTGAACCTCCGTGTCGGACCCCTAAGTAGAATACAATTAGAACGAACACAAGATTAGCTAACAATGGGTACCTGTTGCCCTTCATCTGACTCGGCCGTTTCCCATCTCTTGCGGCCGAGCGTATCCTCCTTTCCCTCCCGGCCAGAGGTGGTCGAAAACGCGCTGCTCAGGTTGGCCGGTGGCAGTTTGAAGCTGTCACTATCGGGAATTCTCCAGGTTTTCAGGTCATCGTTCCAAGTGGAGCTTTGTAATATGATGTCCGGATTCCTAGGTGGATCATCATGTTAGACACTTTACTACAGGGTAAAGGCCCTTCTGTTGCATACCAATTTTTCCCATTTTTCCGTAAGATGGGCTGAACTCTAGCTAACAGCTGCTGATAAAATTTGATGTTCCTACCGAGATGTCGAATTTCCTCCAAATAGTCTTCACGGTCCAACTGGAACTCGGAGTTCAAGTCGGACACTTCCCGCTCGAGCATCTTGATCTTTTGCCTGCACATCTTGATGTGCTCGTTCTTGGTGCTTATCTCCTGCGAAATACTGGCGTAGTGGCCTTGCAGAAGGTCGCGATCTTCGCTTTCTACGCGGCTCAAGGCGTGCGCTAGGGCGCTGAGGTGACGTTGCGCTTCCATTTTGCGAACCCTATGACGTTCCCTAAGTTGCACATCGTGGGCACGTTCGCCTCCAATAAGAGCCTGCTTGATAAGATCGATGCGAGTTCGTGCCTGCAGTTGAAGTTCCTCCCCGCCGGACTGTTCAGCTTCCGCTTCTTCTGGGTTCTGCCTGTCCGCACTGTCGCCTTCTGAGTTCCTGGAGACCTCTGTCAGTTGTTGGGTGTCCTCGAGCATTCGCTTCAATTTCATTATCTCGCACTGATATTGCCTCAGCTGGGCATCTTTTGGGTCTTCGTTGATATGTGGCTTGTTCGAGATGTTCTTAGCTCTGCTCGCGTAGCGCAATGTCGACAACGTCTCGTCGTAGTTGGAATCCGCTGGCGAGATACAGGATATCATGATGGTTTTCGTGTTGCCGCCCAGAGAGTCCTGTGGAAGGGAAGCGTGCAGTGCGCTGAATGGATAATGGTAGAAGGAGCGCGAGCAACCTACCTGCAGAAGCCGTGTGAGCTTAGAGTCTCTGTACGGTACGTGCTTGGTCTTGCCATCAACCAGCGAAGAGATAACATTACCCAAAGCGGAAAGGGACAAATTGATCTTCGCTGCCTCCTTAAGCCGATCGCCGAAGGCTCCGGTCTTGCGCTGCCTCTCGGAGCCCGCCAGATCGACCAAGTTCAGCTTTCCCCGCCGAATTCCGCCCATGATACCTTCGCGTGGAATGGGCGCCGATGATGTGAAGGGGCCTTGGAATTGCTCCAGGCTGATGGTGAATATTGTGTGTGAGCGCGAGCTCTTCTCATTCATCAGCGTGGCGGCTGTGGCGCGATTTCTGTTGCCCACACTTAGCCAATTGTAGCATTGCTTTGCATTGACCACGGCTTGGGTGGTCAGCGTTGGCACAGTCACCCCCAGGCCGGGCACTTCCTTGAGTGGGTGGCTGGCCATGCTCGCCGCATCGTCCGCACTCAACAGATCGCGAATGTTTTCGTTATAGATCTCCAAGTAGCTAACCAAAGCCAAGTACCTAACGCTGCTGGCCATGGCTATGCTTTCGAAGATGTGATCGAAGCATTTGGGTATAATGCCATCGTTAGAGTTTCCCAGTTCACCCTGCATCGTGTGGGTCTTCCCACAACCGGTCTGCCCATAGGCGAATATTGTGCCATTGTAGCCCTCCAAGGTGCTCTCAACTAGCGAATAGCACATGTCGTTGTAGACTGTCTCGGTGCTCGAGATCATGTCATAGACGCTATCGAAAGTGAACACTTTTTTGGGGGCGTTACGGGCCAATGGGTTCAACACGGAGACTGCATACCCCCCGATTTCAACAATACTCTGTGGTAAAAGCGTTCAATAAAAATAGGATGGGTGAAATAAACTTAAGGTTAAATAAACTTAAGGTTAACAGTGCCAAGTTTACGCGTTACAAGCAGCCCCAGCCAATCGGATAGTGGAGGAATAATTTCCGACCCTATAAGGTATATATGCGACCCATCAAGAAACCATACTTTAGTGGACAGTAGACTTTTGATTGGTCAGTGGTGTGTGGCACACTTATACTACTGATATGTCGCTTCAAGCTCAAATTTTCTCGAACTACCTGCCTCTCACAATCTCAGCAAAACTCGGCAATATGCAAAATGAAAGAAATGTTAATAATGAACTGCTACCAAAACTTCGCTGGACTCACATTTCCAGTTTGCAATTTGAGATAAGGAATTCTGCGGAAAACACTGCAGCGGAAGCAGATGGAATACCACTCCTAACGGAATTCATAAAAAATGCTGCAAAATGTATGCAGAAACCACTCACCTCAGAGCTACATAAAATTTGAATCGGCTATTATACCACCAAGCTTCAGGAAAAACATCATATATCCCATATTAAAAAAGAAGACCCTACCAAAGCTGCAAATTATATCGGGTCAAAGTGATTAGCTCAATTCTACTTAATCGTCTCTATGTTGGGTTTATAAAACAGCCTGTAAAGTGAATATCACTCGGGATTGTGGATAGTCATTCACTTTAACGACCATTTGCAAGACTTATCCGAAGGAAAACGAGAAGGCCAAGCTAACTTCGTCTGTGCCGAAGTTTTTATACCCTTGCAAGTGTTTTGAAATAGCAGAGTGAATATCAACACTAGCATCAAAATCAAAAAGTATTCTAACGAAAACCCATTTTCCGACAGGTAGTCATCTGACTTGGACCAAATGTCGGGAATTTTTTTGAAACACATTAAATTATCAATCGACTAGTTTATAAACCATAAAATTGAAAACAAACAAATGGGTTTTCTCACTAAGAACCATTTTTCGACCGAAAGTTCCCATGGCAGCTATAAGAAATGGTCATCAACTCTGGTCGGTTCCAACATATTAGCAGCGTGCAGTAAAAAGAAGACTCTGTGCAAAGTTTCTGCTCGATCGCTTTAAAACTGAGAGACTAGTTTAAGCACCACTTCACACGCTTTGTGACTTCTTTTCCATTTTGTGTGGCTTCCATCTTAATTTGATCAGATATATGCAAATATTAATAATATATTTATTATAATATAACAAATATTAATGTTAAATACGAAAATGGGGTCATAGAGCATTACAGGGTATATATACAGTTTAACGAAATATCTCTTCAAACTAATTTAATTCCTAAAACTAACGATTAATTTTTTCGTACCGTCTTCCTCCTGCATAAACGTTTTGAGTGTAAGCCATCCCCATATATAGCGATTTGCTATAGTCATCCGATCCAGCCGATTTCAACAAGTTTGGTTAAGATTTCTTTACAACGGACGCATGAGATAGCATAGAAACAGACGGGCGGTCAGACGGACATGGCTATATTAACTCAGCTCGGTTTGCTGATCAAAATTATATAAACTTTATGTGGTCAGAGATGCTTCCTTCTATGCGTTACAAACATCTGGACAATTTTAATATTTCATTACACACAAACGTAAAGTGAATCAACAGATTTGCCAAATTCAACCACTCGAAAAAAATGATTTCGCAATTTGATTTTGGAATGCGCCTTCTGAAAAAGGACACAGGGTTTTTTTTGGAGTCGGGGCTCTTGACTACAGCGCTATTACTTGTTATTATATGATTTTACGATGGCTAATCCCCTTGTTCCTGTCGGAAGTGTCAAGCATCTTTAGCTGTCCTAACTCGAAATTGACTGATCGTCCTCACTTTGGGAAGCTAATGCTCACTAAGATGGAGATGCTTTGAAAATGCAATTGCCTTATAATCAGAATGGATACTTGGTCAGTCGATTTCAACGAAAACTCGGGTCGTTGTGCAGAAATCGATACTTGTGTATACAAATATGTATTTCCGATGCGCTTTAGCTGAAGCGCTAAGTCTCCAGGGGAGTATGGTCTACTTGTGCACTATTCGTATAGAAAAATTGTTCTTTTAACCACTTTGCAGAAACTTACTTCGCATTTACTATCAATTTCTTTCTGATTCATTGGGCGACAACGCACCACCACTTTAACATTCTCACCCATTTTCACTCGCAGAACGGTCATTCCAGACTGCCGCTGTCGAAGTCGACAAATAATCATTATTTTGAACTTGAACCAAATACCAAAACGGACACCGCACGCAAACACACATAACATAACATGTGGGAGCGTACACACATATTCAAATGATTGACCCGTGAATTACACTGGCCAGGCCAAGTTTGGTCCCCATTTCGGGATTTGTGAAACAGAAGTCGAGCGGTCATCATCTTGAAGTTCGGTCTTATGGTACGGTTTTGTACGGGCTGAATGTCTAATTTCTTTAAACGAGGGTTCCCTAGGAAGAGAGCATTAAAACGTGACTGTCTCTCTCTAACACACATTGAAGTATGACTTCGCAGCATTCGGCAGGTAAGTTCGTGCTCCCGATTGCTGGGCAACGCTGGCCTAAAGTTGCCAAATGAGAGTACAACCTTTAGCTTTAGGGTAAGTTTCTAGCCAGGGTTGCCATTTTGGCAATTTAGTTCCTAGATCTAGCCAGTTGGAAAGTAGAAATGCAAAAAATTTTAGAAAACGCCATTACCGCAACTATATTTATATTTATTTACGTGTTGTTTAGAGTGCAACAATAATCTGTTAAACTGGGGAGACTAAACTCAGGTCAAATTTCAAATTGTAAGGGTAGGAAAAAAACGAACCAAAAATATTAGCAAACAAATTAAACAGGATTGGAAACAAGGGTTACATTTTTGAATTACCGGGGGTTTTTAAGAATAGAATAGAATAGCATTATAGAATTTTTTATATTATGAGGAGAATACTAGAAAAAAGTTCGACAGAGCGGCACAGATAAGTTTATTTTGTTATTCTCTGTTTTGTTATTTCTGTATACTCAGCTCGTCATGCTGATCAAGAATATATATACTTTATGTGGCCTTCTATAAGTTGCAAACTTCTGTGCAAAATTTTAATAAACTTTTAAAATGTGTAAAAAGAAAAGAAGAAAAGAAGAACCTGTTAATAGTCTAGTATTTCTGCCCTCTTTACGACGATTGTGAATTATGAAGAATTTCATGCACAAAACCGCGGGGTCATCCCTTGTTTCTTTTTCAACGAATTTTTAAAAATCCGTCAAATGTCAAATAAATAAAAAAAAATTAACGAATTACTTCTAAAAATTAATTACCATTATCATTTCCAAGTTCAATGGTTATTGCTTGAGCTTTAATTTTGGAGCTAAGGTTTGAAGTCGAGATCAATTGTGTTCTCCTCAAAATCTCAAAGTCTCATTTGAAGTCGATTTCAAAATCACCTGCTGCGCCATTGTTGATTTCTCTAATTGTACTTCCAGTTCGATAAGTATTTTAAGCAGTGATTTCTTTGCAACGTAATATTTGTTGTTTGCCAACTCACCCGAATTCAGCTACTATCATTACAAATAGGTGTAGTACAGTTGTTTTTTTTTTAACTAGTTGACAATTTATTTTTACGAAAGTGACAACTGCACTCTCAGAGCTGACAAATGAGCAGAGAGTGCTCTGAGAGGCCGTTCGTTGGCTAGTTGTAACATAGTTGTATAATGATCATGAAGTATTTATTAAGCTCTATGTAAATTAGTATGTTAAGTTTAAGGAAGTGACAGCAGCTTACATTCTAACATTCGCCAGATTCAAAACCGGCTTAAAAGAAGAACAATTTTCGGGAAAGCTTTTGAGAAAGTTCCCATTTTTTCCCTTCTGGATAAGTCTCAATTCTGCGTAGTTTTTTCTAAAAGTTATCAGGCATGTTCTCAATTCCAATTCCAAATTTTTCAAATTGGAATTGATTCGTGTTCTCGCAACAGCAAATCAAAAGTGATTTTCGTTTTGAAAAATAATGCTTGTTGGTCGGTGGAATGAAAGGTAATTGCCAAATTACTTGCTCTTAGAGTTGCTAGATGTACATAAAAATAATTTCTCTAAGTTCTAAACTTAATTTAGAATTTGTAAATGAAATTAAATTAGCATTTTAGTCTTTGATTGATTTATAAAGAATTTTTTTGTTTAATGTGTCCAGATTTTGACAGTGCAAACGAAATCGATCATTCTGTTCCATTCTCAATCGTTTCGCTTGGATTTGTGGTTTCTCTCTTATGGGCCGCTTGGGCCGGTGGTTTGCAAAAAGTAAAAAGAGACCAATTTTATTTAGATTTGAGACCACGAAAACGAAATCGAAGCGGAGTTCCGCTCGATTTACTTTTTAAAACGTAGTGGAATTGACAGATACGTTTACCCTGAGTGTCTAAAAACAAAGGTAAAATAAAGTCAAATTTTCGAAATTTGGTTAAAATGTCCCAACAGGGCAATTGGTGGAAAAGGCGAATCTCAAGCTTTCTCAGAAATTTTTTTGTAGGTGTATGGTATGCTAGGAACTAGTCCCTTAAAAGCTTTATCGGAGCTTGAGGATTCGCTGCTGCCCAACCCTTCCCAAGTGGGCTGCAAAACGAAATTGTGAGACCAAATTTCCAAAGCTTGAGCTAAAAGCTTCAGCGAAGCTTTGCCAATTTTCAAGACGAGACATGTATTCCGACTCAATTTGAACAGTCTTCCGGCCAATACAACACCATAAATATACACATATATGCGTGGTCTTAATTATCGGAGAAGGCCCACGGGACAGTAAAGTCGAGGTGTTCTTTTTGTGATGTGCGCTAGCGACACGAGTGCAATAATATTGAAGCGAACGCAAATCGATACGAAGGGTAAGGGTGGGTGAGCAAATCGATGCCACTCGCTTGTGGCCTGGTAGCACACTGCAGTCGCCTTCCCAGTGGATACATGCGCCGATGCTGATTGCCTCGAACTCTAGGAAAGTGCAAAATCTACCATGTCAACAGAGTGGGTTCAGTGCGATTCCTGTTTAAGCAGAAGGACATCCAAGGTATGCGTGATTCACTTGCTGCTATCAATGACTCTGATTGTGAACGCGCTACCCCCGGTAATTCGCATAGGTAAGTCGCGCCCCCTCCCATTTGGCCCTGCAATGCTAATGTCTGCCCGAACAGGTGCTATTTTCACAGAAGACGAACGCGAGAGCAGCCTCGAGTCTGCGTTTAAATATGCCATATACCGCATCAACAAGGAGAAGTCTCTGTTGCCAAACACGCAACTGGTCTACGACATTGAGTATGTGCCGCGTGACGACTCGTTTCGCACAACAAAGAAGGTCTGTCGCCAGTTGGAGGCTGGGGTGCAGGCTATCTTCGGTCCTACGGACTCGCTCCTGGCTGGCCATGTGCAATCCATTTGCGAGGCCTATGACATTCCACACATTGAGGTGCGCATTGACTTGGAAATGAGCGTCAAGGAGTTTTCCATCAATCTATATCCATCGCACAACATTCTCACCGTGGCATACCGCGACCTGATGATGTATCTGAACTGGACCAAAGTGGCGATTATTTACGAGGAGGATTATGGTAATGGGCCACGAAACACTTCAATCGCCCCCACTCATTCACGCTACTTTCCGCAGGACTTTTTAACTTGATGCACTCTTCGACGGAGATGAGGACCGAAATGTATATACGGCAAGCAAGTCCCGATACGTACCGTCAGGTTTTGCGCGCAATCCGGCAGAAGGAAATCTACAAAATAATTGTCGACACAAACCCAGCCAATATCAAAACATTTTTTCGATCCGTACGTACCCCCTTTGGCTGCAAACTCTTAGATCTTTGATATAACAGAATCAATTACCGGGCAAGAAAATTTGTTTGAGTTATAGAAAGCTTCAGTCACACTGCGGAGTACCATTAAAAGGTGCATTTTCTAAGTCTCTTCTCAGCCAACAAGCGAAGTCCGCTGGTACGCTGACCCTCCTAGGGGGGTACGAATGAGCCCGAGAAGAGCATATAATTGTTGACTTGACTGGAGCTTATTAGAAATAATCTAAGTCCAAAATTGTCAAACAAATATGTAGACAATTATGTGATTGTGTGATTACGTGAAAAACTTTATTTAAACTCTTCACCAAACTTTAGCAAAGTGTACTTTTAGGAGCATTCATGTTAAATCAATCGATTTTCTGTTAACACACTTAAAAAGTATACCAGATTGTCGAGCTGTGCTCAGATATCCGCAAATAACTTCATTATGAGGTAACCGAATTTGACGTTAGATCGTTGATCGAAAAAATAAATGGGGTTTTATAATCAACTTTATAAAAAATCGTATAGAATAAAATAGATAAACCAGTGGTGGTCAAAGTATAAATTCCCCAAAAAAAGGTTTAAAATACCTGATCTGTAACTCGCGTTTCTCAGCCATCGCGTCATATCTCTAAAGATATTGAATAGAGTATACGTATTAGACTCTTCTCTTCGATATCAGCATTAGGTCAACATTAAAGTTATATAAAATCAGATGGTACATTCCTGAGTTATTTCAAGTTAAGTAAGCAAAATGATCAAAAAACGGTTTTTGGGCCATAACATAAAACCAAGTATAAGAAAGTGCTATACGCGATCTGCTCTACAGCGTACGCTATGTCATTACCCATTAAACTAGGCATTAATGAAGCAGATAATATTAGTTAGATTATCTTGACGACGGGTAAATAGACGGAATGTGAAGATTGAGAGGTTCAAATGCCAAAAATTTGCTGTACTATAATGAGTTTGATAGATGAACATTTTTAAATATGCTTAGTTTTGTGTGAAAACGGCTACAAGCCTTCCATTAAGCCTTGTGCTTTTTTAACATCCGTCTTTGAAGAATTGCAACCATGACCACATTCTTAAGTCGAATTGCAAAGGTGTTTGAAAGATGCACGATTAAATTGACAGCTTAGGTTTGTAAAACTTCCATAAACTGCTCTACTTCCAGATATTACAACTCCAAATGAATGACCACCGATATCACTATATGTTCACCACTTTTGTAAGTATGAACGCTGTCAACTTCATTTGTTTTTATTTGCATTTTTTTTATAAGGAACTTTCTTTCACAGGATCTGGAGACATATGATCTAGAAGACTTCAGATACAACAGTGTAAATATAACAGCTTTCCGATTAGTCGATGTGGGAAGTAAGCGCTACCTGGAAGTTATAGATCAAATGCAAAAGCTGCAGCACAGCGGGCTGGATATGATTAACGGAATGCCTTATATACAGGTATTACGCAGAGCAGCGTGTTTGGGCCAAATGATATTGTGAATGCTTTTAGACGGAGTCGGCTCTGATGTTCGATTCGGTGTACGCCTTTGCGTACGGGCTAAACTCTCTTCACGCGGACAGTGGTCCCGCGTTAACATTCAAAAATCTCTCCTGCAGCTCCGACCAAACCTGGGGCGATGGTCTCTCTTTATACAATTACATAAATTCAGTAAGTACATTGACATAGCATTTAAAAAAGTGATGGCAATGGAAATCACATTTCAGTATTATTGAAAAACAATTATTTTACGCAAATTCTTGTCATTTTAATTACAAAATGAAACGAAACTTGCTTTGCTTGGCTTTAATTATTTAATCAAAAACATTATTATTATGATTTCAAGAACTGTTTTTAAATATATATTAACTATACATTGTGAAGGGATTGTGAGGCCACAGCAACCACTTTAGTTTGAAAGGGCTAGATTTATTTTCACAAAGCCATCAGCAGTGAGCAGAATCAACCCGAAACGAATTTCGGTTCCGGTACGTACCGAAAATAACGTTTCGGTAAAAGGTTCTGTTTTGGTTTTGATCCTGTTTCCGTATTCGGTTCCGGTACCGGTAACTAACTTTGGCTGCTAACTTAGTGAAATTTTTCGGGAAAATAAGTGAACTCAATTAAAAATTTAAATTTAAAAAATACGCGCTATGCTGCAATATGTGATGCAAGACTGCCATATAAGTCTACGACATCAACTTAAAATCACCGCCTTTGTGAACTAGAAATAACTGGACCCCATTCGCGGAAGACGATAATTTTATTCAAATGAAGAATTTCCAAACCAGAAACTAGGTCGGGATTTACACGTTGAGGCAATCTTCATGAAATTTTTAAAAAAGCTTTCGTTTGTAGGAAAGAAGTGTAGACTCTTCCATTGTTAAAGTCTGGTTTTTGATTTTAATGCTAGCGTTCTTAAACGCTGATCGCTATCGTATCAAAACTTCGGCTCAAACGAAATTTGCTTTTCCCTTTGTTATTTACCTCGACTTGACTTTATTTCACCACTTTCCCCACCTCTTTTGCAGGCCTCCATTGACGGATTGACTGGCGGTGTCAACTTTATCGAAGGACGTCGCAGTAAGTTCAAGATAGACATTTTGAAACTGAAGCAGGAGCAAATCCAGAAGGTTGGCTACTGGGATCCCGATGTGGGAGTGAATATTTCGGATCCGACGGCATTTTACGACTCGAATATCGCAAATATTACCTTGGTGGTTATGACCAGAGAGGTGTGCTTATTCCTAACCCTTTGCCCTTTCCTACTTACGTCCAAGATCATGTTTCAGGAGCGACCTTATGTTATGGTAAAGGAGGACGCAAACCTAACTGGAAATGCGCGGTTCGAGGGATTCTGCATTGATCTGCTCAAGGCGATCGCTCAACAGGTGGGCTTTCAGTACAAGATCGAATTGGTGCCGGACAACATGTACGGGGTGTACATACCGGAGACCAATTCCTGGAATGGCATTGTGCAGGAACTAATGGAGCGGGTGAGTGGTTGCCCGAGTGTCTTGTGTTGCTGAGTAACATTGCTTCCCAACTGGCAGCGCGCGGACCTGGCTGTAGCCTCAATGACCATCAACTATGCGCGCGAGAGTGTCATTGACTTTACCAAACCGTTCATGAACCTGGGCATTGGCATACTCTTCAAGGTAACTTGACTTCCGTTCCGTTCCCCTGCGCTTCCCTTCATTCCCTGCGTAGAATTAATCGCATTCCCCCCAGGTGCCGACCAGTCAACCCACACGGCTGTTTTCCTTCATGAACCCGTTGGCAATCGAGATATGGCTTTATGTGCTAGCTGCTTATATATTAGTGTCCTTCGCGCTTTTCGTGATGGCCAGATTCTCGCCTTACGAGTGGAAGAACCCTCATCCCTGCTACAAGGAGACGGATATTGTGGAAAACCAGTTTTCCATATCAAATAGTTTCTGGTTCATAACTGGCACCTTCTTGCGGCAAGGCTCCGGACTAAATCCGAAGGTAGTATCAATTCAACGCACCTGAACACCATTGTGCTTATTCTCCCATGGATACCCCTTCCGCTGCCCCGTTCAACGCGCTGTAAATCATCCAATCCTATTTTCCAGATATCAGATCGAGCGCAAACCAAGTTTTTCTCGTTCATGAATCCGCTGGCCATTGAAATTTGGTTTTATATCGCATTCGGTTATATTCTGGTGTCCATCTCCATTTGGATAGTGGCGCGATTGTCGCCAGTTGAATGGGTCCATTCCAAGCCGCCCTGCTCGATGGCCTGTGACCATATCATACACAAAATTCGAGAGGCTAATTACATAGACGAGCAATTGGAACTAGCGGAAATGGAGAACGAGCCGACGCAGACGAACCACCTCGAAATCGAGGAAGCCAAGGACGTCAAAGACTTTGATGTGGGGGTCGATGAGGGGCCGGACGGACTCGCATCGGAGGATAATTCAGATACAGTGGAGCTTGTCAGCATACAAAATGATTTCACTTTGAAGAATAGTTTTTGGTTTGCAATTGGCGCTCTAATGCAGCAAGGGTCCGACTTGTATCCCAGGGTACGATTTACTCATTTACTCATCCACCTAGACCGCGATTCTTAGAAAAAAGAAATTCGACTTGGGAATCGAACTACTGGACAGATGGAATTCCATGACATTTTCTTTATACCCAGGAGACAGAAACTATTAGCATCCAGCTTCGGCGGGCATATCGTGCTACGAATTAGATTTTCAAGACCTGCTACAACCAAACCAAATTAGTAAAAACAGGTCCAAATTGAGCTGCACCAAAACCACCGACCGATTTTATAACGATGGTTTAATGATAGAGATATTTAAATACTCCAAATTCTTCGGTAATTGTTTTGAATGAGCAAAAAAGGACCAGTATTTCTCGGTCTTTAAATCTAGTTTAAATTCTGTGCTCAATTCTTACAGTGCATTATGAAACATGATTTACAGTCTTGAGAATGGGTTTTATGCATCCAACCGTGGGCTTAAATCATTTTATTTAGTATCATCCCCTATTCTTTGTCAACTAAGAGTAACCTTTGGAAGTACGAAAGCATTTTGTTTGAACTCGATATTTTGTATGGGCAAAAGCCCAATCTTTCAAATGCATTTAACAAGAAAAAGCGTACTTCCGCTACTTATTCGGCATGTAAATTCTTCGTCCATCGATGACATTTTCTTTTAAAATTTTTTGGGGTCCAAACCATAACGGGTATACCAATGTACCAAATCGTTTTCGAAAAGTAGTGCGAAGGGGGGAAATTGGAGAGCACAATAATTCTATTCCCAGCGAGTATTGTATTTTCCCAAAATTAATTGACTCTGCATTCGCGCAGGCCACGTCTACTAGAATTGTCGGCGGCTGCTGGTTCTTCTTTTGTCTCATCATCATATCATCGTATACTGCAAATCTGGCTGCATTCCTTACGGTTGAGCGGATGATATCGCCGATTGAAAGCGCCTCTGATTTGGCCGAGCAAACGGAAATATCGTACGGCACCTTGGAGGGCGGCTCCACCATGACCTTTTTTAGGGTGAGTATCCGAAGTGGCTTGGCGTATTTACATCGATTTCCCCTTCAATAGGACTCCAAAATTGGGATATACCAAAAAATGTGGCGTTACATGGAAAACCGGAAGGCAGCCGTGTTTGTGAAGACCTACGAGGACGGCATCAAGCGTGTAATGGAAGGCAACTATGCGTTCCTGATGGAATCCACCATGCTGGACTATGCCGTGCAGCGTGATTGCAATCTGACGCAAATCGGTGGCTTGCTGGACTCCAAGGGGTACGGCATTGCCACGCCAAAAGGCTCCCCTTGGAGGGACAAGATTTCTCTTGCCATATTGGAGCTGCAGGAGAAGGGCATTATCCAGATACTGTATGACAAGTGGTGGAAGAACACAGGGGACGTGTGCAACAGGGACGACAAGAGCAAGGAATCAAAAGCCAATGCCCTGGGCGTGGAGAACATTGGTACGATTGGCCGTCCCCGATCGGTTTTCGGTTTAACATAAGTGCGTTCTTTCCTCCAGGTGGCGTGTTCGTTGTCCTTCTCTGCGGGTTGGCACTCGCCGTGGTTGTGGCCATATTTGAGTTCTGTTGGAACTCGAAAAAGAACTTGCACACCGAGAACCAGTCGTTGTGCTCGGAAATGGCCGAGGAACTGCGCTTCGCGATGCACTGCCATGGTTCAAAGTCGAAACAAAGACCAGCGTTGAAACGCAACTGCTTGAAGTGTGCTCCGGGGTCGACCTACGTGCCAACCAATGTAGGCGTGCCAAATGTGGGGGTGCACTACAACTATTTTAATTGAGTAGGAAATTGGAAACGAAATATCTTATTTTTGTATTCTCACTTTCAAAGGAGGTGTCCGCGGAAATAAAAATTGTGGGCGCTGTGAATAATTAACATAGTTGACTTTATTTAAAGGCTTGCCGACGAATCTGGTAAGTCCTGCAAAGCACTGAATTCTAGTTGCGTCGTCCCCTATAGCCTGTGCACTAGGTCGGACATTTGATGTATAAAAATAGAGGCAAGCTAACTTCGGCTCGACCGAAGTTTATATACCCTTGGAGCTTGATATGTGCCTGACAGTTTGTATGGCAGCTATACTATATAGTGGTCCGATTTCGAAAAATTTTGGTGAAATGATGTAAAATCATTAAAAACTTATAAATACGGGCGTTGGGAGCGATAAAATTGAAAACAAAAAAGTTTTTCTCACTAAGACTTTTTTTCAGACCTAACTTTTGTATGGCAGCTATACTATATAGTTGTCCGATTTCAAAAAAATTTTAGTGAAATTATGTGAAATCATTGAAAACTTATAAATACGAGCGTTGGGAGCGATAACATTGAAAACAAAAAAGTTTTTCTCACTAAGACTTTTTTTCAGACCTAACTTTTGTATAGCAGCTATACTATATAGTTGTCCGATTTCAAAATGGCTTGGTGAAATTATGTGAAATCACTAAAAACTTATAAATACGAGCGTTGGGAGCGATAACATCGAAAACAAAAAGTTTTTCTCACTAAAACTAGTTTTTCAACCGATCGTTCCTATGGCAGCTATATGCTATAGTCATCCGATCCGGCCGGTTCCGACAAATGTGCAGCGTATTTATACCAAAAGACTTCGTGCAAGGTTTGGTTACGATAGCTTTAAAACTGACGGAGGAGATAGCATAGAAACAGACGGACGGACAGACGGACAGACGGACATGGCTATATCAACTCAGCTCGTCATGCTGATCAAGAATATATATACTTTATGTGGTCGGAGATGCTTCCTTCTATGCGTTACAAACATCCGGACAATTTTAATATACCCTCTCCAAGGGTATAAAAAGACCACCACTCACTTAAACGATGCGATTTCGAGTAAAGAAGACATTTGAAAAAAATGTTTTGAAAAAAAATTAGTTTGAGGGTCTGCTTGTTTAAAGTTCCGTTACGGATGTTACAAAAAATGGAAGTCGACCTTGACGCTTAAGTGCATTTTCACACTTTTTATCGAATTTTGCATAATAAACAAAAAAAAAGGCTAATAACAAAAAATTAAGTGGATTTAATCACCATTTCAACCCAGCTTTCAAAGGAATGATAAGTGGTGGTTATTAAAATATCTTAGTTTTTTACCTGTTTTTAGTTTTTCTATTAAGCCAAACTGTGGAAAATTTTTTTTTCATCCGATTGACTTTAAACTTGGTTTGTAAACATAGTACTCGAAATAATTCGACATGTGTTTTCCCGACTTAGAAAAATCCGCCCACGAGGAAAATGGCCGGAAATTTCTGCTTACAAAAAAATTATTTTTCATCCGATTGGCTTGAAACGCAGTTTGTAATGTTAAAACTCGAATTCATGTGTGTTCTTGGGTTTTCCGATGTTTTGATATACCGATTTTGCAGGTTTGCCCTCCATATTTATCAATTATTAATATTATGTAAACACAAGTTTTGTTACTTTAAGGTTATGTTTTGCGGATTCTCGACAACCTTTTAAGACTCAGATTCAGCAGGCAAAAATCCATTAAAAACACCTATTTCCACCTCATAATATAAAAAAAGTTGAGTATTTTCAGGCCGTTGCGGACGTTACACATTTTGGCACTAATTAAAAAAAAAAATTTGTAAAAAAGGTATTTTTTTCATCAGATTAAAGGCCATTAAAAACTCTGTTTATGAAGCAAGTTTAGAAAACCAAATTATTAAATTTCATTCTGTTAAATTAAAAAAACCCCTATTTTTAGTTTAAGTTTTTAATATATTATATATTAGATATCTTACAAATATAATGAGTAGCTTAAATTAAAGGAAATGAAACAAATTTTAAGTTTTGCTATGCGCAAAATCAGTATTGAAACGACTGTTTTTACCATTTTTTGACCAATAAAAAGACCCTTTTTTTCAATCATTAATACAAGCAAGAGGTAGGTGTAGATATGCCTCTGCCAAGAACAAACAAACCACCGTAGAACAATATTGCTCACATATTCTGAAGCTTGATTATGTATCCTATTAATTCATTCGGATTTTGGACAACTGTAAATTTCAGGCCTTGGTTTAAAATTTTCGGTTTAGCCCATATGTAAATTATATTAACTAAATATATATTTAGGAAAAATCGTATAGTACGGCAAAATTTCCACTATTCTACGTTGTTCACTTCTAGATGAAAGCAGGTTTCAGCCGTACACTAAGAGACAATCAGAATATCTTTGAATCACGGTTGCAGCCGTTCCTGCGCATAGTTTCCTGTACTGTGTATAAATAAATAATCAGTAAGTTACTAGTCATTTAAATAAAGTGCAGGAAAAATTATACCGCTGATCCACGAAATGCGAATCAAATCGAAAGCAAATTCTGACAAATATTTGTGACTGTGACTCGTTACAGAAAAACATTCGTTACTTATAACAGGTTCATGTGTGGAAATTTCACTCATCTCCAGTAGATGGGGCTGTCGTCTCGCGATCGCGTATGTGCGAAAATGTGGAAACGTCAATTAGTTTCAATCAGATTTTATTACTAATTTCCCTTTAACTGCTAAGCTGCTGCCACTGCCGGAGCGGCCGCCACTACAATCATGGCGGAGTCGGGAATTGATCTTGGCTTTGACATGGAGTTTGACTTAAATCTGAACTTGCTCAACGACAGCAGCGAAAATATGGAATTTTATGAATTGAAGTCAACGCGCTCTCTGCGAAGCGACGAAATGTGAGTACAAGTCTACAAATAAACAATTAGATACGATGAATGTGCTTCTCCATTATCTACATGCATACGCAAGTGCATGCGTGTGTGTGTGTGTGTATGAGCAACGCGATTTTATTTTGCGCATGATTAGCGCTCTTTTATTATCTTATCGCAGCAAACGGGCTCCTATATACGTCTGCAGATACTTAACATAGCTAACATATGTGTATACCACATTTTGTCATTAAGTAATACGAGTAAATGAAAACAAACGACTCGGCGTTTAACAGCACTGCAGGAGCTAACAGCTCACTGTTGTCGATATTTTATGGCTAATATGACTAGACTGCAGGACAGTTAGGCTGTCTGTTGCAACGCGAATTTAAATGCGAAGTTATACTTCGAAATTATTCGATTACCCTCATATGTTTATTGACTTTGAATCGAAATTTAAACCGGTCCGAAACCAGAATTATAAATTTCTCAAGCTGTAAGCCGAAGTGGTGGAGATTGGTTAACACTGTTCGATCATCTAGTAGGTAATCAATTCATGGTTCTACTTTGAATTTGACTAACTATTGACATTTAAAACATAACAACAAGCAGGACCACTTTCTAAAAACAGTTTAGAACTAGGTTGCAAACCTCTGGTTCGGTTCTAAGGTTTTCAATTTTGGTTCTTTACGTTTCGAACCTAAGGTTACAAAAACGCCTGGAGTTGTATTTATTTTATTTACCATTTATAAACTTGACTTATGCTGTCCTTCTTCTCAAAGTCGCAATACGTCGACTTTGAAGATGGGGAAAGGTTCTGGGTACTGGACTCTAGCGATTTGAAAGGCTCGGTTCCGACCTGAACCAGTCGGGGTTCAGTTAAAGACAGGCTTACAGCCACGCCCACTAGCCGGAATTGCCATATGTTGACATAAATCAGACGGATTATGAGTGCTATAGCTTGCAACAATTCATAGTACTGTGATATATAAAAAAAACACAAAATTGTTTACCAATCAGACCACGCAAACTATTACCGCCCATACATACTTCTGGGCAAAATTATATTACCCTTTGCAAGGGTATAAAAGCGTTCTGCATAAATCGAGCCAAAGACGAGCAAAATATATTAATTACTCCATGTCTTACAAATCGAACCCAATTGAATCATTAGTTGCGGGAAGCAACTAGTAGCTGCCAATTTTTACTCTACTAAACACGCAAAGGATTCAAAGTACATTAAAACAATAGGATTTACCTTAATTTTACTGGCAAACAATTATGTAATGCCAAACTTAAATTATCAAGAATGTAAGCCAATCTTAAATTTATTCGTAACTCATTTGGAGAAATGGATTTGGGTGTCTTTTGTTGTAATAAAAATACAAAGAAAATAACTGTACAGAGCAAAAAAATAATGCATAAAAACAGAATGAAAACTGAAACAGCATTAATTTTATGAGGATCCCAAGTAAAGTAACGTCACGTAAGATACTAATGCATTTTTGCTTAAATCTTGGCTCATTTTTTTTCACACTTAAAATGTGTGTTATAATTTTCGCCCAGAAATTTGCAACTCATAGAACGAAACGTCTCCGACCAAATGAAGTATATATATTCTTGATCAGCATAATAGCATAATGGGTTGATTAAGCTTTGTCCGTTTGTCTGTTTCTACGTGAACCTTGTCCCTCAGTTTTGAAGTTATTGCACAAAGTCTAATTTTGACTGCACGCTGCAAATATGTCGATTGGATGATTACATCTTATAGCTGCCATAGAAATGCTCGGTCGAAAAATTACTTTTAGTGAGAAAAACAGTTTTGTTCTCAATATTAGATTAATATTATATGTTTTGAAATAACTAACCGTTGAGACAAGCTTTTTCAAATGTATTAAAATTTCGGCACAGACGAAGTTAGCTTTGCTTTCTCGTTTTAAAGAGTATTCTTTATATCTATTAGCCTCTCTTCCCACCGGCATCATTTCTTATAACTTAGACTAACTTAGACTTCCTAAAATTTTTACGTTTCCATTAACAAATCGTCATCTTTTTGCGTCTACATTTTAAATTCAAATCAACAAATTATTGGCGATGAACTTTCTGTTTCGAGAGAGTAACGAGTGTAGAGTAGAGATTACTTTTTTAAAAATAACAAATTCCTTCCAAAATTTTTAAGAAATGAAAGAAAAGAAGGGCATAAGGAAAATGCAAATCGTATGGAAGAAACGATATCATTGTGTTCATATCTTTGATGGAAATAGGCTATATAATGTAATTTTATATACAGGTCTGTTCCCACTTCCGAGTGGATTTCAAAAGTACAACGATTGTAATTCCGAATCGTTTTCATTTGATGTTCCCGTTTCCGAGTGATACAGAAATCGATTTTCTTTTCGAATGAAAGTTCGAATCTTTTTCGAACTATTATCAACACTGCGCACGCGTTAATGCGGAATTGCAAACAGCTCGGTGTCAGTTCGATCGTTTTTGCTTTCGTCTACTTGCAATTTCTGGGGTACAACTTTGAAAAAATTTACTTTAAATCAAATTGAATGCACAATATTTTTATGGTTACTTTAAAATCTTCTCAATATATGACTTATTAACATAAAAATATTTGATAGATAAAGGCAAAACTTTTAAAACCGAATAATTTGATCGTTTTTCGGAAACGGGAACAGCTATTAAGAACAGCTTAGTTTAAGTTAATAACTATTATTTCTTCTAGAAGCTGTTCATCCGTAATAGCTCCTAGAATAGAAAGAACAAACCTAAGTGTTAAAAAGGATCGTTCAACTGAAAGTTGCTGGAACAGCAAGCCCATATTTTTTAATCTTCATAATCTGCTCTTTTTTGCAATAAAAAGACATCCAAGCTTAGTTCAAAACGCAATCGTTTAGACTCAAATCTCAATATTTTCCTGTGTTTTTGGAAGAACTACTTAATTTTGTGCACCGAAACAAATTTTTCGAAAAAGTGCTTCGGTTCGGGATCAGGTTCGAGGAGTTAAAAATGTTAGGCTATATCGACTCGGCTGTTGATGCTGATCAATAATATATATACTTTTAAGGGTCGGAAATGATTCCTTCTTCCTGTTACATACTTTTGCACCTTCGGAATAAAAACCTTACTTTTTCAAACAACCTTAACATTTGGAATCCTACCCTCAAATCGGGGCTCCGATAAAAATGTTTGGGTTTGCAACCCTATAGAAAAGTCGATTATCGACAATATCGCCACATGAAATATTATTATTATTAATTAAAACAGCGATTTGTATAACAATTTTGGCAACTTAACCGACTAGCTTCTTCTATAACTTATTCACCTCAATTTAAGAAATCCGGCACACAGTGCGTAGATTTGTATCCCCCAATGAGTTGGAATGGGGGGGTGGGGTGCTCTGTGCCTCGAGTTTGCCGTAACCAAGCGAAGAGCAATTAAGAGAAAATGAAATCGTCGTGGGCGACGGCGCAGGTGCGTTTCATTGCCAAGTTCTGAGATCTGCATATGTATGTTTGGAGAAGGACTACAGGGTGATCATTCTGAGAGTTTCTCGTGCTGTGTTTTGAGTTATGTATACATTTGTCCAGGCACTTCGTGATTATAAACGGATGCACGAGAGTTCAACAGACCCAGGTCAACTAGTTGTTTTCCCTTAAGAGTATAGTTGGCCGTGGTTTACGCTGCTCGCTCTACTGTGCTTGTTGGCAAAGCACATTACCCTGTATACATATGAGTGTACATAAGTACACATGCTCTGGTTCTGGTGGGTGTCCCTCACTCGCTCAGTAAAAGCTCACTTTTTCCGCATTTGCTAATACAACTCGGGCGATGGATACACAAGATCAAGGCCTTTGCTAAACATTGCGCTGACAGGACGAACAATTTCATGATCATGTTTTCCTACTGGAGCAAGAAAGGCGTTCAGACCGTTTCAATGACCGACGAGCATTCACCGACTACGGATGCCAATATGGCTGCGAATAGTGGGCAGGAGCGCGTCCAGGAGTTCCAAGAGTTCTTGAGACGCGTGCAAACGTTGCAAATGTCTTCCCTCGATCCCTGCGATGAGCCAGCAGAGGTCGGTGTTGAACCATCAACCCTAATGGAATTTGACGATATGTCCCCGTCTTGCGCCGCGTCTCGAACAAAATCCATTCAAAGCACTACAAACATACGGGTTACAGTCGGTATAGACAAAGACTTGGAAATGATACTGGAGATGGATCCCAGTATTGTTGATTTGGGTGACATTGCCGTCACCGAAACGACGGAGCCCCGCGTGGTGGGGTTGCCTCCACTCACGGGTGGGTATGTATCATTTGATGGACTGTTAATTTGTAGAAAAAACCTTTTTTAAACGCCACTTACCGTCTATCGTCCTTCTTATTCTTTACAGACCCACCTTCAAGACGGCCACTCCCACTTCGCGCACACAACTGAAACTTCAACTGCAAAGGGAGCAGCAGCAACAGGAACAGCAACAGCACCAAATGATGATGCAGCAGCAACAGCAAATGCTACATGCGCCGGATCCAACCCTGCAGCATATGTTTGGCACCGATTCCGAGATTATCGACAGCCACAGCACCAGTGCCTCCAGTCTGGATCAAATGTCTCAGCTGGTGGCAAAGGATCGCCTGCCCTCGTCGAGTCCTGTAACATTGAAGATGCCGTTGCAGAGCATTGGCGTGGATGTGCCGCCGCAAGTGCTTCAGGTAAATGCTTGTAATAAAACACCAAGGACCAATAGATAAATACTAGAAGTACAATGCACTGATATTTTAGTCAGGATAGAGCAAAAGTAATCATCACTTCAGATTATTCTTTCGTTTTTGTGCAACATTCACTACGACAAGCCCTGGGACGCTGAATATTTGCTAAGCTCACTCCGCATCGCCGGAAAGTGATGGAAAATGTTAGGCGGTGTAAGGGGGACTAGTTGGGTAGGCATTTTCGAAGAGCTGAAAAGGTTCATCCTCGCCAGGTAGCTGATTACAAAGCCCATTATCCTGATTTAAGGGGGGACATCTAAGTAGCTCAAAAATAAAAAGTGGATTTTCAGAATTTTTTTTTGGCCAAATGGAAGCGCCAATCAAACATTTGTAAATGAGGTAAGAGCAAATCGGAAATACCTATGGCTATCGATCCACGTAGGATTTTTTCGATATTTTGCTTAGTTTTTTTTATTTTAATTTTTTAAGAATTTGTTTTTTTTTTTTTAAACGCATTTTATTTTTCATTTCGCCAAAAATCAAAATATCGAAAAAAAATCCTACGTGGATCGATAGCCATAGGTATTTCCGATTTACTCTTAAAATTTCAGATCGATCGGTTAAGATTTGCTTGAGTTATGTGTCCGGCCACGGAAAAATAAGGTCCACGGAGAAATGATACACGACCGCCATTTTGTTTTTGATACAAAAAACCCGAAAACCATTTCGAGTAAATGTATCAAACTATAATACCTCATTTACAAATTTTCGATTGGACCTTCCATTTGGCCAAAAAAAAATTCTGAAAATCCACTTTTTATACCCTTGAAGACGCACAGAAGGAAGCATCTCCGACCACATAAAGTATATATATTCTTGATCAGCATGACGAGCTGAGTTGATATAGCCATGTCCGTCTGTCCGTCCGTCTGTCCGTCTGTTTCTATGCTCCTCCGTCAGTTTTAAAGCTATCTTAACCAAACTTTGCAAGGAGTCTTTTGGTACAAATACGCTGCACATTTGTCGGAACCGGCCGGATCGGAAGACTGTAGCATATAGCTGCCATAGGAACGATCGGTTGAAAAACTTGTTTTAGTAAGAAAAACTTTTTTGTTTTCAATGCTATCGCTCCCAACGCTCGTATTTATAAGTTTTTAATGATTTCACATAATTTCACCAAGCCTTGTCAAAATCGGACAACTATATAGTATAGCTGCCATACGAAAGTTAGGTCTGAAAAAAAGTCTTATTGAGCAAAACTTTTTTGTTTCAGTGTTAGCGCTCCCAACGCTCGTATTTATAAGTTTTCAATGATTTTACATAATTTCAACAAGATTTGTCGAAATCGGACCACTTTATAGTATAGCTGCCATACAAACTGTCAGGCATATATCAAGCTCCAAGGGTATATAAACTTCGGTCGAGCCGAAGTTAGCTTGTCTCTATTTTTTTTTTTTTTTTTTGAGCTACTTAGATGTCCCCCCTTAATTGGGGCAAATATTGTGCGGTTGGTCCAAAACGCAATTCAGATACATTAGATGAAGTAAAGCAAGATTTGAAAAGAAATGTTATTAAATTCCCAAAAGTCGCGTAAAACATTCTCTTCAAATCGGTTAGGTAGTTTGAGGGCTTTGTCTGTGCCGAATTTCTAAAACAGTTAAAAAAGCTCGCTTCAACGGTTTGCGATTTCGACCAAATATCGCAGATCAGTTTGAAAACATTTTAGAGGACTCTTTCGGAATCACATTAGGAGACTAATTTATACTTACTTTCAATTGGACGAACTCGACATTACGACAACAACCACTTAATGTTTTCTGTTGAACTTTTGCTAAAATGTTTTTCATTTTTTGCAGGTGAGCACCGTGCTGGAGAATCCTACTAGATATCATGTCATACAGAAGCAGAAGAATCAAGTTCGCCAATATCTAAGTGAGTCCTTCCAGCCATCTATTTGGGGTGGCCAAAATTTCGATGTAAGTGCACATTCTTGGTTTTGCCCAATCTCCGAACTATCCACTAATTCGCTTGATTAATACAGGACAAGTCTTCCAACGCCCTTACCTCAGCCTCAACTGGGAATCTGCAGAGCTCCTCCTTGGCCAACCGAAGTCTTCAGCTGGATAAGCCCAGTAGCAACAAGCGAACAATGCATTCCGATGATTCAATGCAGCTATCCCCATTCGGTGGCAGTGGCGGCTGCACTCGAAACGAGCAATTCTCTGTGAGTGGCCTGGATCATCAGTGTGGTATAGATGGGAGCCACACGCCAAATAAATCCCATACATACACGAAAGGGACCTCAAGCCTCAACTCATCCATGGCTTCTCGAACTACCACTGGTATGCTTAATGCCATGCGCAGCTCCAATTTCTCTGGCGCCAGTACAGCGAGTCCCCTGCAGACAACATCGGCTCCCATGTCCCCGAGCTTGAGCTCTGTGGCGACTAGTGCTTCAGAGGTAAGCGAGAGACACTTTTTTCATATATATTCACGTTCGTAACTTTGCCAGGCAGGAAACATTTTCCCTATTTAATAGTCTTTCGGTTCGAAGCCTTTTTAACAACCCAAAGGGATATGTTCCTATTTTGAACGATACCTGTGTAGTCCTGGTTAATGTCGGCCTTTGATGATCGACGTTAATGTAAAATGCCCATCCAAAACGGATCGTGTTTGTTGCTCTCAGCTGCTACGGCAGGTACAGAGTATAATACAGTCGGACTTGACCGACTTTCTTAATTGTTTCAAAATTCACTTTTATGCCGGGGGAAAATGTTAAAGGGGCCGTTGTAGTTAGGACAGCACTTAAAAGTCTAAATAGGCTTAACTTTTGACTTTTAATAAGCCCTATAAAAATGTGCTAGTGCTGATTTTTGCCATTGCTTAGTTTGGCATTACTCAAAATAATCAATTTTGAAAAAATCTCTGTAGATTTTACTTCGAAAAAATGGTTCTTTAAGTTTCGAGTTAATCTAGCAAAATATTATAAATTTTGCCGCGAAAGCAAAATAGCCTGTACCAAGTAATGTGGTTCATATAGCTTTGAATTCCTTTTTTTTAAACTAGCAAAAATTCCGACGCGCCTCGCTGCGCCTTCAACCGTATAAAACGAATATCAGAATCAGTCGAATCAGTTGAAGTCAATGGTGAGAATGAAATGATTTTGCTGTTGGGTTTTCCCTCAAATTCCCACCACTTCCCCCACACATCCCACTCACTTCCCGCCCACTTACTGCCCACCCACATCGCACCCACCTCCCGTCTAACATCGGAAAATGAAATCACAATTGAACTCGCATTCTATCCTTACAAACCAAGTTTCCACCCAATCGGGCAAAAAATGGATTTCTTCCTTGCTAACTTTTCCGGGCATTTTCACGCCTTTGGGCGGATTTTCCGACATTGAAAATCACATTTTAAATTATTTCGTATTCTGTCCTAACAAACTAAGTCGGGATTTACACGATGAAGCAAACTTCATGAAGTTATCTCAGTAGGCGAGACATTCACATGTGGTTCTATACATTTTAATTAACAAATCTAGTAGAATTCTTTGATTTTTAAGCCTACTGAGAAAACTTCATGAATTTTCTGAGCAAACTTCATGAAGTTTTTTGTAGGCTTGAAAATCAAGGAATTTTACTGATTTGTTGATCAAATGTATAGCACCACATTTTTCGCACTGAGATAACTCGCAGTTTCTTTCTAAGTTTCAAGTCAACCGACCGTTAGGTCAAATTTTCCAAAATCAGAAGATCACATTCCAAACTATTTCGAATTCTATCTTTACCGAGTTTGACGCCAATTGGATTAAAAGTGTTTTTTTGCATGCAGAGTTTTCCGGCCATTTTCCTCGTGGGCGGATTTTCCGGCATTGAAAAATCACATTTCAAATTATTTCGTATTTTCCGAAAATCAAACCGATTTTCAAGCCAATTGGATGAAAAACAGCATTTTCCATGTGGAATACATGAAAAATTCGTGGCTCTACTCTCTTATAGTCTGTGAGATCAACGCGTTTAATGATTTCTTCTTATATCTGCAATAACTATAATCCCTGAAATTTACATCAAGGTCGGAGAATAAATAGCCGAGTTAAAAAATGTTTGCATACTTTTCAAATGTTTATCCTCAGGAACGCAGGAACACAGTTAAACATGATTTTTCATGAGTTACGGCTATACAGATGTTGATTAGACCCGATTTTTACTTACACTGTTGTTTTTATTAAGTTGCAAATCTTAAACTAATTAATTGTAGGCGACTTTTCTTTCTTAAGACTTAGCAGAAAGCGAATATGAAAAAACGGAACTTAAGTGAGAAAGCAACCTTCCACCGTTGGCGCTGTTAGTAGCTCTGAATTTGGAGATGAAACTCTCTCGCGCACTACATGATTGGCGTAGGTAGCAGCCAAACGGTGCCGGTATGAAGTTGAGGTTCTTTTCGGTCTTTTCAAAAATATCGGTTCTTGAAAACCGGTATTTAAAAAATTTAAAATATCGCTTCTGTTCCTGGTTTTAATCGTTTTTTTTCGGTATACGGTTTCGGTTCGACTTTACGCTTAATATTTATTAATATTATATGCTAAGTTTGATCCAAGTCGGATGACCATAGCTGCCAAGGTTATTCTACCCTAGAAATTTGCAAATCAGTGTGAAAGCAGATATATAATATTAAAAATCGCTAAGTTTGGAAGCGTTAGCATTTAAAATTTTTTTTTTTACAAAGAATCATTTTCGACCGATAATTCCTATGACAGCTAGAAAATATAGCCATCCGATCCGGTCGATTCCGACTTTTATAGCAGGGTGCAGTAAAAA
Source organism: Lordiphosa clarofinis (assembly GCA_018904275.1). Taxonomy (NCBI): domain Eukaryota; kingdom Metazoa; phylum Arthropoda; class Insecta; order Diptera; family Drosophilidae; genus Lordiphosa; species Lordiphosa clarofinis. The sequence continues at coordinate 693,842 of JAEIGQ010000142.1, forward strand.
AAAGAAGACTCTTCGCAAAGTTTCAACTTGATAGCTTTAAAACTGACAACTTAGTTGGCGCAGGAACAGACAGACGCACAAAGATCGATTTGACTCGTCGCCCTAATGAAGAATTTATTTAGAATTTAGGGGGTTCTCGGCAAATTCCACTTTTTACCTTACCTACTTTAGCTATTTGCTTACTTTTCCCTTGTACCTTACCTAGGTAATCAAAATGGGCACCTTTGCCATCCACTGGATGGAGATGCTTGCTCCTAAACGTTAGAAACATCTGCGCAAACAGACAGAAACGAATCCAATCCATTCACTCCGTGCATACCCTTCGCTTTAGGTGTAACAAGCTTCGTATAGCCGATAACGTTTTGTTGGTGGAGCTAGAGAGCTTTTATACGTCGGTGGCTTTTTGGTATTTTTTATACAATTGTTTTGCTGTCGCGATCACAACAATAACGTCGTCGATCAGAATATCGTATTTTTCCACTGAAAGCTGATTCGAAATGCAAACGGTGAATGGTTTTCAGTAGCACACTGTATTTCGTGGCAAGAGGAGTAGTCGCTGGTGCCGGTTTGGCCTCGATTGGACGTGACGTAGTCGTCACGCTGAGCTTATACAAATACACGAAATAATAATAAAAAATAATATAAACTCGCTCGCATTTCGCGCAAAGCAAATAATACAGCAGCGAGCTCCTCGATATTAGTGAATAAATAACAAGTGAACAGCCGCTGGGGTTGGTGTTGTCGCCGAAAGTTTTGCGGTCTCGAATTTGAAGTTGAACGCGTCTCGGTCCCGCTCCACCACCATCAGTATTAACGGCTGACAATTGGCCATCGGTGTTTAGGACCCGGCTCTGGATGCACGTGCTACCTTGGATCACTGCGGCCACTGCCAGACCACTGCCAGCGAGGCGCAGTAAGCGCAGCTCGTCAAGTCTGCGGATAAAAATGCCGGTACTGAGTCTAATCTCCCGCCGACAGACAAAGGTAAAAGCACATTGCACCAAATGCAAATATGTTTTGTAACTTTGCGACGCGTCAGCAGCTTGTTGTGTTGCTTTTTGTTTGGCTGTGTGTGTACATATGTACGATTAATTATAATTAACAGTTATTTGGACAGTTTTTTCTGAATGTAAAGGCCAACATGGGTAATGAAGCGATCGTGTACACACACACACACACGCAGATAGAGAATGACCCATAAATCGTTTGCTCGTCAAGTCCATTCCCATTAATTCATGAACGGCGTAGAGTTGGGAATATTTAGCCCTTCAATTTGCAAGTAGAACACCGAGTTTCGTTTTCAAACCGGTTATTCCCATATACACACAGATGGAATTCACATCAGCGACAGTCTCATTGAATGATATGCGAAACAAGGTTATCATTCTCACTCCCCCTCCCCGTCCATTGATTGTTCTTACGATACTCCCAACTGTTTGCATTTGAATAAATGGAACAGCAAGGCTTGTGCAGCATTTAACCAATGAGGAAGCGGTGCAGGCTGATATACATCATTCCCCAAATAATAATCAACACTCCCCTATAAATTAGTTCAGAACTTTCGTTGTATTTGGCCGCTGTTTCGTAATGGAGGCGTTGTTGTCGGCAAGTGATTTATTTTGTTTACCAGGGCGTAGACGTAATCACAGTGAGATGCCTACCTGTAGCTTAAGATAAGGCCAGCAACTCACGAAGTGGTGTTTCTCTTTATAGAACTACGAAACAGACAACACTTTTATAATTATCCAACGGTGGATGTGCCATCAAAGGGAGCTTCGTAGGATTAGAAAGATCGGTCAATTTATCAATTCTTCTGGACGAAACTTAACACTGCAAATCTCAAAGCAAAACGGAAAACGTTAAATTGGTTAGTATTAATGCTTTTATGGCCCGAAGCAGAATCATGGAAAAAATAGGGGCAAGCTAACTTTGGCTCGACCGAGGGTATATAAACCTTTGGAGCTTGAGATTTGAAAGATTTTTTTTTCAAACCTGTCTTTTGTATGGGAGCTATACTATATATATAGTTGTCCGATTTCGACAAGTCTTGGTGAAATGATGTGAAATCATTGAAAACTTTATATATACGAGCATTGACAGCGATAGCATTGAAAACAAAAAATAGAGGCAAGCTAACTTCGGCTCGACCGAAGTTTATATACCCTTGGAGTTTGATATATGAATGACAGTTTATATGGCAGCTATACTATATAGTGGTCCGATTTCGACAAATCATGTTAAAATTATCTAAAATCATTGAAAACTTATAAATACGAGCGTTGGGAGCGATAACATCGAAATTAAAAAAGTTTTTTTCACTAAGACTTTTTTCAGACCTAACTTTTGTATGGCAGCTATACTATGTCCGATTTCGACAAGTTTTGTTGAAATTATGTGAAATCATTGAAAACTTATTAATACGAGCATTAGGAGCGATAACATTGAAAACAAAAAAAATTTTCTCACTAAAACTAGTTTTTCAACCGAGCGTTCCTATTGCAGCTATATGCTATAGTCATCTGATCCGGCCGGTTCCGACACATGTACAGCGTATTTGTACCAAAAAAGACTTCGTGCAAAGTTTGGTTACGATAGCTTTAAAACTGACGGAGGAGATAGCATAGAAACAGACGTACGGACAGACGGACATGGCTACATCAACACAGTTCGTCATGCTGATCAAGAATATATATATGTGGTCGGAGATGCTTCCTTCTCTGCGTTATAAACATCCGGACAATTTCAATATACCCTCTTCAAGGGTATAAAAATGAAAATGAGAAATCGGTTCTTGACAATATTTTTTTCAACCAAGTATAGAAAACATACAAATATATATTCTTGAACAATGAGACGAGCTGGTCCGATTGAGCTTTCTAAGTCCGTCTATAAATGTCTATACCAACTAGTTCCTCAGTCTCAGCGTCCTCGAACTCGGCCATTATTTATATTTAATGTTGTTTTTGTTGTTGTAACGGTTGGGTCTTTACGGTCTTTTCGAAAAATATCGGTTCTTGAATACCGGGATCTAAAAAATTTAAAATATTGGTTTCGGTTACGGTTCCGTTCCGAGTTTTAATCGTTTTCGTGGAATTAAAAGCGAGTGCTATGAAAAGCATACAAATAACTCCTAAAAATTATAAACTAAAATTTTAATAGTGTTGATTTTTTTAAGAACGTTTAGCATCACTACTTAAAATCTTTAAATTTTTAGCATATTTTAAAACAACTTTCTTATAAACATCTATAAAATATTAAATGAAAAGCAAAACCGAGAGGCTGCTATGGTCGCTTCATATAAATTATTTAGCATGTTTGATATGACATATTCAAATGTAACATTATATAAAAATAATGGACTTAAAGAGTAAATAAGAGCTTTGTAAATTAAAATTATAGAAATGGTGACAACTCTGGCTGCTGTAGATATTTACAAACACGTGCGAATGTCAGCCAGCAAGGTGTTTATGAAACCGATTTCGAAAAGTCAACCCGTAACCAAATCGTTTGGAATTGGGAACAGCAAATAGTAAAACGTTCGATTTCGCTACGATTTTGAAAACGTTCGGTATTCGAAAACTGTTTATCTTATACCTATCTTAAACTCGGTGATTGTTAATTTAATATGCATTCAAACAGGTTCGCGAAATTTGATCGACAACGGCTGACTATCGGCCGGAAATTGATTTTGGTAAAAACAATTTTGTTATTTAATTGCTTGCGTTCTTAAATTTAGAACCAGCATTTGCGCAGGGGCTTATACATTTCGGCACAGAGGAAGTACGCTGGGACTTCTCTGTACTGGATTTTTTATATATCATCAGGGCACAGCTATTTCGCTATCAAATGACTCAACCATTTGCGGTAGGCGGTACTTTACGCTGAGGATAAAAATACGCTCATTTTTGAATATGCATTGATTAATCTAAAAAAGTTAAAAAGCGTCAGCTGTTGTCGTCATTTACATGTCGATTACGAATGTTATTTCCCGATTACGGGAAGTCCCTATTCGGATGGGAAATACGAATTCAAACACAAGTTATAAAGACGGTCTGCTCATTCAGTCTGCTATTAAATATTTATTTAGATACTGTATGCTTATAGCTAAAACTATCAAAAATATAAATAGTGGCGCCACACGAACAGTGCGAATTGCCGCAGCAGCTCTGCAGAGGAGGCTAACGGAGTTCAAAAAATTAAGATAAACTATCCATTTTCGTCTCTCCGTCCGTCTGTTTCTATTTGCTCCGTTCGTGTTAAAGCTATCTTCACCAAACTGCACGAAGTCTTTTGACATTATATTTTTAAATTTCTCTTTAATACTTTTAAATTGTGCTTTTTTGTTTTAATGATTAAATATGTTTTTTTTTTTAAATAACTTGTTTTATAGAGAAAAACAAGCAAGAGTTTTGCAGTCGAGTGCCCCGACTGCAAAATACCCTGTATTTTTTAATGTGATTTTTATGTCTTTGATTTTCTATTGACTAATATCGAGTTAATAGTTCGACTGAGACAGTTTTTCGTTGTTAAGAGATGGAGGAGAGGAATTTTCCAAATCTGAAACAAACTCGATGTGGGTACGGTATACACCTACTATACAAGCGAAAAATTGTGGGTCTATCTGTTATAGTCTCTGAAATCGACTGAGGAGGAGATGGCATAGAAACAGACGGACAGACGGACATGGCTATATCAACTCAGCTCGTCATGCTGTTCAAGAATATATATACTTTATGTGGTCGGAGATGCTTCTTTCTATGCGTTACAAACATCTAAACAATTTAAATATACCCTCTCCAAGGATATAAATATTCAAACCCATTTACCTGTCCATCAGTGATCCCTCTGTATCAATTGTTTCTACATAATCCGACAGAATTTGATCAAAATCAGACGAAATAATAGAGTTTCATCTGGTTTTGTCCTTTTTTTGCGATTTTAGGCTCACAATCGCTCCCAAATCCCCATATTAAAGCCCGTTGTGGATCGCTTTTTCATGGTAGTCGACCAATATTATAACTCAAGTATTACTTGTGAAATACATCTATATATGGCTTAACTCGTCTAGAAAAAAGCGTAATAACTTAGCCGACAGAATTGACCTAATGGAATGGTCCGAGGAGATATGTCGCTGCTCCAAACAGCACGCCAATCCACAGGTACAAAGACTCCAACAGTTTATCGTATTGTTCCATGGTTTCACTGGTTAAGAGTCAAGTATCGCAGGACGGTAGAAATGTTTGAAAAAAATTCGATATTGCCACACGTGCGCGACTGTTTTGTCGTTCCGTATCGTGCTGGCGATGCACATTAATTTATTACATGACTTGGTCAAGTGCTTTGTAAAGCCATATGAAGCAATAATGGGAGCCATTCGACATATTGTTATACGTTTACGGCTGCCGGCAGATACAGGATAGATCCCCGTACAACCAAAGCATGGTCCAATTCAATTAATATCTAGTTTAGGTAAGAGATTAGTAAAGACCAAAAGTGGTTCACAGTATATTATTAATTTGAAGAGAATTATATGTGTATTCACAGTGCTCTGTTCGACATTTTGCCATTGCCTTCTGTTAGAGTCAAGTAAATGTATCATTGATAATGCCATTTGCCGCCCGCTTGATTGACACCGACGTCTACAAATGTCGTCTTAAGTGTGCTTAAGGGTGGTGTGTATGGGTGATAGTATTCAGCTGGGTTCATTCCCGCTGACGTTTTATTAAGTAATTGTTTTTTAAGCCCTTGCCCATAGCGTTTCGTAACGTTCACATCAAATTGGGTTGCGTCGCTGCGCATTGTTGAGAGTCGCCCCTAATGAGTCGTTCGGAAGCGAAGATTGACTCACTCGCAGCCGATTCTTCAGGCTTACCCAGTCGGGTTCTCTCCACGGGAATGTCTACAGTAGAATGTGGTGCGCTGCTCCGCTAAGTGGGGACTAAAGGAAAACTTTTGGGGACATCTAAGCAGGCGAGAGAATAACGCTTGAGACTATACTTTAAGCTTAAGGTTAGTCGCTGCCTTGGGGCCCACTTTTAATGCCTCGCTAAACACAAAATTAAACAAAAAGTATAATTGATATTGGCAAATGTTTTTACAGACAACAGAAAAATTAAAATGTTTTTTTGATTGCTGTTGTTGTTGCGGTTGTTATTGTAGCGCACATCAAATTTCTGTAAAATAAAAGTTAGTCCAGTGGATAAAAGATGTTTTTCTTTAATCGTTCCGAAAAATGTGCGCCCTAATGAGCGAACACTTTTCAGGAACAGAGTATATTACAGTTCTGTTTACTTTTATGTGTGGCTTATGGTTTATATAAGTTGATTTGTGGGTGATCATCATCATCCATCATAGATATCGATTTTTCACAAAATTCTACCGTCCCCCTTTAAGATATTCAAGAATGAAGGTTTCTTCGGCGGTACCTTAACCAATTGCAAGACTGAAGTGACTTTTTTATATTGCGTTCCCAATAACTCTGCCCACATTTGCTGAATTTTGCAGATTTTTATCTTAAGCTATTCAAAATTAACTCGATACTGTGTGCTGCTAGTATAAATGTACAAATGGATCCATAGAACGCGACCCGCGGCTTCATTTGAAAAACTGGATATGAGGTAATGCTTGGGTCTTACGCCGGGTTTTTAAAAAAATTGGATTTGATCGAACTGTATTACAGGCGGGGTCGAACGACTTTGTTACTTGTTTTAGGTAGAATCAAAAAATGATGAAATGGTTTTGAAGTCCAATTGATATAACTTTAAGCTTATAAGACTGAAAACATTTGTGTAATTGTTCTATTTATTTTTATGCTTGCAGCTCCCCTCATTCGACAGCGATGTAAGTGAACAAATTTTTATACTTATATTATTATTTGCATATTTTTAATTTTTTTTTTTAAAAACACTGCTGACCACAATATCGTTCAAAATCAAACTAGGACTGTCGATGTTTCCCGAAATATCAGTTTCGATAATATCAAAAATAAAAATTTTCGATATCGATATTAGATATATCGCGTCCAAAAAATTTACATATATCGATATGTCGATTTTTTTCAAAGCTTAGAGAAACTCAAAAGTTTTCAAGAAACGTCTTCGACTACACTGTGACATATTTTTGAACTGAAAAAAGTTGTAAACCAAGTCAAAAGCAACAACTTTCTTTAAGACGTCAATCATATGCTTAAAAGTTCAAAGGTCGTTAAAAAGAAAACGGCAGCTAATCAGACCAAGCCCAGGCAGGGTTTTTATACTACCATCACACCCTTTCAGAATTTTTTGGTCTCGACCGTATCAACTTTTTAGTGTTGCACTGTGCTACTGATGACCATTTTTAGTGGCCGTTATTACTTATCTTTCCAATAGGATAACTTTTAGATTTAAATGACTTAGGGCCGATTTCTCTTCTCCCAGATGGTAATGGTAAGATAGTCATTGATTTTAGTTTATGTGACAAATCACCTTCACCAGCTATTGGCGCCAGCTGTGAAGTAACTAGCCATGAAAAAGCAAATTATCAAACTTTGCCGTTCGGATCCGGCGTTGAACTGTAGATCCCTTTCTCTTGTGCAAAAAATTTAAGGCACACACGCCAAGAGATTGAGCGAAGCATGGCTTGGCCCCGTTGGAGGAGCTGTATAGCCAATTTTACATTTACAAATAGCTCTTTGAAGAAGATGTGAAATCGGCCCTTAGTTTTTTAAAAATTGACTATAAATTAGTGGGTCTAATTGTATGGGTTGAAAAAAGTCAGTATAGCTAAAACGAAAACTACGATAAATTCTAAGAAATTCCGCCAAGAATACATGGGTTTAAAATAAGTTTTTAGACCGCGCAAATCGACCTCAAATATTAAGTACATTTACAAACATTTGTTCAATCCCGTTAGAAATTTCACTTCTACGAAGAAAACAAGATATTGGTGGCCACTCGTGGTGATTGTGCCCCCTACTGAGGTCATAACTTCACTTGCAGGAGCCTTATTTTTTGTACGAAAGTCAGAATTATCAATATATAAATAAAATATTGACAACCCTAAGCTTAGATTCACATAAAACATTCAAGAATGCGGGGACCGCGAAATTTGAAGTCGCCATTTATACTTTTTGGAAGAGTATTACATAAAGCATCTACGACCCATTAAAATGAATATAATCTTGATAAGAATCACGAGCTAAGTTGGTATCGCCATGTCCGATTATCCAGTTCGTCAGTTACGTCAGTTTTTAAATTAACTCGACCAAACTTTACACTATGTCTTGCAATTCAAACCGGCCACATATACCATGAATCGATAAATTAGGCTCGGAACAGGAGGTTCAGGATTCGCTGTGTGGAATACAGAGGAACTCCCATTTCGATTCGGTTCAAAACCGGTTTGCAGTTAATAATATGCCCCAAAAATGTAACACGAGTGTCAAACCGGTGTACAGTGGGCTTTTTGTCTCCCAAAAGTGTGGAAGTTTCAATTTTTATACCCTTGCAAAGGGTTTTATAATTTTGGCCAGAAGTTTGCAACGCATAGAAATATCAATTTCTGACCCTATAAACTATATATATTCTTGATCAGGGCCACGAGCTGAGTCGATTCAGCTTTGTCCGTCCGTCTGTCTGTTTCTACGCAAACTAGTCTCTCAGTTTTAAAGCTCTCAAGCTGAAACTTTGCACAGAGTCTTCTTTTTACTGCACACTGCTAATATGTTGGAACCGACCGGATCGGATGACTATATCTTATAGCTGCCATAGGAACTATCGGTCGAAAATTGGGTTTTTGTAAGAAAACTTTTTTGTTTTTAATGTAAACGCCTTCCACTTCGACAATTATTAGTTTTATACGCTTATACACAGATTTGGAAGTTTTGGTCAAAATCGGATGACTGTATCTTATAGCTGCCATAGGAACTTTTGGTCGAAAAGTGGGTTTTATTTAGAAAAATTGTATGTTTTAATGCTGACGTTCGTAAACTCTGTTGTATTAAAACATTTGCAAGGGTATTAAAACTTCGGCAAAGACGAAGTTAGCTTGGCCTTCTCGTTTTATATAAAATATCCCAACTAGCCTCATGTTAAATTAATTTTGATTATACGATCTGGCTATGTTTGAGACAAATTGGACTACTATATCCATGATACAATTATATAAGGTATGGCATTCAGAGTTTATCGAGGACTGATAGCTTTTGCTGATATCGAGAGAGAGAGAGAGAGAGAATAAAGCAAAAAGCAAAGCACCCTCAGAATTACAAACACTTAGTATATTCATGACTAAATTTTATTGGTATTCGCGTGGCACTTTTCAAATGGCTCCTATGTTAGGGCAGCTGATGAAGCCAAATCGCTGCTTGGGAGCGTTGCCGGTTGGAACACTCTAGCCTGCTATTGGCGCCGCTTCTTCGTTAGAGATTTGTTCTGAATTTTGATTGTTTGGCCAATAACTGTTTGCTTTTTTGAATTTGTAGTGATTGTTCGCGATGCGGTCTGGGGTTAAGACCCCGCCCTGAAATGACTTGCTAGCCGGTGTCAGACCAAAATGCAGTGCCTTAACAATATGACAGCCACAAATTCAGGCTCTCTTCTTGGGGAACCCTGATTTACTTCATTGCCGGCCATAAGAGCTCTCTTCAGACCAGAGGCGGCGATCCACAGCTCACACGAGCCGAAGTTAGTCGTGTTTTTAAGCAAAACGCGAACCGAACTTATGGTTGTGTGAATCGGTGAAGATTTCATTGCAAGTTAAACTGCAGTGTGGATTTTTTTGTTTGGCCGTTTTCGTTGTTTATTGTTGTTCGGCCGTCTTTCCTTCCTGTAGTCAAAACATACTACTGTAGTCTGGAAGGAGTTCTACTGTTCACCAACACCAGCGCACTTTTCTATCCTCTCCTTGGCCGCCTCTACTCCAGACCACAGGCGTCTTACTTGCAATTCAGTGTTCACCGATTCACACAATCAAATGTTCTTCTCGCGTTTGCATAAATCCAGGACTGACATCAATTCCGGGTAGCTATGGGCCGGCACTGCTTTACATCCACATACGCAACAGTATTGGCTCGACATTTTCACAAATTATAAATAAATCCCGTCGGCAACTCAAAAAAAAAATTCGTGCGCACACAACCTTTTCAATCAAATGACAGCAACACAATGAAAATTTGGAGTCCCGAAAAGAGAGCTCTCTCAGAGAGCACCATACCTTATATAGTTGTATCATGACAATATCCTACAGCTGCCATAGAAACGATCGGTCAAAAATATTAAGTTTTTTTTTGTTTTAGCAGGGGAAGATAGATGGGTAGTTTTGATCCACGGAGTGCAACGCAAATATTGGCCACAAAAAAAAAATTACAGCTTTTTGTTTTTCCCTTCTTATTACCTAACTTTGGACAAGGCACCGATCAGTCAACACGTTCTTTAAGTTTGTGCACAAGAACACGATTTTTTTTTAAATTTAAACATTTTTTGTTTTTTCTTTTTATTTGTATTAATTAAAACGTTTTTCGGAATGCCAAAATTAAGTTTGAAAGAAATATCCTTGGTCCAATTGCCTTTTTGATAAAAATATACAGTGAGCCAAAAATTTGATTCTTATAACTAATGCTGAGCAAAGTTACATGCATCTTTTAAATAAATTACAAATTTTACAAAACGAAAAAATATTGATTTTTGGCGAAGTTATATTCGGAAAACAAAACTATGTTCACAACCCCCCATCATCCCCTATAAAAAACTTCTTTAATTCTGAAGATATTTTCAGCATACTCATTACAAATATGCTTCTGACCGAGTTTAGAAATTTATTTATTTAGATAAATTTGTTATTTTGCCAAATGGAAGATGAAAGTCGTAAAATAAGTTTATTTCTACTCTGTACCAAAGTATTTAAGTTTGTGCAAAAGTATGTAACAGGAAGAAGGAATCATTTTCGACCATATAAAGTATATATATTCTTGATCAGCATCAACAGCCGAGTCGATATAGCCATGTCCGTCTGTCCGTCTGTCCGTCCGTCGGTATGAACAAACAGATCTCAGAGATGGTAAGAGATAGAGGTTTGACATGTATGAAACAAATGCTTCTTATACTTGCATGCAGATCAAGTTAATTTTAAATTTTTGCCACGCCCCCTCCAGCCCCTGCAATTTGGAAAAAACTTTATATCTTCTACAGTTTTGAAGATAGACGATTCGTACTTTCTAAAGATAGTTAGTAATTAGCAAAACGTATCGATTTGTCATAAGTCACCCCCCCCCCCACCCCCTCCCACCCTTTCAAAACGAACACCGCACAATCTTAAAGAGATAGAGAGAGACAGAGAGAGAGAAAGAGAGAGTGAGAGAGATGAGCGCGGCACCAGCATTAAATTTAGCTTCTATTTCAGGTACAGAGAATGTTATAGTCAGGTTTGACCGACTTTCTCACTTGTTTTAAAATAAAAATAATAAATTATAATATGAATAAATAGTCCGAAATAGCATCCGAAGTGCAGTAGAAAGAAATTTTGGCTAAATAGCACATTTTGCAGGACCTAACAAATAAACTTTGGTTCCATTTACTAATAATTTTTTATCAAAATTCTGTTAAAATTTGTCAAATTATTGCCCTGTGCAAACTTAGATTAAACTCTTCTTCCTCATCTTATGCAGAACCATTAAATGTAAACAAACTTTTTAAATAAAGTACATTTTTGGGGTCCAATGCCCCAATGGTCGGCGGTGTAAAATACCTATAATGCACTGAACCGCACGTATCCGCACGATTGAACCCAGTGGCAAGTTAAGTCTGATGATCCAAAATTGTCCACGGGTAGCTCCATCGTTGCTCGGCTAGTACAAATTGTTTATATCAAAAGTATTCGATTCCGTCGCCATTGCTACGATATGTTGCTGCACTGTGCCGCTTCGCGTCTTTATCTTTAAAGTGCGTTTCTTTTTATAATACATAAATACAGATAACAATCGCTGAGTGTGCTGAAAACGTGTCTGCGCAATAAACGAATTCCCTGGAGTTTTTCATCCAGAGAAGCACTTCTAAGGGATAGTTGGGAGCGTTTCTCATTTTGCATGTGCGACTTTGAAAGGGACCAGAACCGGTTCCGTTCCGACCAGCTCACGGAGAAGTGAAAAATATAGCCTAAATCTTATCTACAGCCAGTCGACGCAAGTAATTACGACGTTCCTGAGTGATCAATCACTTAAACCTTTGTTTTTATACAAAGTTTCCGCTGTCGCTGTCAAGGACGATTGCCCAAAGTCAGCTGTAAACCTGGGGAAAGCCGATAAAAGCCAAATATGAAATTACTACATCTCCCCTTTGAGTCCGCTCATTCGAGCTAACACACACCTTCACATTGATCACTGTAGTTTGGTTTCTGAAGTCAACGATGTTGAGTGTTTCTATTAAAAATTCACAGCAGGTTTTGCCGCTGGCTCCGCGCACGCAGTAAGGCTTCTGTGTGCAATTTCAATTAATTGGAGCCTACAAATTCGGTTTAAGGTTGATGTCGCGCACTGAAAATGTGTGTCACGCCTCGAACAGCGGCTACTTAGCAAACGCATTCGTTGTATGTATGTTTGTGTGCCTGTATACATACATAGAGTCTACCAGTTGATCTTCTGGCGCATTGCACGTGTGAATTGATTGCGCAACCTGACGTTTTGGGCGGATTGCGTTTCCTAATGGATAGTTCACGACAAGTCAACAAATCATGATTGCCTGAATCGGTTCTCTTGAGTTAGATAAATGAAATTTAGCCCTGAACAGGCTGCTGCATACTTTAACAAGTCGTTGGAACTGATCTATCGTTCCGGAATATCCTTTAGTTTCTGGTAAATATTTTAAGGCAGTAATTTGATCTCGCACTAAACCTCGAACAACGCACTGTGCGACGTTTCGGCCATCTAGACGCTTTCACAATTTCGGGCGTGTCAGATTACAGGCAATATTCCTTACTGACCGTTTTCTGTGGCAAGAACCGATGATGCATCTCGGCGCGTCATCATTTACATCTTCTTAGCCTTTTGAGAACAATCAGTGCCACCGATGAACTTTGCTTTGGTCCAAAAATCGATATCTCCCACAGTTTTGTAGATAGATGATTCGTTCCTTCTAAAGATAGTTAGTCATATGTAATATAAATCGATTTGCCGAAGAAATGATAAAGATCGGGTGAACGGTTCTCAAGTGACCAAAAATAAAATCCCCTCCGCCCACCCTCTCCCACGCACTTACAATCAACATTGCATTTCAATCAGCATCGTGTGAGTGAGGGAGAGAGGGAGAAACTTAAGGATAAGCGCAGCAGAATCGTTGAATTCAGCAGCTACTCTTGGTACAGAGTATGACATAGTCGGGCTTGACCGACTTTCTCTCTTGTTTCACATAGAATTTAATCCATTATCGCGAAATAGCTGCCCGTAGCTAAGCGTAAGCCCGCGGATGAAAATTATTTATACACAATTTAAAAATTGATTTGTAGCTGATAAAAAAAGAATTGCATTTTCTCTTTCGAAATTGCTACATCTAGCAACTAAATAGCTCAAAAAGCAACACTGAAGGAAACGTTTTATAAAAAATAATTTTTTTAATTTTATTGGTGTTCCTCTTGCACAGAAAAGTTACATGGAAGGTAATTGGTTTTTATACACTTGAAAAGTGTATTATAATTTTTAAGGAGGAGGAATCATCTCCGACCACATAAAGTATATATATTCTTGATCAGCATAACGAGCTGAGTCGATTAAGCTTTGTCCGTCCGTCTGTCTGTTTCTACGAGAACTAGTTCCTCAGTTTTGAAGCTAGCGAGCTGAAATTTTGCACAGAGTCTTCTTTTGTCTGCACGCTGCTAATATGTCGGAACCGACCGGATCGGATGACTACTTCTAATAGCTGCCATACAAATGATCGGTCGAAAAATGGGTTTTAATGAGAAAAAGTGTTTTTTTTTCTCAATATTACCGCTCTCAATCACGGTCATGAGTGTTTTTAAGCTGATCTGCGAAGTTTGGCCGAAGTCGCTAACCGTTGAGACAAGCGTTTTCAAGTGTATAAAAACTTTGTTGTTCAGTTTAAGATGTTCCGTAAGGGTTGTTCAGTTGTTCTTGCTCAGTCAGTTGTTCAGAGGGAGTTTTTTTTGTCTTTGACGCAAAAGTCCCCAAAACTAATTATAAGTTTTCTATTTGCACCAAGTTTTGCTGCCATACAAAAGATAGGTGTGAATAAAGCTCTTAGTTAGGAAAACCTTTTTGTTTTCAATGCTAACGCTCCCAAACTTGTTCCAGCTCAATATTATATGTAGAAGGACCTTCAAGCGCGAAGAAAAGCAATATAATCAAATTTCAGCAGGATCTCCCTGCAACCGCTGTCGCCAGGCAGTTTGAAGAGAGGCAGATTCGTGAGAGTTGAGCGACGCGCACCAGTGCGCAGAACCCCACCACGGGGTCTCTACCGAGCTTCTGCGGTAGGCAAGAATAAAGAAACAAAGGGAGACAAGCTAAAGCATTAATAGTGAACCACGACCTCAAAAGGTTCCAAAAGTTAATCCAAAAAGGAAAGAATGCCCTCAGGATTCTGACAGGGCTCTACACGGGTCACTGCAGACTGCGGAGCTACATGTACAAGTTGGGAATAACAAACACCCTTCTAAAAGCGCAATGATATTGGAAAACTGAAAACATGCAAAATAAGAAGAAACAAAAGACTACCAACTATTTTTTTCTAAGATTTTTAATATTAGCGGAAAAATTTACAGAATTTTTTAAACTTGCAAAAAAATCGATTTTTTAAAAAAATAACCACATTTTTAATGTTCAAATCCAAAAATTTGTACCTTATCAGCAAAATCAAAACTTCGTGTTTGGTTTTTCTGTAACGTCATTCAATGCAGCTTACATTAAAACAAAGTTGGTTCGAATAGGACACTTAATGTGGCCACACGACCAACAAATGTAAGGATACCTCGCTAAACACACGTTTATGCAAATATCTCGTGAACCTGACGTGCTGGGAGAAAACGGACAATTTATCTGAGTTCAGCGACCAAAAATACATAAGGAACGGTTGCAAAGTTCTCTGTTGCAAAAGTTGGCCTTTTTTTGTAAACTTGTTTTATTTTAATAATTACAGAGCTAGGAGACGCTTCCTTTGAAGACAAAAAAGTTTTCCTATCTATCCGACATTTTGCAGTTCAACAATTCGAGAATAAGAAAAAAAAGCTTTTCTTGGTAAAAAGACACTCACGGCTAAATTTTAATCACTTTAATTGAACTATTTTAAAGCACTCTCTTAAAACAATACTTAATCTTTGGTAACTTTTTTTTTTCGTAGGCGGATGATCTCTTAGATGATATTCTGCAAAACGACTCGTTTAATTTTGATAGGACCTTCAACTCAGAGCTTTCGATCAAACAGGAGCCCCAGAACTTGACCGATGCCGAGATCAATGCGCTGGCTAAGGACAGACAAAAGAAGGACAATCACAATATGAGTAAGTGCCCCAAATGGAATAAGTGACCATTTTTCAATTGCCCGATTCGCAGTTGAGCGGCGACGGCGTTTTAACATTAACGACAGGATCAAAGAGCTGGGCACACTGCTGCCAAAGGGCAGTGAAGCTTTCTATGAGGTCGTGCGGGACATTCGCCCAAACAAAGGAACCATACTGAAGTCATCCGTGGACTACATCAAATGCTTGAAGCACGAGGTGTCCCGTCTGCGGCAAAACGAAAGCCGCCAACGCCAGATGGAGATGCAGAACCGAAAGCTCATCTCTCGTATTCGGGTAAGGCAGTCAGCACACAGGTTTCCCATTTGAGCCACTCCAACGCAAACACTGTCTTTCTCAGGAGCTGGAGATGCAGGCCAAGTCGCACGGGATACCATTGCCGGACTACCACTTGACCTCAGTATCTGCGCCCACTCCAGCCAGCACCTACCTCAAGAAAACGTCAAGTCCAACGCCATCCGTTTCGCAGAGTCGCCACTCACTATTGGAGGACCTTGTAGTCGAAGGAAAGGTGAGTCGAAAGCTCGACCAGCTTGAAAAGAAACCAATCCTATTTTTGCCCTTTCGCACAGCTTCCGGCGATGGGCAGCAGCGACAACAGCATGATGCATCAAATTGATGAGCTCATGGAGGACTGCAAACATCCGGTGCAGGGCGGTGATCCAATGCTGTCTTCACACAGCCACATGCTCTCCGCCCCGCATTCGCCCATTGCGGCTCAGTTACAGTGCGACGAAAGATACGGCCGCGGTTCCCAAGCGGAGGCAGAGGTCGACTCGGCAGCTGCTCTATACAACGGCGCGTCCAATTGTGGGAGTATCGCCTGCAGCAACCCCAACAGCAGCTGCTGCTGCCTGCAACGTCAACGCCAGCTTCAGCCACATCATCACCACCACCACCACCTCAGAGAATCCGAGTCCGGCATGCTGGGACATTGCAATGGCGGCCATGACCCCCTCCTGTCCTCATCTCAACACGGCCCACTGGATGATGACCAGCAGCACACTGTCGACTTATCCGCGGCCATGATAAGCGACTCGCTCTCGTCCTTAGTGGATGACAGCCACAGTGAGCCCATGCTACTTGCTCCGGACGCACTGGACATAGACCTATGAGCGCGGTGTTGCGAGCCCGCGACCAGTTCAAACACAAACAAATGGAAGAAATAGCTTAGTATTATAAATTAGTATCCGAAGCCAAGGTACATTTATCCTCGCTGTCAAAGACGAGACAATATGTTGCTTGCACAAGATGCCCAAACAATTAGAGTGGGTGCAGGTTTCACGGGACTTGGCCCGCACACAGACGACCGGTGTAGCCCCGACTCTAGTATTAAATGCTTAGTATTGCAACATAGACCCTAAAATATGTCACAAATGTCACGTGCACAAGTGTGCACCACTACTTACATTCCAATTTTTGCGGATATTTGCTCAGTTTCTCCTATAGACTATTTTTGGTAAGTCCTTTTTTGTACTTACCTAGAAGCCAACCTACAAACACATGTGTGCAATATGTCGCTCAGCTTTGTACGTTGTGTGGGTTGCCTATTTAGTATTTTAAAAGCTTGTTGAATGCAGCACAGAAAACTCAGAACTTGTGGCCGAACAGCGGCATGTTTTTAACGTGAAGTTAACTTTAAATTTGATTGTACATCCGAATGCCATTTTATTAACTAAACAATGCAACGACCCGAAATTAGTAAAGCTTAAAGCAACTCGTACTGTTACATTGGAAAACCCGAGGACGAAAATAGGTTTCAAAAATAGACATAATGGATTCAACAGAACTTCTCTCAATTAGTTTGTTTATTTGGAAAGAGAATTTATATCAAGGCTGCTAACCTTTGGGTTATCTGCAAGAAGTTTTAGTTCTCTTAGTTGTTTTTTATTGTTGTCCTTGCTCCCGAAAGTTCCAGGTATTGAAAGTGGACAGAACGCAACTCATAACGTAATATATAATATCTTTAAACGGTCGGAACTTTGTGGGGTCAGTTTCGGAAGGATTTCAATTTAGAATATTCAGCTTATGCACCGCTTCGAAGGATCCATCATTCGTATCAGCGATGAAGCAAACTTGTGAAGTTTTCATAGAAGGCTTGAAAATAGATTGAATTCTACTAGAACTAGTAGACTAAAGACTAAAAGAATTTAATGTTTAACTTGCGTATCGTAAAATGTTCCGTACAGAATGATTCAAAATGAAATGAAGAAAGCATAGCTTTTTTGCTCAAATTCTAGTTTTTGTACTAATTTTGAATTTTTGAGGAGCCTATTTATAAAAAACATGTCACATCTGAACGCGTTGCGGAGATAGCCCCTGACACAAACATATTTTTCTACACACTGAGAAAACTTCATGATGTTTGCTTCATTGTGTAAATCCAGTCTTAGTCAATTTTTTTGTGAGTCATTGAGTTTTTGCTATCAAAATTTCTTTCTACCTGTTATAAATAAGCAAGTATTTGACAATCCACTAAGGCCCAAAAACAATTGCGCTAGTTAGCAATGAAAGCCTGGTGCTTGTAATGATTCAATCTTTGACTTATCACAACCTGTAGAAAGCACTCGAGGGGAAAAGACTTCTTTAAATTTTGATGGTGGTCTTAGTTCTAGCAGTAGACAATCTGCTTCGATATGAAACAGAATCTAGACCAATTCTATAATCTACGATCATTTGCAGCGATACCGTAACATCGGCACAGTCGAAGGTAGCCTTGCTATCTGGACCAAGTTGCAGGGTAGCTTTGCAAATGAGATCGCCCTCGATACAAAAAATAAAGAAGGTAGTGCAAAGCGTCGCTTGTGATGATACCCTATTTTCCCAGGGCTAAGCTAATCACAATTTGTTTTTTTTTTTTCTAAACAAAAGGTAATGCTTTGGACATCTTCTTCTTTTTGGACACCTGCTATGTGTCAGGGATAAACTAACAATTTGCTTTGTTTATGTAGAAGTGAAGTGAAACAGTAATATGCAGGCAGGCTGATTAGTTCTTGGTGTGATATTTTGTTTATTATCAGGCGTGTTCTCGTTTTCAATCAATTCTTGCCCAATCGGAGCTGTTAGATGTTTCGTCCGAATCTATTAATCGTCTCCTAGAAGCCACATCTTTTGCCCACTCCGACCACTCAGTTTGCAAAGACTAATTTTGTGAAATCTACTTTCGTCAGAAATATAATGGCTCAAAAGCTTTAATAATTTTGAAGAGTTGCTGCAGCAGTATGCTTCAGTTTTAATTCTCAGGCCTCAACGGTTCATGTCCCTCCTTGAAGAGAGTTGAAGAAACGACTGAACGTGTAGTACAAAATATAATTTATATATTTTTGCGACATGAACAGATCTGCGAATGTATCTGCACAGTAAAACTTGATAAAATGGTTAGAAAAATTGTAGATAAAATGTACTCTTATCTAATTTGTGATTGAAAGTTGGGGGAAAAACTGGCGTAAGAAGACATTATTTGTACACTGTATCTGTTATCTTTTATCTCTGGCGCTGCGTTCTCACTGTTACTGTTTTACCGTATACGTTAAATTTGTTGATTTATAAACATGTTAAAACTGAACGTGCATTTTACTTGACGGGGGCGTGCTGCTGCTGATAATATGAAGCGAGTTTTTGGTGCTGCCCAGACTCAGACGGAAGCCAAAGTGTGCTCCTGTTTGGCTTAATATACGCATACATATTTTATTTAGAATCTAATCAATCGTATTCAGTGTAGGACAAAGCGAATTACTATTTTACAAGGCGGTTGCTGATCATTTTTTGGCCAATTCAGCGGACAGCCAGTCCAGTCCTTCGTACAGACCATGGCCCTGGGTAGCACAAGTGGCTTGAATGAACCACTGCAAGAAAAAGGCGTGGATTTGAAATATCGGCATTGTTCAGTAACAGCGGATCGACTTACGTGGCGGTTGCGCAATTGATTGAGGCGCAGCTTGTCAGTAAGCTCGGCCGCACTCATGGCATTTGGCAGATCCTGTTTGTTCGCAAAGACCAGTAGCACGGCGTCTCTTAATTCGTCCTCCGCGAGCTGGGAATACCATAAGAGTGAGAGGGTACGGATTTTTAGGCGGCTGTTGGGGACCTACCATGTTCTGCAGTTCTTTTTCCGCTTCGTTAATGCGGTCACGATCGTTGGAGTCTACAACGAAAATCAGCCCCTGCGTGTTCTGGAAATAGTGGCGCCACAAGGGACGAATCTTATCCTGGCCGCCTACATCCCAAACAGTAAAGCAAATATTTTTGTACTCCACTGTCTCCACATTGAAGCCAATTGTTGGAATTGTGGTGACGACCTCTCCGAGCTTTAATTTGTACAGAATAGTTGTCTTTCCGGCTGCATCGAGTCCGACTGTGGAGCGAGAACGAAGCAAATGAAATCTGCCCTGGGCAAGGCAGGCCTGAAGCCAAAGCGAACCTACCCATCAATATGCGCATTTGCTTCTTGCCGAAGAGTCGAGTCAGCAGGCTGGATATTGTCAGTCCCATTTTGGTAAATGCTTTTCGTTTCTCAGGACAGTAATTAAATTCCCTCCGCCTCCGCTTTGTTCTGTTCTTTTTTTTTTCTTTTTTCTTTGACGTGTAAGCGTGTCGATAGTATTAGAGATGGGTGAAAATATGCAGGTACCCGTGATGAGTCACGGAGGCGACACAACCTATCGATGATAGCGTAAAATTTAGCGATTTTCAAGCCGAAAGCGGGAAACTTGTAAAATAGCTGCTGGCGGGAGACATAGCTCCATTGGTGACAGTCAAAATGCCTTATTTTAACTTTCACAGAACTTCTGGGAATATCTACAGTTTCCAAAGAGTAAAGTTTCCTCTATTCATCTAAAATTTCAAAGCCACTGACACAGCAACTGCTCCTATTGCTGGCACGTTTAAGTTCGGTGCATGTCGATAGCAAATCTAGTCTTTTAGCGGAAAATAGCTATATGTTATGATAAAGGCTAGATTATATGCTATGAGGAAATACACAGAAAGAATGTAGGATCCTTTAACTTAGGTATTGATTATACATTCTCATCGAAATGCACACTCGTCGTCATGTTTTCGGAGCAACATTTAATTTGCAAAATTCCAACCTCTGCCGTTTCAAATTTTGCTTCTTGGGGAATTCAAGAAATTCTTAATTCGCCAATTATATGTATTTTCGCCGACTCACAAATTTTTGAGCCTGCGCACTGAAGCATTTGCTTGCACTACCTTGCTTTCAATGTATCATGGGTTGAACCAGCTATTTTGTTGTAGTTGCAAATTTAAAAGCCCCAAACCCGACCGCCACACACTTTCGGGGCAATGAACTGTCCACAGCCTCCCTATTAAAAAGCTACATAGATATGTATGTAGAATTGCACTACTGACCTGGTTTTGGAGTTTCTCCGAATGGTCCGCTGGCATCCTGTAAGCAACAACAACAGCAGCTCATTGTGCATGTAAGTATGTGTATGCTTGTGTTGACAACTTAATAGCTGGAAAGCAACGCATCGGCTTCCATAAATTGGTCAACTCTTTATCAAATCACAGCATCAACATCACTCAAAAAAAACATAGCACAATAAAAAAATCAACAAAAAGATTCGTATTTAACTGTAAGAAACTCCATATTTGCACTTCTTCTTCAGCACACCCACACCAATTGGTGTGTATGAGTATGCATGTGTGTGTGTTTGAGTATGCATTTCACCCGTGTTTGACTTCCACGAATTGCCCATAGCACAAATAACACTTTAACAAATCATAACAACACTTTAAACAAATTGCACAATAAAAAAACAACAAAATATTGCGCGCTTAACAGGATAAAATTCAATTTGTTCATTGCTTCTCTTCGTTCCCAAATCACTTGTTGCGTAAGACAAAATGGCCGCTGCAGATCAGGCTCACTGCCGAAGCTGCAGTTCCACGATAAATACATAGAGGGCGCTTTTGATCTGTTTGCGCATTAAAACGTTGGAATTCAAACAAACATTTCAAAAATCGTACAACTTTTTCTAGGAGCATCAAGCGTACAAATGTGTTAAAAGGCCACTGGCACATTCTAGAGGTCATGCGCTGGATGCGTTAAATGACCTTATTCCTCAAAAGAGATAAATGTTCATTGGCCAGATCATCCACGACAGTGACTTAATACTTTCATTGCACTTTTATTTCACTGGCTTGTTAACACATTTGTACGAATGCAGCTTTTAGCTAAACTTGTAAGCTTTTTGAAATGATTGTTTATGCTTGACTTTCGCTTTAAATATTCCCAAAAACTTCATCTTTCGTTTAATCGTTTATAAGTGGTGACCAATTTTGAATTTCAACGTTTTGATGCGCAAACAGATCAAAAGCGACCTCTATGTATTTTGCGCGGAACTGCAGCGCTGCGCAGTGAGCTGATGGCGTCGTAAGTGTGCCCTCTATGCATTTTGTCTTGAATTTGCACAAGCAGCGCTGCTCAGTGCCATTTTGTAAGAAACAAAAAAATGGAGTTTCGGTCTGAAATTTTTGTTGTTTTTTTTATTGTGCAATATGTTTAAAGTTCCTGTGTTTTATTTTTGCTATTTGCTATTTGTGGAAGTCGTTCAGATTCGCCTCACTCTGGTAATGCATACTTAAACAGATACATGCATACATATGTACCAATCTGTGATCAGCGGCCATTTTGTCTTACGCGTCAAGTGGGTTGAGAACGCAGAGAAGAGATGAACAAATTGAGTTTTATCCTGTTAAACGCTGGACATTTTGCTGTTTTTTTATTGTGCAATTTGTTTAAAGTGTTGTAGTGATTTGTTAAAGTTTTATTTGTGCTATAGGCAATTTTCGGAAGTAAAACACGGGTGAAATGCATACAAACACACACATGCATACTCATACACACCAATTGGTGTGGGTGTGCTGAAGAAGAAATGCAAAAATGGAGTTTCTTACAGTTAAATACGTATCTTTTTGTTGTTTTTTTTTATTGTGCTATGTTTTTTTTGAGTGATGTTAATGTTGTGATTTGATAAAGAGTTGACCAATTTATGGAAGCCGATGCGTTGCTTTCCAGCTATTAAGTTGTCAACACAAGCATACACATACTTACATGCACAATGAGCTGCTGTTGTTGTTGCTTACAGGATGCCAGCGGACCATTCGGAGAAACTCCAAAACCAGGTCAGTAGTGCAATTCTACATACATATCTATGTCGCATTTTAATGGGGAGGCTGTGGACAGTTCACTGCCCCGAAAGTGTGTGGCGGTCGGGTTTGGGGCTTTTAAATTTGCAACTACAACAAAAAAGCTGGTTCAACCCATGATAGAATGAAAGCAAGGTAGTGCAAGCAAATGCTCCAGTGCGCAGGCTCAAAAATTTGTGAGTCCGTGAAGTCATTTGACAAATGAATCTAGGATAAGGAAATTGAATTTAGTTTTATTTTGATTTTTAATTGATCGCTTTATGTTTAACTCATAATTTTATAATTGGCGAATTCAGCAAAGCAAAGAACCATTCTTAAATTCCCCAAGGAGTAAATTTTGAAACGGCTTTTTAAAGCTGCTCCGTAAACATGTTGGCGAGTGTGCTGAACATTTCGATGATAATGTATTGATTGGATCTGAGTTATAGGATCCTAAATTCTTTCTGTGTATTTCCTCATAGGATATAATCTAGCCATTATCACAACATATAGCTATTTTCCGTTTTGCTATCGACATGCAACCGAACTTAAACGTGCCAGCAATAGGAGCAGCTGTTGTGTCAATGGCGTTGAAATTTCAGATGAATAGAGGAAACTATATCATGCTAAAGAATGAACTCGTCAAATTTGCTTAATTTTTCTTTGATAGAGGATAGGAT
Source organism: Lordiphosa clarofinis (assembly GCA_018904275.1). NCBI lineage: Eukaryota > Metazoa > Arthropoda > Insecta > Diptera > Drosophilidae > Lordiphosa > Lordiphosa clarofinis. Next base: position 717,169 of record JAEIGQ010000142.1, read on the forward strand.
ATTTGTAATATTAATGTAATAAATTCGGATGTACCATTACAATGTTATAATTGTTTTAAGATTTTTTTGTTTGTAGTTTAGCGCGGTTAGTCAATTTTTTAGGAAACAAAAACATTTTTGGTGACTGAGTTCGCATGGAATGACCCATATATGTATTTATAGATTTTGAAATCGATCGCTGCCAATTTGAGTGGCAAAGCCAGAAACACTACTGAAGGCAAAATAATGACGAGAAGCCGGTCACTTGAATGTACATTTTATTATTCTTCCGAAACGAAAACAGTATCGGCTTAACATAGTCCAAGATCTGTTGGAATCGATCAGCGGCGACCCAAGTTTGCTCCAGATCTGGTGACGAAACATGGGTTAATGGATATGACGTGGAAACCAAAGCTCAGTCATAACAATGGAAGCTGCCGCAAGCGCCAAGACCGAAAAATGAGCGCCAAGTTCAGTCGAGATTGAAGGTTTTAATCACAGTTTTCTTTGATGCACTGATCTCCCGTGGTGCACCATGAGTTCTTGCCACAGGGAAAAACGATCAATACGTTGGCATATATTCTTGATCAGTATCAACAACCGGTCGTCTGTAAGAACTTGCAGATCTCAGAGATGGTAGTGTTCTATATTTATATGACAACCGATTAATGGTCTCTGCCGCTGCTTCTAATGTCCGCCAGTCGTTTCTGTGTTGTGCGAGCTAGCACCAGTTGATCACACCAAACTTGGCAATTTCTTGCCGCACCTGGTCTTCCCATCTCATTTTCGGTCGTCCTTTCTTGTCATTTTTCCTGAATTATACACCTTTTTACTGAAGCTTGTTCATACATACGGGTAACAAGTCCCATGTAGCGCAGTCGCGCTATTGGTGTGCCAATAGAGCTCATACCGTTTGTCGTTCATTCGGATGCGAAAATCATCACCATCTTTAAAAGGTCAAATCAAAACTTTTCTCTCGAAGACGACTATTGCTTCATCTGCTGCTGTTTATGTCCATGCTTATTCACCGTATTGCATAAACGCCTTGTATAGCTCTATATTCGTTTTCGTTTCGAGAGAGGGCTTAGCTCTTGAACTGAGCCTATAGTACAGAGTTCCCCAGCGATAGCCCCGGGAGCACGAACTTACTTGCCGATTGCTTGCCGATGTCACACTTCATTGTGTGTTAGAGAGAGACACAGTCACGTCTTAGCGCTCTCTGCTTGGGGAACCCTACTATAGTAACATCGGTTTGCTAGAGTAATTCTTTATTGGAATTCCGGACTCATGTTGTTATCGCTGGTTATCATAGTTCCTTCGTTGACTGTCTGCGATGAATAAATGTACTTCGTCTTGTCCAGTTTAGACTGCTTCTCTACCTCCCTGCTTACCGCCCTTTCGTTTGTGCCGATAATGCCAATATCATCGGCAGTATATGCTCCATCAGCAGATTAAAGAAGTCACACGATATCGTATCACCCACCTATTTTGGTATCAAATGGTTCGGATAGGTTCTTTCAACGTCATCATGCAAAGTTGAACTTGCTTTGCTGGTATACCAAATGTAGACAAGGCTTCAAAGAACTTTGACCTTATCAATGTGTCGAAATCGTCTCTATACCCAACAAAAAGATTTTCTCCAGGAATTGTCGCAACTTGTTTATCTGCTCTTGTGATTAGCTTCTTTATTAATGCTTCTCTCGGAGGATGGTCTTAATCCATGTAGTCTGAGTCGTCTTGCTCGTACATTTCAGAAATAAAATTTTGAATTAGTGGAGGCCAAAGTAGAAATAAAAAACAAACAAGTAAGAGTGCTGCATTCGAGTGCCCTGACAACAAAGTACCCTATACCAAGTAATGCTCCTATGGCTTTGATTTCCCCAAGTTAGTATTAAGTTAACTTTCATATGAAAATAGTACAAATCAGAGATTAAAACCGTAACCGAAACCGTAACCCGTAACCGCTAAAAACACTTTAAAATGCGAAACCGAAACCGTAACCGTAAGCGAAAAAAAAAATTTTTATAACTGTTACGACCGCGACCAATTCTCGTTGCCGAGCCGTCCACATTAAGTGAGTACGCAAGAAGGTTTTGTTACGAACTGAATATATTTCTTACAAATTCTACTCTATATTAACATTGGTTTTATTTTTACCTAAGATCAGTCTTTGTATGGGGTTGTTTCTTAGGAATCTATTTTTAACAGCTAATAGGAGCAGAGCTAAACATTTAGCTCAGCCACTGCTTTGGGTAATTTTAAGGGTGAGTTTTTAAGATTATCTTTATTGCAGCATTTGGTACAACTTGTGTACATACATTTTTAGTTTGATTTAGTTTATTCGTGTTTAAGTTTTAAACAACAACCGCAACCGTATAACCTTTATTTACATAACCAGTTATCAGTACCGTAACCGAAACAAATATACGGGTTTATTTCGGTTTTTCCTTTACTGGTAAAAATTTTAATTAGATGTACATAAAAACAATGGACATTTTTCAGTTTATTCACTGATATTGTCTGCTTATTTATTATGCGCCGCACTGTCGCCAATGGACTGGCATAGGTACGAAGTGCCTGGAAAGTGTCCTATATACATTGGTACTTAACAGTCATATAGCATTGAGGAGGAAGAAAATTTTGTTGAGCTTGACCATTATTCATATGTCATTGATTTATTAAGCTAGGCACACCGACGCGGACAATTTTGTCGGAGCGGAAATTGTTTGAAAATTTCCAGGGCCCTGGACAATATAGTGTGACCAGAAAATCGCCAAAAGAGTCAACTGTTGTTTGTTTACAAAATAGGGAAAATAATAGAGTTAAAAAAATTAATAATGGAAGTCACTAGGAAAAATTTGGAGGTCACAGGCAATGCCATGTTCACTTTCATGGATGTATTTTTGTAGGGCTGGAGGTATAAGAAGTGTCTTTTATTTTGGCTTGCGTGAGCAGACCATGACCACTAAGACATACAGCTAAAACGACAAGCCAAATCCAGCCAATCTAGCCACAGCCAGATCAATGGACTAGAGCCGGATCATACTCGCCAGGCGTATTTGTTTAACACGGATTTAAAGGTAGCTGGTAGGTGAACGCATAGGTAGCAATGGGAGCAACTGAAGCTACTTTAGCAGTCCGGAGGACATACTATTATAATGATCTGTGGAGACTGCAAAGGCTTAGGGCAGTTTGTCCCAATGGCTGATCCATGTAATTAGATAAGCTCTAACAAATTTGTCCGCGTCTGAGAAACTAGTATAATTATAAAAAACTACATATGTTAGCTGTTTATATACAGCTTCTTTACAACCACTTCTAGCAATTATTCAACGCCGATTTAGCCCGCAAAAAAGTTGTCAACACTGTTCGCAGACAGAACAGATCATGTCATCCGCGTTTTTTTCATAAGTTTGGTTGTGGACATTTTATGTTGTTTAACATTGTGCACGATGCCAAGGGCTAAGTAATTTCTCAAAACAAAATTAAAACTATGTATTTCTGTGGTGTTAAACCTAGCGAAAAGGATAAATGTTGAAGTGGCTGCTGCGCTGGACAAAAATTAGTGCATCGTCTTCAACTCGTAACAAAAAAAAATTTTTTATTGTTGGTAAGCCCAAGCGATTTCAATACACCATCAATTTAAAGGAAAGTACGGTTTAGGCTGTCCCTTAATGCGTATTTGAGTCCTCTCATATTATGCAGAAGAACCGCTTTTCTAGATGGTAGCTTGCTGAATCCAGCACCACCCGCACGCGCCAATCAAATAAATGTCCGAATCCTCTATATCCAGCATTTCTCTTTGTATAAAATATTTTTAAAAATATATTTTTAGTTCAAACGAGAAGGCCAAGCTAACTTCGTCTTTGCCGAAGTTTTAATACCCTTGCAAATGTTTTAATAAAACAGAGTTCACGAACGTCAGCATTAAAACAAACCATTTTTCTGATAAAAGCCACTTTTCGGCCGATAGTTTCTATGGCAGCTATAAGATATAGTCATCCGATTTTGACAAAAACTTCCAAATCTGTGTAAAAGCGTATAAAACTAACAATTGCCGAAGCGGAAGGCGTTTACATTAAAAACAAAAAAGTTTTCTCACAAAGACCCACTTTTCGACCGATAGTTCCTATGGCAGCTATAAGATATAGTCATCCGATTTTCACAAAAACTTACAAATCTGTGTAAAAGAGTATAAAACTAATAATTGTCGAAGCGGAAGGCGTTTACATTAAAAACAAAAAAGTTTTCTCACAAAAACCCACTTTTCGACCGATAGTTCCTATGGCAGCTATAAGATATAGTCATCCGATATTGACAAAAACTTCCAAATCGGTGTAAGAGCGTATAAAACTAATAATTGTCGAAGCGGAAGGCGTTTACATTAAAAACAAAAAAGTTTTCTCACAAAGACCCACTTTTCGACCGATAGTTCCTATGGCAGCTATAAGATATAGTCATCCGATTTTGACAAAAACTTCTAAATCTGTGTAAAAGCGTATAAAACTTACAATTGCCGAAGCGGAAGGCGTTTACATTAAAAACAAAAAAGTTTTCTCACAAAGACCCACTTTTCGACCGATAGTTCCTATGGCAGCTATAAGATATAGTCATCCGATCCGGTCGGTTCCGACATATTAGCAGTGTGCAGTAAAAAGAAGACTCTATGCAAAGTTTCAGCTCGATAGCTTTAAAATTGAGAGACTAGTTTGCGTAGAAACAGACAGACGGACAGACAGACAGACGGACAGACGGACAGACAGACGGACGGACAAAGCTCAATCGACTCAGCTCGTCGCCCTGATCAAGAATATATATAGTTTACAGGGTCGGAAATGAATATTTCTATGCGTTGCAAACTTCTGGCCAAAATTATAATACCCTTTGCAAGGGTATAAAAATGTTTGGCATCTCTAAGGTTACTTCTACGAAAAAGTAAAATTAGAAAGGGGAAACTGAAATTTAATTTAGCAATTTTAAACCCACGGCGCCAGTATTAAATCTTTAAATTTCAAAGTTTGGTTTTTTATTACGTTAACTAGAAATTTTTCCGAATTTTTTGCGCCCTGAGGAACTAAACATTTAAAAAATGTGTGAAATATCACACGCACGCAATGCGTTTTGCGCCAAAATTTGTGAGATGACGCGCTTTAAACGGAATTGAACATTTTTTATTGTTATTGCGCAAGTTTTTCGAATTATACATATGTTTGTATGTATATGTGTTATGAATTAGAAATATATATGTGCAGTAGACGCGTATATGATCACGGTATCACGTGCAAAAAAAAATCAGAAAATGAGACAGTTCTAGTTTACAACAATCGCTCTTCATTTAATATGTTTCTAAACCAAAAAAGATTGCTAAGCAAGGTAAAAATATGGGAATGGTGGAAAAGAAATTCAAACATATTTCCCGATCTTTTTGAATTATCAAAAGTTTTGCTGAAATTTGTAATGGCGCTAATTTGGACAGTCAAACTCTAAATGATATTATGCTACTTATGTAGATGTCATTACAATGTCGTTTAAGATGTCAATTCTGATAATAACAATACGTTACATTAAGGTACATAACGATAAATGGTATATACGTTGACCCACGTACATATCTACTTTACTCAACTTTACACGATGCCTTTCTGAATGAAGTATTTTTTCTTTTAATTTAAATTTTAAAAAAGGCGACTATAAAGGTTGAAATTCTGTATAAAAAAATTTGAACTTAGTAAATTTAATCAATAAATGAGAATATTAATGGGGCTGCTTTTGTTTGTATTGTATGTTAAGATGTCAATTCTGATAAAAACAATTCGTTACATGAACGTATATAACGACAAATAGTATATACGTTGGCCAATGTACATATCTACTTTATTAAACTTTACACGATGCTTTTCTGAATGAAGTAGTTTATCTTTTAATTAAAATTTTAAAAAAGGCGACTATAAAGATGGAAGTTCTGTATAAGAAATTTGAACTTAGTACATTTAGGGCCGATTTTACATTTTACACAACATACAAAACTAACATAAACTAACAAATAACAGTGTTAAATTGATGACTATCTGACACATAGCAGCTATCTGGGAGAACAGAAATCGGCCCTTAAGCAATAAATGAGATTATAAATGATGCCGCTTTTGTGTGCACTGTATGTACATATGTATGTCAAAGTGATATTTTATACTTATAACCGTAACCGTAACCCAAACCCGAAACAGAATTAGGATAATAACCGTTACCAGTACCGTAACCGATATCCAAAAACCGTAATATAACCGTAACCGGAAAAAAGCGATCGACCAAAACAGTAACCGTAACCCAAACCGTTATTCGTTCGGGTTTTAATCTCTGGTACAAATATATGTCAAATAAATGGGCCGCCGCATTACTTCAGTGTTTTTCTTGGGATCTCATTTTAGTTTTTAGAATAGATAAATCCTGGCCCTTTGCAATATACCTAGTTTTTATAATTCCAGATGTCTGCTGCAATCTTGATATTTGTGAGATTCCTATCTCAAACTGTGATTCTCATCATATGCCTTTGCTCTTAAAACTTAACTTTTATACTTTTGTTCCTTCAGAGCGAGAATTTTTTAAATTTAACTTTAACGAGATTACCCTTGATGCAATTCGTGTCGAAATTTCTGCTGTAGATTGGAGTTCAGTCTTATCGCATGAGAGCGTGGATATCTGCTATGAAAACTTTATTAACGTTTTGTCATGCATTATCAAAAAGAATGCTTCTATAAGGGTTCAAGGTTCTTATAGATTGCCTTGGTACACTAAGGGTTTAAAAAAATATAAAAATTTGCGCAACAAATTTTATAAACGTTTTATAAAGACGCAAGATTCTGCTGATTGGGAGAGATATAGGCAACATAAGCGTGAGTTTGAATTTCTAAACAAATTTCTTTATAATCAATATATTGCGGATGTTGAGAATGGTTTGAAACTTAACCCTAGATTGTTTTGGCGATTTGTTAACTCCAAAAAGCCAAATTCTCAAATACCCTCATCTATGACACTAGATGACTTAGTTGCAACGTCAGACCTTGGTATTTCTAATTTGTTCGCAAAATTTTTCAATTCTAACTTTGAACCCTCTGCTTCTTGGAATGATCTGAATAGTTTGAACTCAATTCCCCATTTGCTTAACATTGGCACTTTATCCATTTCCGAGGATGACATCTTCCAAGCTGTAATGAGCTGCGATGACTCTAATTACCCAGATTGTGATGGAATTTCTTCGTTTTTTCTGAAGCATTGCATTGGTGAGTTATGTGAGCCACTCATAACCATATTCTCAATGTCACTCACAACTGGTTTATTTATTGAAAAATGGAAAATTGCAACAGTCACACCTGTGTTCAAGTCTGGTATCAAGAGGGAGGTACCTAACTACCGACCCATTGCTAAGCTTAGCAATATATCTAAGCTCTTTGAACGAATTGTAGCCAAACAGATGTATTTTCTGGTAAAGTTGTACATTAACCCAAACCAACATGGTTTTATGCCAGGCCGCTCTACTACTTCTAATCTAGCTGTCTTCTGTAATTATTGCATCAACTCCTTTGACAAACGCTGTCAAGTTGACGTCATTTATACAGACTTTTCCAAGGCATTTGATAAAGTTTGTCATAATGCTCTAATCGCCAAGCTTTTTAGGCTAGGTTTTCATTCCTCCTTTTTGTCCTGGATTCAATCGTACTTGGACCGCCGGACCTACAGAGTTAGAATTAACAACTCGCTTTCTATTCCATATGTGGCTACTTCGGGACTTCCACAGGGAAGTGCCCTCGGTCCTTTACTTTTCATCATTTTTATTAATGACATTTGCGTGCATTTTCTTAATTCAGAGTTTCTGCTTTATGCTGATGATCTTAAAATTTTTCGATCTATTAATTCCATCAGTGATAGTCGACTGCTGCAATCTGATTTAGATATGGTCAGTTCATGGTGTGCTCTCAATTTACTCCCTTTAAATCTCAACAAATGCTTTATTGTTAGATATAGCAAATGCTTCTACAATATTACGGCCACTTACTCTATATCTAACCAGACTTTATCGAGTCGGGTTGAGGCCATTGATTTGGGAGTGAAATTTGACCAAAAATTTCTGTTCAATGAGCATATAAATTATATTTTGCCAAGGGCCTATTCTATGCTTGGATTTGTCAAACGCCATGCCAGCCAATTTAAGGACCCTAATACTCGTTTGAGCCTTTACTCAGCTTTTGTGCGTTCCAAGTTGGAGTATGCATCATTTATTTGGAATCCTTCTAGCGCAATTCATATTAAAAGGCTTGAAAGGGTACAGAAAAAAATTTCTTAAATTTGCGCTCCTCCCGCTTAATTTTTCTGATCCCTTGCCGCCATATTTTGGTAGATGTGCACTGCTGCATCTCTCGACTCTTGAAGATAGACGTACTATTGCGTCATTGCTAATTCTGAATGACCTTGTTTTAGGGTGCATTGACTGTCCCACCTTGTTAGGCATGATAAATTTCAATGTACCAAGCAGAAATCTTCGAAACTTTCAGCCCTTCTCCATCCAATTTTCCCGAACCAATTATTCCCTTAACGAACCCATATCTAGGGCCCTTAAAAATTTCAACTCCTTGTCCGCTAGCATGCGATTTGATTTCGATTCCAATAAAACTGCATTAAAAACTTTATTAGCAGAATACTTTTCCACTTTTAGGCATTAAGTTAAGTAATATAATTTAAGATATTTTAGGGTAGCCAGTAAAGAGCATTGTTCAATTGGCGAATAAATAAATAAATAAATATACTTTATAGGGTTGGAGATGCTTCCTTTTGGCAGCTACATGCATTTGCACGCTTCATGATCCATTTTTAATGGGTACAGGGTAGAGAAAGTAAAAATACCAGATCTGTAACTGTAATATATATTAGACTCCTCTCGTCGCTGTCGGATCATCAATCTGTACTGTGTTTCCCTTCATAACGAAATCAAGTTGTAAAAGTGTTTGAACCGAAGCGGACCGAGTTTAGGTTCGGGTAGTTAAATATTCAAAAGGTTCGGTTCTTGGTGCGGTGATAGAGGTTCTTTGGGGTTCGGTTTAGGAGCGGTTTATAGCCTCAGGTCGCAACAACTGTACTCCCTCCCCCACCCCCCCTTAACCTGCGATACGATAAGTCGCCATCTAATCCGACTGTTCCGAGTGTGTCCCAGTGAGGCAAAGTTCAGGCATGGATATTTGTAATAATATTTATTAAGTATGTATTTGTATTTGTATTGCATAAATCATAATCATAAATATGGAATAATTAATATTTAAAGTTATTACCGTTATATTTGTATTTTTATATTAGTTGCATTAAATTGGTATTTAAATATTGACAACTACAGCTTGGGCAGGCAATCGGTTTGCTCGTGCATTCGTTTCGGCTCCGATCAGCCCTTCGTTCGGCTGTCTGCTGTCCGCGCTCTGCATTGTCCTTTTTGGTTTTGGTAATTGTAATTGTTTGTTATGTTTCGGATATTATTGAAGAAGACATTTAAATCCTAGAAAATGGTTTATATATAAATAACAATGTTTTGGTTTAATTGAAAATGCATGTTAGCTGCAGAGGCAGGGCGTGTACATCTGTCTGCCGGATGTGCTGGAGATGTGGGGATGAGGATCCTGCCACCTGGAGGTGCTCACGATTGTATTTATACACGAACAGATACAGAGATACAGGAGATACATACAGTTAGAGAGATCTTAGCCTAACACACTTTGCTTCTGAATATCGGAATAGGAAAATGAATGCGATTTGCAAATACAATTTGTTATATTACGTAATTATCATTATTATGCTTCAGCTGCGTCTTCTCTATCGCTTCAAGTAGTGTAGTGTAGTGTAGTGTAGAGCATTTGCCTTGTTCTATAAATTTATTCATATTGAAATATGCATATAAAATTCGAATAAATAATAGTAATAATAGAGTGTACGTAATAAAACTTCTATGCAGCTGCTGGGACACTCTGTGTGACCGAGACCCGTCCGCTGCGTCTAAATTTTTATAACAATTAGCTAATTTGGTTTCTTTTCGGTTTTAGATGTAAATATATGTTGTTTGTTTTGTTTTGTTAAATTTGTAAATGCTATTTATCAATTATCTAATGCTTTGCACTTTCGTGACACCTCTCCATGCTCCTCATACCATACGTAGTGCTCGATTTCGTTACGTTTCGTTACGGCTGTCCCGCTATTTATTTTTCTGCTTGGACGATCGCATCCTGAATTCCCGCAGACGGGATAGATAGGTTCCTAAACATACAATTTTTGGTTGAATTAAATATGGCTTAAAATTTGTTTTCATATTTGCTGTTAGTAGTTGATATTTCTGGGGAAAGCTTGTAGTCAAAGGTGGCCGCTAAACACCCAATTCAACTCGCACCGCACGTTTCTCTGTTGATTTAACCCAATTTTAACCAATTTACGTACTCAATTCATTCATCTGCAACTTGAGGTAGAATGCAGCTCGCAAATAAAAGCTGGATCCTGAGCATAAGCAGAAGTCGCGGAACAACCTTCGTGAGGGACTCGCTGGAGGTGTGATAGTGGGCGCAAAAAGCGACGACTGCGACACCGAATGAGGCCGCAAGTACTGTGCGTTCTTTAAGTTTCTTCCGGGCAAAATTGAAAATATTTCGAGGAGAGAGTTAAGTTAAGTTTGGTTACGAAAAGGGGCTTTCCTATCAACAGAGAGACCGGCGGCTTACATTGAAATCGGATACCCTTTGTGCCTGTATGCGGGTAAGTGTATCCTTTAGCTTACTCGTATAATTACATATATTATCGCTGTATAAGCAGCTGCTGCTGTGGTTGTAGCTTTTCGATTTCGATTTACATTTTACATACAATATTCAGTATTCAATTTCAATAGTTTTACATATTCAAAACATAACATTCAGATCAACACAGGGAGTACGTGATAAGTAGACATATTAAATACAAATGGAGAAACGACCACCCCGAATAGGCGCCGCTCAGGCCGACGCGTGGCAGGGGCAAATGCTTCACTGGGGATGCGCCGGCGTCACCTATTTCTGTGGTATGAAGTCGAAGGTTGTGGCTCCGCTGATCTTGCCCGAGGCACTCCGGTGGAAGTGCACGTTCTGCCATTTGTTGTCGCGCTTGTGCCATACGCGCGTCTCCTCCGATTGATGAGTGTGTGCATGTCCTTGTCTGGAATGGAGTGGAGAGTAGAGGAGGTCGTGGGGTAAGGGTACGCAACGGAGCTCACTTGTCAATGTACTGCGTGAGCCGCACATAGGCAATGCAGGCGGCTTCTTCGCCCAATAAGTGCACATGGGGGTTCAATATGGTGGTGTTTATTGCCCTGCAATTTTTACCCAGAACTGGAAGAGAGCGAGTTAGGTGTGGACTCAGGGTTGGGGTGGGCTCTCTTAGAGGCTTACCATTCTCAAAGTAAAACTTGTGAAAATCAATTCCTTCGACTAGGTTTCCCAGTGCTTCCGGCTCAAAGGCAGTCAGATGTGGATCACATATCTTACTGCAATTGGAAAGAAATAGGTTACCCGCGAAGCGACCAAATCATGGCACCCACACTCACGTGTATCCATCAAAGTCGCCGCTGTTGATCGCCTCGATCAACGTCTCCGTTATCTTGATGATCTCCTGGCGTCTGGCTGCTTTGTGGTGTATTTGGTTGGACAATTCGTAATTAGGTAATGCAATAGTAATGTAATAGCAATAGTCATAGCATGGTGGCACAGATATCACATCCACGAATGAAATGGAACGAAGGGTCCAGCCGACCAGCCGCGCCCACAGAGTGGGCAGCGGCAACAGCACAATCCAAACATGTACATAGTAGTAGTATGTGGGTATAAGTTTATAGAGATGTATGCTTTATGCTACCTAGCTACGGTTTTATACACGACAAGACAACAACAGATCGACTAAAAGCTGTTTGATCCAAATCCAAATACAAAACTACAAACGCTCGAGATGAGAATGCATTGTTGGTGGTGATTTAACAGTGATGATCTTACAACTAGTCGAGTGATTCCAGTGTGAGTTCCCTTGCCAGTGCCCCTGCCTTTGGGAGAACAATCGGATCGCCACACACATGTGATCAGAGAGCTACATTTAGTATATTACGACTGGAGCAGTGGAATTCCCAAGGATTTGAAGATAATGTACAGGAAGTTGGAGTGAAAATATTTTTAAAAGGTTTCCGAGTTTTTGCATGGGGAAAAGAAAAATGGATAACTTGGTCCCAATTGGGGGAAATCAGATACAGTTCAATCGACTCATTGACTCATTTCTAATCTAAGCGTCTCGTTGCTTGGCTGTGCTTTGCTCTGAATGAAAGTCCCAACCCAAATGAAAAGCACATCGATATCTAGAAGCATTTCACTGAGAAGACCTCAGACTTCTCGAAAATGGTTTTTTTAAAGCCGAAATTCATCATGTCTTGCGGACTGGTGATGTAAAACTGTTAAAATTGTATAGTTATTTGTCCGAAAATCATAATAGTTAGTCCAGTATCAACAACCCTGAGCTCTGTTTTATGTTCTTTCGGCACTTGGCCTAGGCATTCCCAAGCAGTTAGTGTCGATTGCTGGTCATTGTTCTGTGACGTCGATTCAATGCTTGCATAAAACTATAGAGCATAAAAGACAGTATGAAAAAACACCCTTATTATGGAGCTCGCAACGTAAAAGTATGTATTCTGAAAGCATGCTTGCAAAACTGAAGAATCGCGTGCCGTAACATCGAAATCAAAAGTGCAGAGTACTCTAACTATTTTACAATAAATCAGCTACAGGAAAATACGCATACAGCAAAGAAATTGAATGGGTTCAGCAGTGTGGGGGTGTGTGGGGGCGGCACCTTCAAACCATCCCATAAGATGTAAGAAATTGACCTCCATGTGTGTGGTTCCCTGGGAAAGTTTAGCCTGAGCAGAGAAATGCAAGCGGTAAAATTTAAGGTGTGTAATCAAAACCACAAATGCAGGCATAGCAGTGTCATGAGCATGGGTTATCAAAGTATCTTATTACCGCACTCTTATACATTTTCAATACCGCACTCATGTGTGCCATTAAGATTATCATCGTGGGTCTCAATTCTTCTATTCGGATTGAAACGATTTCCAAGACTCTAAATGTGCATTACACTTCGACAATTATCCACCTATGTAGATGAAAATGGGCGATATTAGTTTTAACTTTTAACTTTAACTTTGACTTTAAAAACCTAAAATTTCATTCGGAAAGCGACTTATATTTAGTAAAAACTTTGACATTTACAATATGGGTCGCTATTTGCTTGAAGAAAGTTGGAAAATTTTAAAAGCATAAACAAAAAAACTCAATTTGTGGATCGATTCGTGAAGCGAGTTCGTGAAACTGGAATGTTGGTGGATAAACCAATCCGAGTACCTACTCTTCCGGTGCGCTCGACTGCATTTGACCGCAATTGTTTTTCCTAAATAAACGACGTGAACCAACGTTTTGAGCCTTTTTTTTATAGCAAAATTAAATTCCTATTTTTTAACAGACCATCCTGTATTGTAGTTTAGACCGTAGACAGTAGTAGTTTAGGCAGTGATAGTGCGATATTGAAAATGCAGTGGCACGCCATGTACATACGATGTTGAAACGCTATCTGGAGAGTGATGGGTTGTGGATTACGATTGAGTTACAAAATATGCCAGTTCTCTGAACAGGAGGGACATGTCATATCATTAGTTCGGACCTCCTGAGGTTACGGTCTCACCCCCGAATCTGTTGCGATTTGGAAAATATTGCATGCCTGAACAAATCAAAAGCAAAAAAGTCTGGCGAGAAAAGGCTCTAAAGTTTTTGTAAATCACTCAAATATTATTATATATAAATATAGATATAATCCTTTATTCAAAAAAGTCATTAGCTTTGCAGTGCAAAAAGAAGTTATTCTCTATACCTTTAGGTCAGAAAGGGCAGAAGGAATGCTATAAAGTATTCTAAAATTGGTCTTAATCAGACAAGGGAGTAATTTGGTACTAAACTTTAAGGCCCTGTCGCGCCCATTTTGTTTTAAAATACATTTTTTTGGTCTTCATAGTTATTAATTATACAACAAATATAAGCTTTGGGAGTGCCGAGACCTACTCTTTTCTCTATTTTGCCTTTTGAGGTCCGCTCTAGTGCACATGCATTGGTTCAAGCGGGTGAGTGATGGGGATGCATTGGATGGGACTGAACATAATTTGGAACACATACATACCTGAAGAGCATTGTGAGTTTCCTGATATTTGCTGGCAAGTCTTTGCAGGACACACAATCCTTATTTCTATTACCGATTATAGATATCGATATTGGACGATATGTCGTACAATTGAAAACAAAAAATTCATAAATAAATTAAGGGTGGTGTTCTTCGCAGGTTTTATTGTTGAGTAATAAGATGACAGAAATGGCTTGGGATGAGTGAATAGGGGTGATCCTAGCTGCGATCTTTGAGCAAGATCCGAATTCTCAATTGGATTCGAAACTAGAGGGAGGATCAAATGCAATACATGGGGGATTGACAGTTGAAGAAAGTCGATACATACACTCGCACTCGCGCATTTAGTGGGTTCCTCTTTTGCACAAACAGCAAAAACTTAGCATGCGATCTGCAAGAGATCAGAGAGAAAATAAAACTAAAACAATGACCGTGCAGGCTGCGCAGCGCGACAGACGCGACTCCAGAGGTATCTGGTCCCAAGTGTTGATGCGCATACTCACCTCTGAGGCGGGGGCGGATTGCTTGGGATTGCTTTGGGCTTTGCAATTGGATTGCATCAAATTGCGCCGGGCTCATCTCAACTGCATTGCGGATGTAAGGATGGTCCCCTATTGTTCGAATGATTTGTACTGTTAGTGCAAAACAAGAGCACTCGGGGCAATCGGGGAATGAAGCCGTCCAACGAGCCGAAAGTGACAAGCGTAACGGCGGAGTCAGTGATCGGTTTCATTCCCCGGCTGCGGGCTTGCAGATGCCCTAGCGATTCTCGTCTGCTTAGCTAAAGAGCTTTGACCATCAGACAGATTGTGTGAATGAGGTAAGCATGAAGCGGAGAGTAGACAGTTTCTGTGTCCAGTCAGTCGGATAAATCGACTCTGATTCGCATTTAGTGGGAAATGTGTGTGTGTGTGCTTCGGTTGGGACTGAACGACTGACTGATCGTGTGCAATGAGAGTTTTGTTATCAAATTCAATCCAAGTTCAGCAGCTCCACGGCTGAAATATATATAAACCAACCGATCAATCGATGGGGCGCCAGAACAATTGGACCCTGGACGAGCCATCTGTATTTATCGAGCTTTTTAAATTTCCGTAGGGGAAGGGCGTTTGCATTAGCTTAGTAGGCTTAGCCACATAATGTGCGAGTACTTATGCGTTTTGACACAGGGAATGGAAATGATGTGGGATGCTGGATATGGATGAATATCAACTTAGGGATGTAAAATCACGATCAAAATGTCGAGTTGAAGCATCGATGATTTATTTCCATCATTAAAGAGCTTTGTACCCAAAACAAAAATGCCCAACTATGGTATCCACCAAAAAAACGTGGTGAATGACATTCAGCAGAGACTTTTCAAAAATCGCTAATCGTAAATCAGTAATCGCTAATCGGATTTATCTGCTCACAAAATTTGCTCGACAATATCAGTGTAGATCTTTTTTTAACCGGTGAATAGGTTACTTCTTTCTTATGAGTGATATTGCGCGAAAGCTCTAATGGATCGATCATGTAAAAACCTATATATGATCAGTTTGAGAATTTGTTGATAAGGCGAAATTCTGTTAATTAATTTTCCATACAGTCGATGCTCTGGTAATTAATATTCGTGAGGGCTATTAGAGGCAGAGAGAGTGAGAGAGAGCAAGTAGGGTTTATTCTGCGCTACAAAAAAAAACCTTCCCAACGGGTTTGCCTTGTTTTCAATTAAAGAATTGTATCATGAAGCAAGCTGTTTTTTGTGGCGCATAGCAACACATTCTGCTGTCAGCTCAGCATTCTACTCGAACCTTGATTGAAATTTCCATACCGAATAAACTACCTTTCCACAACATGATTACTTTATTGGGGTAATGAAAACAACTGCAACCGCAATTCCTACAACAAAAATACTTTTTCGGTATAATTCTTTAAATTTTCAATTATTCAAAAATTGTAATGAACATTTGTAGTTACTCCAAGTATCGTAAACCTTCTTCGATGCATCGATGTGTTTTACATCCCTAATGAACGCCGTGTGCTTTAAGAAACTAAAACAAACCAAAAATCCGTATCAAGATTTACCTTCAGGATCTTTTGATATGACTGTGGTACTGCGATCAACGATTCCTTTTTTATCTTCTAGGGAAAAATAAAACAAATTTCATATTTGAAAATGCAACTGGACTTCCAATAAAATGTTGTTGTTGTTATTGTGTATTCTCTTTGAGGTCCGTGTGTATGTGCCCAGTGCCCAAGCTTCCGGATCTCAACCGACCGACTGCTTGACGAGCGAAGTATTTAAGAAACTGGCTGTTGATGTTTGGAAATGGATTCGATCAGATCTTGTACGCACCGACATACACACGGAAGAGCGAGTTCATATTCCATTTGTAGTTTGTTGTAATTTTTAACTGTTGGTCTAGGAGGAAGTTGTAAGGTGCTGACAAATGTAATGAAACGCGGGCATGTGCATTAAAAAGAAAATCAATCATTTTTAAATGACAAGACAGGTGAGTTAAACCAAAAACGAAAAAAAGAATAAAACGTTGTGAAACAAAACAGCTGCAGCTTTGCGCAAGCAGAAATTGGATCAAGGTAAACCTCTGGCATTAGGTATACTCGTACGCTCTGCGATCTTTAACACTGTGCTCTGAGTTCGTCTCGTGGAGCAAAGCAACTGCAATGTTAAAATGTGATTGACTCGAGCCATAAACATGATTTCAATTCAACTTAACAGTTTAAGGTCTTATTTTTTGAGATTTAGCTGGCTGTAATTACGAAAAGATTGACTTGTTGATGATTTAAGCCAATTTTCAAAGCAACACCTGCCCATATCTGGCAAAGAAATATTCTGAAACACATTCAATGGCAACGGGAAAAGAAAACAATTTAAGTTTATTTCTGCGTAAAAGTAGAAAGTTAATCTACTGCTTCTGGTTCTGGATTTGTTGCAAAAAATAACTTGTTATATATTGATTGATATTTTGTCTGTACGTCTAAGTTTCTCAACCTGGGCATGTCGCCCAGAAAAGAGGGCCAAATAAAGTAACTTTTCCAACCAAAATTGTTTTAGTGGCTTTGCAGAAAACACAAACACGAAGTTTTTTTACCTAAACATGAAAACCACATTTTCTGTTCGACCCAAAACTATAATATTATACTATAATATTAACTTCTAAAATGCATTTAAATCAGTCAAAATCAATGTAAAATGCACTATTGTATTTCACAATAAATTCATTGTTATTTTAAAACAACAATGAATTTTAATGGTAAATATTTATTTAAAAAAATGGAGTTCAGTTCGCACTCTACGTAAGCGTGTTGGTGGGTGGGGATTAAACTGACCATAAAATGGAAGAAGCGCGCGATGAACTTTCTTAACAGAGCACGCATTTTGATAATAAAATTCAACAATTTGCAAGCGTTTTTGTTGTAAGACGATTCACGGTTAAATAATAGTTCAAACTGAAGATGTTTGACAGTGAAACAAAACACGAAACGCGTGAGCTGTTTAAACCAGTATTGCCAAAAAGATAATAGCTAAAAAATCACCCTTTATATAAAAAGTTAAATCTTTTCTAAATGGGGAATACTGATTTATTAAAAAGAATTCCTAAATATGATAGCATGGAGAATGAGTATTATTAGAGAAACTTTGCTCATTCGACACCGCTTCTGTCAGAAATTAGTCAGCTTTTCGCTCTCACTTTCGCTCTCTGGATACATTAGGGAATATGGTCGTATCGCTCTAACCACAGTGGTATTTGGCATTATGAAATATATTTTGGGCACTATCGTTTAGCACCAGAAATATTGAGAGGCTGTCCTTGCTTCATGGATTTAGAATGGAAATTTCTGGAGTAGTTTTTAGCATAAAGTATAAATAGTACACCACGTATAATAGAACGAATCAAGCTTTCAATTTTCTTTGCCCACAAATGTGACTGCACTGTAAAAGATGTAAAAACTCCATTTTATAACAGGTACAAGTACTTGTCCCGCACCAAGGCAGATGTTGCCTTTAACATTGGCTCATATCATTCTTACACATTGATCTATACGCACAGTCTATAATATCGCGATTCGAACGATTCCGACATTAAAGATTCGACTAAATAAAAAACCCGAAAATCAAACTCTTAAGTAATTTAAACAGTTTTTAACTTGTACTGAGGATATTGAGCAGTTGTGATCACTCCTGAATCAATCCTGAAACTGAAATCATGGCTTTCGGCAATGATGTAGAGGTTAAGGCCTGAGACTGAAAGTCAACAATTTCTGGGGTCTCGGAAGGATACGAAAAAAGTGTTTCATTTGGTTTTTAACTCAAACAAAATGACTTAAATCACGAGAGTTGAAGATCAAAGTGAATTTATGAACTGATTATTTCAAATCAAAATTGCTGTTAAAAGCGTCAAATATCGATATGGTTCAATTCAATTTGAATCATGAAAATTCGCAGAGCGTTCCCAAATGAGTGTAGGTTCAGCCAGAACGAAAGTGAAATACATTTGCGGGAGTGGGGAAGCTGGTTGGATTGATGGTTGACCAAAACAAAAAGTGACTCGGAACAAATAAGCAAAAATACACACAGGCATATAAAAAACACGACATCATTCATAGCTAGTAAGACGACATTGAAGAGCAAAAAAGAAATACGTGCGGCTCCTCGACGAAAATATGAATGGTCGAAACAAGAACCATTATTTCAAATGCATGTGGTTAACAGGTGACCCAATCTGCATTGGGATCAATGACAATGGGCAGGCTACTTTTCTACTTTCGTTTTGTGTGGCACAGATCCCGCAATGCATTCTACCTAGCACGCTAAGCTCGTCTACGGACATTCGCCCTACAATGGAACTCGGCGTTCTCTCGGTGGAAATATTTACCCTTGACGTCATCGTCCTCCAGGGTGGTGCTGGACGAGTCGGTCGATTCCTTCACCTGAGATCCATCGCCCTTTTTGGTAATCATGCTTCTGCCTGTAAAGAGAACGCATTGAGGTCTTTGGCTAGTCGCAGCATTGGGCCTCCGGCCACTTACTGGAAAAATTCCGGGTAGCCAGCATGGTGGTAAGTATGGCCCCTTTAAGCTTACGACGTGCATTGAATTTCTTGAGACAGTCCACGGTTTCTTGGCGATGGACGACAGATGCCACACGCTCCCTTTGCTGCAAACGTACGACAGGCAATTAGCAGAGCCAATCAGCTGGGGGTGGGCCAAGCGAGCTACTTACACAGATCCAGGGATGCTTGAGGGCCTCGGCAGCGGTTATACGCTTGTTGGGGTTCACCGTGAGCATTTGATTGATAAGGTTTTTCGCCTCTGGCGTTACGGTGTCCCACTCTGGAGAGGGATACTAAAAACAAGAAACGGTAGAATAGTTAAGCTGGCCCCTTTGGCGCAAGGACAGCTCTTACATCGTAGGCTCCGGCCTTGATTTGTGAGTACAAGCGGTGCTGGTCCTCATCCCAGAAGGGCGGGTAGCCAACCAACAAGATGTAGAGAATAACGCCTGCGTGGATACGGGGCGAAAAGACGTTAGCTTTGGTACGGGCACGAGGTATTCGCCCGTGATAAATTAGTTTTGCTTACCGCATGCCCAAATATCTACCGACTTGCCGTAGGGCTCCTTTTTTAGCACCTCCGGCGACAGATAGCCAGGAGTGCCGGCGAATCCGAACCAGGCCTGATGGTCGCCTTGCACCTCAATGGCAAGACCAAAGTCAGCGAGTTTCACAGCTGCACCCTTTGCCTTACTAGCTAACAGTAAATTCTCAGGCTTCAGATCACGATGCACCACACCGTTTTGGTGGCAGTGATTGACCGATTCCAATATTTGTTGAATACAATGTGATGCATCAGCCTCTGAATAAAATTCGCGTGCAACAATATCTTCGAAAAGTTCACCACCAGTTACACTGCAAATGTATGTTGAAGTCAGTTTGGAATTTCAGTTGTGGATTTGGTTGGTTTTTGGTTTTGGGCTTTGGATTTGTGAGGTTTGTCTAATTGCCAATTTGGAATTCAGCGCATAGGAGGGCTGCTGTTTACATAGCGGGATTCTGCAACTGGCGATGCCCCAAAAATATCAGATAGCATCGCCGAAATGATCTCGGAAAATAATTTGCCACGTTTTCGGGCGATCATTTATCGCACCATTCGGAGAACCTGGTTAACAGTATATTTCGGTGTTTCATAAAGGAGTCCAACAACCGGTCTTTGGTCATATCCTACGATTAGGGCATTCGCGGTTTGAAAGATTTAATCGCGTTGGATTTGCCAAAATTTGATTTGAGAAAAGTTACTTCCAGCAACAGTGGTCCATCTGTTTGCTCGGAAAACACGGAATTGACACTCTTTATATTTGATTTGATTTGTAGTATCCTGAATTATGAATAACAGCCCTCGTGCGACTCACAAGTGGGAGGTAACAGAGCAACATTAAGAACAACTACATACGGAACAAAGGTATACAAAATACATATTATTATCTAAAGTGCATTTTTTAGGGATTAGTAAACACAACAGTCCATCACGGACTCGGAGGGGAAAGGATGAAGTATGAATCTCAATAAACAATAGTCAAGTCATTGCCACATATAAACATGGCAGCTCATCTGCCTAGAGAGATAGAGAGAGAGAGAGAGAGAGATCCGGAAGCGAAAGTATCTGCAACTCTCCCGAAGCGTGCAGGTGTGCTCGGTTACTTACAGATCAAACACAAGGTAGTGGTAGTTTTCCTCCTGAATGCTGTCATGCAATCGCACTGAAAGAGTCCAAAAGCGGAGGGAACAGTTTTTTTTTTAACAAAATTAGGCAACAGACACAGCACGCGTTCACATTACATACCGATGTTGGGATGATGAAGTTTCCTGCAGATACGGGCCTCCCGCTCCAGCTTTTGAAAGTCTTTGGGCGAGAAAGAATGTTGACAATTTTAGTACTTTAGCAGATTGTGCCTAACCGCTATAACACTTCCCCTCCCCCCCAATTTGGCACAGCAGAGCATCCAAAGCTGCCACCAAACTCGAAATTTGATAACCATCACTAAAAAATTCACTCTCCTAAAAGTTTAGTCTCCTAATCACTATTTGAGTGGAGTCTTGAGGGCCGAAAGCAAAAAAAGTGTTTTTTTTTTTCAAGAACCGCTATGTATGGGTTATATATGAGTAAGATTTCGTAATACAATTTAAAAAATGTTTTCGCAAACTTTTTTTTCAAATTCATTGATTGGATCCTTTATTTGAGTAATATGGTGGACGCCGATAAGAAACCTAACTGATACCATCTTAATTTATTGCAGGGGTGTACAAAATAAATTAAAAAATCAAAATTTGAGTCTTAAACTCTGCGAAAAGCCTTTACAGTTTCCACAAATATTACGTTTACTACAAGTTAACCTAATCGATATTTTGTCAAAGGACAGTTAAAATCTAATTAATAATAAAATAATAATAAATTGTATAAATCTTAGAGCCGAATCCGAAAATTTGAAACAAAAAAGTCGCTCAATTTTGTTGTAGCAAATTTTCATTATTTAATTTAAGAAAATAGAGGCAAGCTAACTTCGGCTCGACCGAAGCTTATATACCCTTGGAGCTTGATATATGCCTGCCAGTTTGTTAAATGGCAGCTATTCAATATATTCGTAACTGAAAAGTGTAAAGTGTAACAAAAAAAAAGTTTTACTCACTAGAACGACTTTTTTGGCCTTTCGTTCCTATGGCAGCTATATGCTATAGTCATCCGATTTATCATTAACAAGATTGGATGCGATAGCATAGAAAACAAAAAAGTTTTTCTCACTTAGACCTTTTTTCAGACCTATCTTTTGTATGGCAGCTATACTATATAGTTGTCCGATTTCGACCGATCTTAGTGAAATTATGTGAAAACATTGAAAACTTATAAGTACGAGCGTTGGGAGCGATAGCACTGAAAACAAAAAAGTTTTTCTCACTAAAACAAGTTATTCAACCGATCGTTCCTATGGCAGCTTTATGCTATAGTCATCCGATCCGGCCGATTCCAACAAATGTGCAGCGTATTTGTACCAAAAGACTTCGTGCAAAGTTTGGTTAATATAGCTTTAAGGGTACTGTATACCTTCAGGTGTAATTTTTTAAAGGTTTACAAAAAATTAAATTACTTAAAAACTATAAATGATATTAAGAAGCGGTTTTTTTCATTCGATAGGTAATCGGTTAAATTACATTTAGTAATTTTTGTTGTTGTTGTACCTGCGGTTGTTGTTGTGTTTCTGTTCAAAGTTTACCAAAAACTTAAAACATAGGCCCATGATTGCAAAAATTATTTGAGAACGGATGATCTGATTTTAAAACTGAATACGGGGTTTCGTTAAGAATTGATGTAATTCTGGTGTGAACAAGGATATTTTGGATCGGTCTATAAATGGCGGAGTTATGGGGTTTCAAAGTCAAAATTTCGAAAATCGACTTTTTTCACACTGTATTGCTCCCAGCTCCGTTATTTGTTGACCGATGAAAAATGTCCTAGTTCACACCAAAATGGTGGGTATTAGGAGCAATTTAAAAAAAAGAATTTGAAATTCGGTCCACTGGTACTCTTTAAATATTTGCAAACATTTAAGAACCATTTTTCGAAAAAAAAAAATTATTTCTAATAAATGTAAAAATTGGATTTGGTGCATTCGGAAGTTAGCTTTCACCAAAAACAAATGATCGAAATCGGTTAAGCAGTTCTCAAGAAATTTGAGTCAAAGTGCGTCAAGACATGGTAAAAAATAAATTTTTTTCATTTTATAAATATTAATAAAGTTTTCGACCAAAAAAGTAAAAAAACTAAGAATTTCCAAAAATACGAGGGTCGATGAAAACAATTTTCATATAAAAGGGTCGGGAAAAATAATTGTTTTTATTTATTTCTGTAAAACTGAGTTTCGGATCTGGTTGAAAGTTTTGCAGGATGTTTATAAGATCCTAATAGAACGTTAAAAAAAAAAATGAAAAAAATTTTTTCTGAAGGTACCCTTAAAACTGACGGAGGAGATAGCATAAAAACAGACAGTCGGACATTGCTATATCAGCTCAGCTCTTCATGCTGATCAAGAATATATATACTTTATGTGGTTGGAGATGCTTCCTTCTGTGTGTTAAAACAATTAAATAATGCACCTTTTACTCTGCTGCACCTTGGATTGTGAAATACAGTCGGTCAAAATGTATCTCCTGAGTTGCCATTGCTTTAAAATTAGTGTGGAAAACAATACAGTTTTCTACAAAACCTTCCCGTTTTTATACGGACCTTTAACCTTTTCAGGTACTCACTTAAATCGCACAACCCAACAGTGTTTTTGGTGCAGGTCTATTTCAATACATTTTAATATAGATTGTACTGAACAAAACACAAACAAATATATTTCTAAATTGATACATACATAGGTCCTTGAAAAAATAAAAGATTTATATAAGTATTGCAGAAAGTGGCTTAATTGGCCAGACTATTCTCGATTTATGGCAATTTTCTTAAATAAATTACTCTAGTTTACAAATATAAAAATAAATAAATGACGCATTTGAACTGAAATGTTCTTTTATAGTTTGGAATGATGTTCTCAAAAATCAATTGTCACAATTTTTTCATGGCTCCCATTTTAAAATATTAATTTTTTTCATTTTTTTTTGTTAGGTGCTCTTACATTGTAAGCCATAATTCACTTCATAATTGTCAGATAGAGTCAAGTACGATATAAATCTAACGGTAATTGAACTGTCAATAATCGTGTAGAGCATTCTTCTTAAATCAGTTTAGTAGTTTTAAGTCAACGACCAAGAATATTTAAAAAAAAAATCGATACTTGCTCGAAAAAACGCCTAGGAAAAATATAAAAAAACCAAACCAATTTTTTATATTTATCTCCTCAAAAATCGCACTTTTATAAAGAAAATAAGGTATTGGTGAGAAAAATCGTGTCACTCGTACCATAGGTGGATCAAATTGAGTAAAACAACTAACAGTCGAATTTGAGTATTTTATGTGTTTACAAAAAATTTATTTGTATTTTTCTTCGTTTTTTGGTCAATTTATGAAGTGATCGAAAAGCCAGAACAAAAACAACACGAAATAATTAATACAAACGAAAATTATTTTTTTAATAATCAGGAAAATACGACATTTTTTTGCACTAAATTGCTCACAGCTCCTGTGTTTTTTCATAGACTTTGGTCATCACTATCCGTTTTTATTCGTAGGAGTGCGATTCTTAAGTAGAAAAAATAAAAATATTTTTTTTTATTTATTTATATTTTTTCCATTTAATAATAATATTTTTGAAATATTTTTGGTTGTTGTATTCAAACCATTGAACCAATTAAAAACAATGTCTCACGCGACTACTGGCACTTCAATTACCTTTTGATTTATGTCTTGCTTGATCAAATCTGACAATTATGAAGTGAGATATAGCTTAAAATGTAAGAGCACCTGACAAAAAAATGAAAAAAAAAATCATATTTTAAAAAAGCAGCCATAAAAATTTTTTTGAAATCGATTTTTAAGATCACCATTCCACACTACACTTCAACATTCAAATCCGTCATATCTTGGAATCAAGAAACGAAAACTGTCTGTGAATCAGAGTCGTAAACTTATCATTTTATAGCACCAAATGTGAACCTCACAAAGTTAGTCATTTCATTTGCATTTATCATGCACCAACTTTACGGTGTGATTCTATTGTTCAAAAATATATTAAAATAAGAGCGTGGGTGAAAGTCGAGCCAGAAAAAAAGATTTGTTTTAATGTTTTCCTAGGGAATAATTTAAATAATAAACGCCCTTTTTTTTTTTTGAAATATTTTTGCTCGTTGTATACACTAAGCCGATTTCTGAATCAAGATGTAACATAAAATGTAAATTAACCCACTAAAAAATGAGAAAAAATCATATCATTTCGTTTTTCTAAAAACTAGTGTTGTCAGGTTGTTTCAGTTCTGCACAGAAACTCACAGAAAAATATATGAACTCTTGCGAAAGTGATTTTCCAAACATATGAAGGCCGGACCGGTAATAAATTGGGTTGTGGTGCGGTTTCGAGAACCTAAACACATCAAATCTAACCGGTTCCGAGTCTAATGGATTGTTTGGCTCCACCTTGTTTATGGCGGTCGAACCGCGGTTCTTTTAATATCAAATATCCCCAAATTCTTTAATCGATATATTTCATATGGGTCGGCCCATGGATGTGCCAAGTGGGTGCACGCGGAGTGCCTACTGACCTCTGGCTGTTAATTTCTTAGTGTTTATTATCTTGGCCGCAAACTCGAAACCCGTTGATTTCTGGACGCATCTTTTCACAATCGAGAAGGCCCCTCTGCAAAGACAGTTCATACGTTTAGTGTGTGGGTGTGCGCGCATGTATGTATGTTTGTACGTACTTGCCAAGCTCTTCCTTGATGTCGTAATTGTCCGAAAAACGCGTACAGGCTGCTGGAGCAGCCATCGCGATGGCGCACTTGAGAAAATCTATGTCGGCAGTAAAATCTCAGCAACCGTCGTATTTGTGTGCTCAATATCAGTGTTGCCGCTGCAGTATACGTTTCCTTAAGTTACTTGAGTTCCTTTGGTTTTCTGTTGGTATGTTAGCCAGCTCCCGCTCCAGTTCTAAAAATACAGAAACACAAAGTAATCTGAATAATCCGGTGGCGGATCGGGATTTAATAACAAACTAATCAAGTGTGCGCAGCGAGACGCTAAAGTTCATGGTTTTATCAATCTGAGGCCAATCTAAAGTAAGCCAAGTGATGTTAAAGTTTAAAGTGAACAAAGTAGGATAAATATACATAAACACTGACACAGATCAGAGAAGACCGGCCCGAAACATCTAGAGAGGAGCGCTATGGCTGTAACGAGTTAGTGTTGCCTATTGTCTCGCTGACTAGTTTCTGGCTATTTTCAAGCTAATTTGGTAGTAAATATTATTAAAATTTATCAAAGAGAATTGTTTACACTGTCACAAAACTAAAACTTTGAAATGTAGACTTTCAGATGGAGAAAACAAAAAAATATAAAGACTGCTCGAATTCCCTTTTCTCACAAAATCCAGTACTATTTCATTGTAAAGCTTCTGTGTTGTGGTTTAAAAATGTCTAACGATCGAAACTCTCAAAACTTGGTATTTGTTAGTATTTTTATGCTCATTTATAAATCGGCCAGGTTTGTTCAAAATAGAAAAACTCTTTCTAGGTAAATATACTTATTTGTTTGTACTGGATACGTTTCAGTCTTGACATTTACTTATTGTTTCTACAAAGTTTGATCAAAATCATATGACTATGCCACAAAGCTGCCATATGAACGATCAATCTAAAAACTAGCTCTAGTCTGCTTACTTGCTTATTATAAACTAGTAGCCAAGAAGATCTTTTTGTTTCCTTGCAAAGGGTATTATAATTTAGTCCTGAAGCTTGCAACGCATAGAAATATTCATTTCCGAACCCATTAACTTTGTATTTTCATGACCAAGGCGACGAGCTAAGTTGATTGAGCTATGTCTTTCCTTTCGTCTGCCTTTCTATCTATCCGATTTTACGCGAGCTAGCGATCGTAAACTCGGTGTTTATTAATATTTAATGCTTCCAGAAAAACTTATTTTATTACAATTCAACGTTCTTAAAATAATTGATTTGGTTATAGGCGTTCAAACTGGTCCGCATTTGCCGGAAATCTGATGACAATAGGTCGAAAGCAAGATTTTTTTTTATTTTTTGAGGGTATAAAATCGGTCTATTGTTAGGTGTTCCCGAGATATTGCAATTTATTGAAAGGCTTACAAAAATAAAAAAGAAGGATTTTTGACGATATCTCAAGGACAAGGCACACCAATAGACCAAAATTACGTAACTCAAGGACAAGACATACAGGATCGGGCTAGATCCTTTTTCATAAATATGGGATAAAAAATAGCCGCGTTACGCTGAGCTTGTTAAAGAAGTATAAATAAAATAAAAAGTGCAAAACACTGGTGTATTTAGAGATGATGGTATTTCTGAGCTCGTGTATTTCTAAGAACAAATATCTGCGTTGACTCACAGCTTCAGCCACAAGTCAATCAAAGATCTACGGCGGGCTGCGGGCGATCACAGCTCGTACACACACATCACATCTCTTACAAGAACGCAAAAACAACAAACTAAGAGCAAAAGAGATAGCATGGGCTATCCTTATAAAAAATGCTAGGATTATAGATATTGCGAATGTCGTTGTAAGTTTTAATTTTGAGATCATTATCTTAAGAATTGTGTCAAAAATTTGAAACAAACTTGATCTGCGTTCATCCAATAAAAATCTGCTTTTCAAATTTGGTTGCTCCAGCTCTTCCCGTCTCCAAGATATACATAGTTCTTCATAGAGAAAGACGGACATGGTCGGAAATGTTTCCTTCTGCTGTTACATAGATTTGCACGACTTTAGTACCTTGTAATTTACGAGTAACCGGCATAAAAAAACGAGAACTCTCGTATAAATTGGTTATTCCTTTTTAAACTCATTACCAAAGGTGCACAGAGTATATTAAGTTTGCGCAAAAGTATTTAACATTAACTTTGAAGAATATATATACTTGATCGGCATCAGCATCCGGTTCAATTTAGCCATGTCTGCCAATCAGATCTCAGAGATGTTAAGAGATGAAGTTTATTTTTCATTTTGCCACGCAACGTCATGTTTCCCACAGGTGGATGGTTTGTACCTTCCAGGCATATTTAGTATTCAGTACAAGAAATGATAAAGATCGGGTGAACGATAAGGAAATCTGCGAGTTAACTGCTTCAGCACAACTTTGCCGAGTTTAATGAAAATCGGATGGGCGACTAGCGACAAAATGTGTGTGTATTTAACTTTGTCAACTACGGTAATTAAGGTAACAAATATTATCAACGCTGCACACCAGTCCTGAACCGAAACCAAAAGAACAAGTCCGTCGAACCGGACCATGCACCGAACCTTTCAAATATTAAAGTTGCTGAACCTAAGCCCTACTCGAACCCCTTAATCAATAATTTAAGTCAGTTTCTTTAGATCTTCAATAAGTCTCAATATTATGAGCTAAAAATATCTATTTTATAGTAGAGAATCGCTTGAAATGATAATTAAAGATGCTTTTTAGAAATTCCATCCATATTGCGATTTCGAGATATGGCTACGCCCTTGATCAGATATTTCATAAAAAACTGTCTGGGTATGTACGTAGAAGCTTCGTCGTCAAAATATTCAAAGACCAGGCACTTTTCATCTATAAATGATAATAATAAAGAGTGTGGCCCAGTCGACTGGTCTACTTACATACATAGCTTGCTAATCTGTACAAATACATGACTAAGTTTTTACTGAATGTAGAGGCGAAAATCTTTCAACTATTAACAATCTATGAACCCAGAATCGAACTAAGCCTTAGATTCGATTCGTACACATTACCACGGGTTTGAACCTCCGGACCGAACCTTCACCTAAATGTTACAAGTTGGCAGCCTTTAACGACAGCAAAGCTATCCGAATACCTATATGGTTGGGGCGGCTCTGGATAAACTCTTTATCATTATCACGCGGCAGCGACATTGTTTTGTTTTGTCCATCGCTAAAGCGCTCTCAAAAGCGCGTCTGTTCAAACAATCAAAAATCGTTAGCATTTAAGTTATATTATATTAAGCTAGTTAAACTAAGGGCCGATTTCACATCTTCTACATAGATCACATAAATTAACAAATAACAGAGTAAAATCGATGACTATCTGTCACATAGCAGCTATCTGAGAGAACAGAAATCGGTCCTAAATGGTTACAGTCAAGGCACCACCAATTGGTCAGTTTGGAAAAACCTTCAATAAATTTTATGAAAATCATTCACTCACATACTATACACGACGTTTTAGCAATGGCACAATCCCAACTCCCGGATTTATCCCGATTTGTATTTGACCAAAGTGTTTGGTCGATTTTAGTGGTCAGAAGTTTCGCATAGCCGTTTGGGCCCCAAAGAAATTATTATTTTATACCTGTATTATCGACATCCGATTGCCATTTTACCCAACTAAAGTTCATTGAAAGACTGTGGAGACTATGTCCGAGTTATTTGTTGCCACCCTGTGGCAAACAAAGGCCACCCAGCCTTTATTTTTGCGCGACTTTGTAAGTTTCGAAGGGTTTTTCCTTGGTGTACTTCTCAAAGCTTTCATTCGCTCTCTCCGGCTCACCTTCAGTGCCCACTCTCATTTTCTCTCTCCAAATATTGTGAAAATTGTTACTCACTCGTTAGTTGCTTACGCGTTTCTACTATTGAAATCAAAATCGATTTTCCTTAACCACAAATAAACCAACTGAATTGCACACACACTCACAGGCGTACACATACTTTCATCCTCTTGCAAAGCAAGAATTTTTCCCTTGATGCAAGCGTTTCCCTGCTTAGGCCTTTTCCTCGCGAAGCCCCATTTACCACGCAGCGCGACAGGTGTCTTCGAGCATTGTTGCTGCTCTACTGAATTTTTGGCTGTGGAATCAAACGAGTTGAAGTTCAATTGTGACGAGCGACGAGAGCGTATGTATGTATCCTTTTTTCTTTCCTGGACCCACGAGCTTTGCTTCGGCGCCCCGCCTCGCCGAGTTTTCCCACCCTCTTCAGCCTGCAATGGAATTCGTCGTATGCTGTGCAAACTTGTTGCGATTCTTTTTGGATTCCAAAATTTTCACCTTTTGGACCGACGGTCTTGGCTGACTGTTCAGCAAATGTACCGTTAGTACGGCATTCTACTTGTGTGCGGACGTCCGTGTGTGTGTGTGTATGCGACTCAACTCTCTGGCTTCCAACTTCCATTCAGGCTGCGCATGAATTTCCACAGGTTTTCCAATCAGCCAGTATCATCTACATCTACTACGACAGGCATACATACACGTACGTTTGTACATACATATGTAGCAGGTCTTCCTTTATAATATGTAAGCTTGGCAAAGTCCAATTAAAGGCACTTGCATTTAGCATGTGAGTTTATAGAAGAGCTAACTTGTTTTCCAAATTAAGGACCACCACTGTGCCAACAAATGAATAATTGACCAGTGTCCTTACATTTTTACCAACCACTTGAAGGGTAATCAGAAAATACTCCACTAACTTTGACCATTCGAGTTATTTTTAAGGATTACTTAGGATAAATATGATGATGGAAAAAATGTATCGTTCGACATGTCACGTATCGAAAGAGATAAATATATGTTTTTACAAAAAAATGTACTTAAGATTTTTAAATCAAATAATACACATTTCAAAGAAGTATTCATTCATAAGGTATTAAAACTATTTGGGCTTAGTTATTGTGTTGTCTGTATATTGCTGCTCCTCAAAACAACTTCTGTTTTTGTCACGTTCGAATAGCTTGTCATTAGATAAAAGACTTAAAAATTTGATTTATGTTGACTTTTTTTCATTTTCAATGTGTCACTGTTCGACAGAATGGAAATGCCCATAGGTAAAACACCACTTGTAGATGGAAATTTTCTGAACACAAGAAGAGTTTTTTTTTTATAAATACGTATCACATTCATCCCTTCGAATAAAAATACGAGTTTCATATAAAAAGCCTACTACGACTATTTCATAAAAACAGAATAGATCTTTTAACAATGATTAAGTATTTTCTTACAAGTAATGCGAAAGTTCTTAATCGATTTTAGTGCAGCGGGTAGTGTGTGTTCCTGCTGTGCGGATAGGTTGTGCGGATTGGTTGTGGGTGCGATCAAACCTCTGAATACCTAATAAATACTTGTTTTCTTAAAAAGTTTATAACAACATGTCAGTTTTACCACACAGAGAAAAAAAGGATAGTTTTTGATGATCCCTGGGATATTTCGGTATCCATTTGGACAGGATAGTTAACTATACTTTTTTGGGATCCATGGGATATTTTCGAAGTCGATTTATTTTCGCTTAATAAGGATATATTAGGAAATAAATATTTTATTGTTCGTGAAAAGGATATTTAAAAAATTGGATCTTATAGTGGATATTTGAATATCCATTCTACGGGGATCTTTTTTTTCTCTGTGCAGATATTTGCGTCAGCTGTGAAGTAACTAGCCCTTTTCTCATGTCCGGAAATAATAAGCACACACGCCAAGAGATTGAGAGAAGTTCGGCTTGAGGCCCTTTGGGCTGTTTAAAACCAAATCCCATGATTTCTTCCCTTTCTTTCCTTTTGCACTAAATATACTGCTACCAAATTGCTACCTAAAAGAAGAAATAACAAAAACTCTCTTCGTTTTCTATATTTCGCGATTGTGGAAAAGCAAACCTCGTATATATGGGGAGGCCTTTACTCCGGGGCTTAAACCCAACCCGGAGGTTCAGATTCAGGAATAATTTTGTTTTCGCTAACTCAAAAAAAATTATATAAATTGGAAAACCCCTAACCATTTCATTTATGCTGCCTTCATACTGTTTGATACATGAGACATGATTCTCAAGTAGTCCTACTTTTTGTTATTCTATTTTTTGTTAGTCTAATTTACTTTGTTACCGAAGGTACATAATATATTTAAGTTTGTGCAAAATATGTCACAGAGAGATGGAATCTTTCCTATAAATAATTCTTGATCAGCATCAACTGAGCCGGTCGTTGTCATGTCTGTCTGTCCGTCAGTTGGTTGAATAAACAGATCCTCAGAGATGGTAAGAGATAGAGCTTTGACATGTACGCAAACACAAAGTTTTATAGCTGCAGGCAGATCAAGTGTATTTTCAACTTTTGGCCCCTCGCCCCCGCATTTGAAAAAACGCATTCTTCCAGTTTTGTGTATGGTTTGTACCTTCTAATCTCTAGACGTTAGTAATTGTCAAAATGCATCGATTTGCTGAAGAAATGATAAAGATCAAATGTGCGGTTCTCAAGTTATAAGCAATAAAGTGAACTAAGCTCCCCCGCCACCCCCGAGACACATAGATAGCCATGATACAACAAACTAGGTACGGCGATCAGCCCACATTTTGGACTAAGCGCTTTTGGTTTTGCATCAGTGATGGCAGCACATTAAAGTTTTTTTTTGGCCCTAGAGTGCATTGAGAGAGCGCCATACCTTGTATTTATATCATTTTTGTCTGATATATCCCTTTTAAGCGATTTCGAAAGTATCCAATGGATCCAAAAAAAGAATAGTTGGGTTTGGGCTCAGTTCAGTCTTTCGAAAATCCTGGGGTATCAGACTGGCCCTGTCAAAAATATATATAACATTTTATGAAAAACATCTTAGGCTTGGAAATTAAAGCCGAGTTTCTCTTTTTTATTGCGAATTTGGAACACTTTTTTTATTTGAGTGTACTTGTATTAAATCAAATGATTAAATGAAGCCCCAATCTGTCGCTTTTACTAATAAATACATATGTTTTCACGACCCTTCAGAATGAGAGTGCTGCCTCACGAGTCTTGAACTTGGTCACGAGGTGTTCATTTATAGTGAAACTATGCCCATTATGTGTCCACCTTTTTTTCACCGTTTCTTTAGAAGAATTTTTTATTTCAATAAGAAACTTGAGCAGTTGTTCAACGAAGTAAATAAATGAAAGGCAATTTACTTGCACAAAAAAAAATTCGTTAAATTTCGACTTTACACATTCCAATAATTTAATTTCGCCACTAAGTTGCGGGGTATAGGGAGGACTCCAAAAATGCTTATTATGGTTTGCCATTTCACCAAAAATAGACTAACAAACGAACTGCGCTTGCAAATCATTGAATTTTATGATCAAAAAGAAGGTCCAGTTTTTTATCGAGAAATTGTCTTCAGCGACGAAGCTAATTTTTGACTCAATAGGTACGGCAAAACCCGAATTGCCGTATTTGATCTGAAGAGCAGCCAGAGTCAGCTCAAGAGCTGCCAACGCACCCTGAAAAATGATCTTTTTGGTGCGGTTTGAGCGTCGGCTGCGACACTTGACCTTAATTTTTGTTCTTGACCATAATGAAAGAATTGGACATGATTTCAACAAGACGGTGCCACATGCCACACGACACGCGATACCACGGACCAATGAATAGGTGAGATTGTTGAGTAATTAATCTCCCGTTTCGGTCCATTGGCCGCCAAGATTTGGCTGCTTTACAGACTTAATATACTCTGTGAACTTTTCTTACAGAGCAGTGAGAAAAAAGACTTGCTTTGGAAGAAATAAATTAATGTTTGTTGGGAAGCAGGATAGTTAAGAAAGGCACCTTTATTCAAGGATCTCTCAGCTCATTGCCCATTAAACACTTTGTTTGAATAAGCATTTGCAGTCTCTTCTTCACGTGGTCGCTGCTAAATTGGTGGCATGGCAAAGTTATTTCGAAAAAGCTGCTTTTGTAATTTGGCTGTTGGCAAAATCAGGAGAGAAAGACCATCTTATCAGTTGATTACCGTTTCGACATAGCAATAAGATCAGCCCATTGGATTTTCACACTTGTTGTATTGGTAAACAAATTTTTTTTTCACAGTGATTGAAAAAAGGAAACTTAGTTATTTCTTATAACTAACAAGAACGAATGTGCAGAAAATTCGTGGAAATAAATAATGTAAATAAGATAAAGGTAGTTTGTGAGATCGGGCTGTAGATATATCCTGGACACGAACTGTAACAGCAAAACTTATTTGACTCTATCTCACCACACAGGAGCTTATAAAGAGAGCTCACGCTATTGCAGATTTTACGATTTAAAGAGAAAAGTAATGGAATAACTTAATTCGATGCTCTTTTGGAGGGATGTTTCTGTTGGGTTCCAGTTTAAGGCGGTCAAAAATTGGAAATTGTTTTTAAACTAATATGAGTCGGTTTTGAAATGTTTGGGAATGCGAAAACCAGACACCGGAACTAGCAAACAAATCCTTGTGTGACATAAGGATTTTCATATTTTTTGGACCATTTTTTGACGAAACTTTTTGGGATTTCCAAAAACCTCGATCAGCACAACGAATGGGACGTTCAAACCGGTAAATTAAGCACTGAAAATTACGTTTTTAGAAATAATTATGGCGGTACCAGGCGGAGCTGATTCGAAGACTTCACCGATTTCGAGTTTGACTTGTCGAGCTTGATATCGAGTATAATATCGATATTTTCACATTACGACACGGCATAAAAAACTTCACAGTTTTACGCACATATCTGTTGGGTTTAATTGAATTTCGCATGGCTCATACATACATACATGCACTAAATGATTCCCCGACCATGTCCCGGTGTCGATAATTTATAAAGCAACCCTGCAAATGTTTCAGAATATGTCTGGGTCTATGCACATATGTGTGTATGTACTTATTGGAAACACACACATATTTACTTTTGGTTGTACATGTGCATACATATGTACAAATTCAAATATATAAATATACAAATTTACACAGAAGAGAAGAAAATTGTGTATGTATGTTCTGCCTGAATGTAATTTTTGCTGTTATATTGTATGAGATGTACGGCCGAGACTTTTCATACATATATACATATTCAATAATCACACACACACACACGCACGCACATTCAGATTCACAAGCATATATATGTATGTTCAAATGTATGTATGTTGCACAGTCATAGATATATGTGGGTGTATATTTTTGAA
Source organism: Lordiphosa clarofinis (assembly GCA_018904275.1). Taxonomy (NCBI): domain Eukaryota; kingdom Metazoa; phylum Arthropoda; class Insecta; order Diptera; family Drosophilidae; genus Lordiphosa; species Lordiphosa clarofinis. The sequence goes on from JAEIGQ010000142.1 coordinate 752,018, forward strand.
TCTATGCCGAGCCCGATCCGGAATACAAGCATACATATGTATCTATGTACATATATATTTGCACCATATCTTCAATTCGGAATTACACATACATATGAAAGTGCTGGCCTATGGACAATACGGCCAATACGGCTGGCAAATAGACGACGGTTCTGTTCCGCTGCTATACATACATATACATATACATGAATGTATATATGTATATGTATGTACTTGCGAATGCAGCTGCAGATGTAGGCTAACAGGCGACACGCGACGCGCTAGTGTGGATATGAGAATTTCGGAACGTCCGTTTGCTTGAAAATCGAATTCAATACTGACGAAAAACGACTCTGCCCGAGTGAAAAGCTTTCAGCCTCGGACTTTTTCTTCAACTTTTAAAGCAGCTCGCCAGGAGCATGCGCATTATTTATGCGCATGCGGAATATTTATATAGTATGTATAGTGGGGATCGGTTAACAAGTATTGGAAGGACATTACCCAAGAATAAAACACCTCAAAGAAGTAGGAAGTGCTCATGTAGCATATGTTTTTGGATTTAATAGTCTTGTGGTGGGGTTTGGTAGCACTAGAGCACTTACCTTCATCCACCAAAACCACTTCAACCATCGCATCGAGAGGTATATCGGACGCCGATAAAAAAGTTAACTGATCCAGCTAAACGATTACTTTTGTGGTGTACATAATAAATAATAGATCATGTATTAACCTTTTCGAAAAGCCTTCGAAGTTTCCACAAATAGCACGTATACGACACGTTCACCGAATCGAAATTTTGTCGACGAATTCTCCGTATCATTTTAAAAGTTGTCTTTGAATTTAATCGAGCAACAAAAAAAAAAAAGCAGGAATCGGAGCCCAAATTTTGCCAAATCGGGCCCATTGTTTAATCCACGCTCTTATATGGGATTAAATGTGCAAATTTTTGTAACAGGCAGAAGGAAGCATCTCCGACTCTATATAGTAGTTATATTCTTGATCAGACGAGTCGATAGAGCCATGTCCGCACGGACCTTTTAGACAGGTACTACATAACACTACTTTAAATGTTGAGTGACCATTTGGGCTACCATGGGCAATTCGCTGGAACTCTGGAGACCGCTGCGTGGACATCGTTTTGAATCGATGAAAGAGATAGAACCCGAAACGAAGAAGTAATTAAAGACTATACCGGAAAAGAACTTTGCAGCATGATTTTAGAATTGGAAAAACTTTGCCACAAGTGTAGTGCATTCGGCGAAGACAACTTTGTGGGAAATGAAATTAATTTACAAGAACAAATAACGATTCGATTAATTTATAAACAAATAACCGGAAATTTTTGCCCACAGTAGTATAGTATCCGTTATTTTTAGATCCTAAATGGGAATTATCAAATGGTCGGTAGCCTATTCATAAGCAGCGGGGTTCAGTTCGTGAGTGCGTTACTTCAAAGATCTCTCCAAAGCCTCTTAGTGAACGGCTAAAACTTGCTTTCATCTAGAAGTGAACATCGCAGAATAGATCAAATTTTGCCGTAATATACGATTATTCATAAATATTATTTACAATATTATTTTCTTGGTCATATAAAGAACAATTTTTATACCCGTTACTCGTAGAGTAAAAAGGGTCATTACCGACCATATAAAGTATATATATTCTTGATCAGCATCAACAGCAGATAGATAGAGAGACACACAGTAAAATGGATTTGGGTGATACAACAATTTTCGAGGACCGGGAAGGCAGGTGGCCAATGAAGGCGAAATACTTAGTAGTACCGGAAAACTACTATTTAGCGTAAGCCGCTGTACACAAGTAAGTTTAAATATTTTCATGTTTATTTTTGACACTTTATCATCACTTTCTTGACATTTTGAAATTTTATCCTGTGTCAAAATCATTTTTATACCCTTGTAGGGTATATTGAAATTGTCCGGATGTTTGTAACGCACAGAGGAAGCATCTCCGACCACATAAAGTATATATATTCTTGATCAGCATGACGAGCTGAGTTGATATAGCTATGTCCGTCTGTCCCCGTCCTGTTTCTTGCTATGTCCTCCGAAAGTTTTAAAGCTATCTTAACCAAACTTTGCACGAAGTCTTTTGGTATAAATACGCTGCACATTTGTCGGAGCCGGCCGGATTGGATGACTATAGCAAATAGCTGCCATGGGAACGATCGGTTGAAAAACTTGTTTTAGTGAGAAAACCTTTTTTGTTTTTAGTGCTATCGCTCCCAACGCTCGTATTTTTAAGTTTTCAATGATTTCACATAATTTCACCAAAACTTGTCGACATCGGACAACTATATAGTATAGCTGCCATACAAAAGTTAGGTCTGAAAAAAGTCTTAGTGAGAAAAACTTTTTTGTTTTCAATGTTATCGCTCCCAACGCTCGTATTTATAAGTTTTCAATGATTTTATATAATTTCAACAAGATTTGTCGAAATCGGACCACTATATAGTATAGCTGGCATTCAAACTGTCAGGCATTTATCAAGCTTCAAGGGTATAAAAACTTCGGTCGAGCCGAAGTTAGCTTGCCTCTATTTTTTGACTTGCTGTATATGAGCTACCAGCATATAACCCGTCGCGCTTCGCTGCGCCTTCAACAGTATAGAACCAATGCACACCCACTTCCCACCCATATCCCAACCACTCTCCACCGAGTTACCACCAACTTTTCACCCAGTTTCCACCTACATCCCTCCCACATCCCACCCACTTCCCGCCCACATCCCACCAACTTCCCACCCGCATTTCACCCACTTCCCATCTACATCCCTCCCACATCCCATTGACTTCCCATCCACTTACCGCCCACATCCCAATCACGTTCCACCCACATTCCATCCACTTCCCAACCGCTTCCCAGTGGGCGTCCCGGCGGTATTTCCAACATCAGAAAATGAAAACACAAATGAATTCTCATTTTGACCTTACAAACCGAGTTTCAAGCCAATCGGATGAAAAATAGTTTTTTTTAATGCATAATTTTCTGGCCACTTTCCTCGAGGGCGGATTTCCAAAATCGGGAAAACACGTGTCGAATTATTTCGCGTATTATGCATACAAACCAAGTTTCAAGACAATCGGATGAAAAATAACATTTTTACCATACAAACTTTTCCGACGCTTTTCCGGGTGGAACTTTCCACCCGTCTTAGTACGCACTTTTACCACTAACAGAAACTCCTGTCCAAATTACAGCCTTCTATCTCTTACCGTTTAGGCTGTGCGATGATTGCCAATCAGTGAATCAGTCAGTCAGGACACTGTCTTTTATAGATATAGATATTGGTTACACATATTGGCCGCAAGTAGTGTGTTCGTAAAGCGTATTTGCGGCCAATTTCTTTACTGACAAAAACATTTTTTGCAAATCTAAAACAAACTTGAAACACAAGTCCAAGAAGTTAGGCTTATTTGACAATGACCATCAAATCTTTATCTAGCAGAATTCGCAATTTTTGACCATTCGATCTACACCATCCGTCTATTTACCAGTTATGATGATAATCTAAACTCATTATTAAATTGGAATCAACATGTTCTATTTTATGTCAATCGAACTCATATACGAATTTTTTCAACTTTCTAATATTTTTAACCGATTGACAGACATCTCCAATTTACGCGTCTTCAATTGCTATAATCTACACTCATAAAATTTTGCAATTCTTGGTACTATGTATACTTCATATTTAACTGTCTTTTTACGTCTACAATTGTGATCTATCAAACCTTAAACTTATAAAAAGTTTTAAACGTAGCGATTTTTTGTGCCGTTTAGTCTACATTACAGGTACACTACTGCTATCTATCAAATCCTTATGGTCATCTGAACTCATTACACAATTTTGTAAATTTCGCGATTATTTTTAACAGTTCGGTCTACCCGTTTGATCTACACCTACTATTTACCGGCCAGTTTGCCCGTCTTCTTTATTAATCGGAACTTCAATAAAAATTAAATTAGCGCTTTTGTTATCGCCAAAAAATTATAACTTTAACTTACCTCTGAGGGGAAACCTTCCCGAGCAAGAGTCAACCCGTGCCCCAAAATTCCACTACAATCACAAATTTTGCAAATTTCGCTTTTTTGTTTTTGTTCCGCCCATTTCTTAAACTTGGAAACCTTCCAGGGCAAGCTTTCAACCATTCTCCAAAGTTTCATAACAATCGGATGAACGGTGTCTCGCGGTTTTTGAAACCTAGCAGGTACCCGGCGTGCTTTACTAAGCGGCCTTTAAAATTGTAAACACAAATCGAAGAAGTAAAGCTTACTGACAATTGCCAACTATCAAATTGTGACCTAGAAAAAATTCCCGATTTTAAACCTTTCGATCATCACCATCCGTCTGTTTACTCGTATTTATGATAATCTACTCATTATAAATTTTGCAACTCATTAACACATTAATATTAACTCATATATGAATTTTTACATATTTCTAATATTTTTAAAACCATCAAATCTTTGCAATAATCTGAACTCGCTATTTTTGGGACTGTTCCGGTGTACACCACAAATATTTACCCTTAGTCTGTCAAATATTCGTAACAATTTTAGCAAAAAGAAAATTTGGCCAATTTCGAAATTGTTTGCTTAATTGTTTGATCTACACCTTCTATTCATCCGCCTACATGGTTATTTCCCAACTTCGCAATATCTTGGACTCTTCAATCTTTCGTAAATATGTACTCAAATAAAAATATGGACAAATTTCGCGATTTGGTCTACACTATCTATCCAATTTTACTAATTCTTATTTATCATTTGATCTACTTCGTCTTTTTAGCCGTCATTATAAAAACCTAAAGTCAAATAAGAATTTTGAAATTTTGCGATTTTTTGGCCCGTAATGTGCAAGTTTGGCCATATATTTTTGTGTCTTCAATCTACACCTCCTATTTACCATTTTCTACGCTTCCATACATACTTAAATGACAATTTGCCAAAATTTGTGGTTTTAGTTCAAAACTTTTATATATGCGTCTTCAATTACCAATTATCCTATATTCTCAATAACTTTAGGTCCTACGAAAATTTGGCAAATATCGGGATTCTTCTTATCATTGGATCTACACCTTTTATTTGCCAGCTCCTGCATTTTCATTTTAACATTAGGCGCTTAAAAAAATAGTCATATAATAATTTTGCGAATTTTGCTGTTTTTTCGACCATTCACAGACTTGAGATATAGCCTATAACTTTTACCTGATCGCCATGAACTTTTTCTTAAATGGGAAGCTCCATTATAAATATGACACTTACACTTACTTAGATATAGCTAGAAAGTAGCCGAAACACTTTTAAAAATGCCAGAATTCCCGGTTCCTGCTGTTTGTAAATTTTTCCCGCTGTACGGCTTAAAAAAAAAGCTAGAAATGATGGGGAAAAAGCTTTATACCAAGCTTTTCGCGAATTCAAATCGAAACAAATCACTTTTAGGAATACCACCGCCAGTACAGCCACCATGCGCCAACTAGAGATGACACTTCACTTTGTAATTCTAAGAAAATTTCACCAAGAAACCATTTATCTAAAATGAATTCCTAGACCGCGCAAATCGACTTCAAATATTTATGTTACATCGAGTTAAAAAGTCGGTGAAGTCTGACTATAACATGTTCTGTATACCCCAGAGCTTGCATTTATCTGATAAATTTTATATAGAAGCCACACAAAGTGATAAAGGTATAAAAAAGTGAGCCCAGCAGCAGCCCATCAACGTTGAACCGGTGCTACCCATCAACATTTTTTGTTTTCCGTATAACACCGGTATCGTTCATCCGATTTTCATAGTTTCTTTGGCGAATCGATAAATAATCATGTTTACAAAATATCTTTAGAAGAAACAAACCATCTATCTGCAAAACTGTGGGAGATATGAGGTTTTTTTCTGAATTGCAGGGCGGGAGGGGGCGTGGCAACACTAGAGAAGCAATGTGTAGAAAGGATAACCCGGCTCGGTTCGACCCGAGAACTTGATTTGCTTTTCTTTGTACCATCTTTCAACGATTAACTGAATCAATTTGATTCTCCATAGTGGCTTCTATATAAAATTTATCAGATAAATGCAAGCTCTGGGGTATACAGAACATGTTATAGTCAGACTTCACCGACTTTTTAACTCGATTTGTAACATAAATATTTGAACATAACATAAATATTTGAAGTCGATTTGCGCGGACTAGGAATTCTTTTTAGACCCATGGTTTCTTGGTGAAATTTTCTTAGAATTGACCGTAGATTTGGTTTTTGCTATACGCTTTGTATGTTTTTTTCGGCCCATACAAATCGACCCCCCTAATATATATTCTTGATCAGCTGTCCGTGTGTTTCTATGCTATCTCCTCCGTCAGTTTTAATGCTATCTTAACCAAACTTTGCACGAAGTCTTTTGATACAAATACGCTGCACATTTGTCGGAACCGGCCGACTATAGCATAGAGCTGCCATAGGAACTATCGGTTAAAAAACTAGTTTTAGTAAGAAAAACTTTTTTGTTTTCAATGGAATTATCTTTACACTTTTTAGTTTTGAATATTATCTTCTTCAGCACGATTTTGCAGAGTTTGGTTAATAGCTGCAATATAACAAACTGGCTTGCTCTAAGGGTATATAAACTTCGGTCGAGCCGAAGTAAGTCTTCCCTCTATATTCTTAAATTCTCTTTTTTGTACTTCCAAACTAGTGGTGTGACCAAAAGTTTTGAGTTTCCTTCTACTTAGAGCTGGGCAATGGCAAAAAATATAAAGAAATGTCTCCTCTTCTTCTTCTAAAGAACTTGAGCGACGCCCAAGCGTGCAGCGTGCCTGTCAATAAGGTAGCGACCCGTTAGGGCCAAGACCACAAGTAAGATGTTTTCGATTTCAAGTTAAACGAGGACCACGTGACCCTAGCTACAGCGCAAGCCGGAACCATTCTTCCGTAACCAGGCGCCGGGTTTCATTCCTTCTGACTATCTTGTAAGAGTATATGGGCGTCCCTGTCAAGCATTTTTTGGGACGAGCTGAATGGTGGTGCCTTGACAAACTATGTTGAGGTGTCCATGTACCCAGATGAGGTGGTTACTACGCGCACGCAGGGCTTCTTCTTTTTGCAGTGGCGTCTTTTCAAGCTTTCCTCCTCCTCCGCAACAACCAGTAGAGCCTTCAGAGCCTTGCACGAATTTCCATGAGCTACTTGCGAAACCACATCCTCTGCAATTCATTTATTAAAAACAAAGAGGTTTCCTCGTTCATTTTGCATTTGCCTTCTCAAAATTGCTTGTTTGCTTACTTCAGACAGCTGTGTGCTATCGATAACACAGTACAACACTAAAAAAAAGCCCGGCATAAGACTAATAAATTATGATAAAAGGCACCTTTGTAAGCATCACCTCATACCCAGTTTTTCAAATCCACCCTCGGTTCGCGTTTAATGGGTACTTTTGTACTTGCAACACACAACTACAACAATTTTAACTAAGTTTTTACTGGCTTAAGATAAAATTCTCCAAAACTCAGCATATGTGGACAGGGTCATTGGGAACGACATATGAAAAATTCACTTAATTCGCGCAAACGGTTAAGGTACCTCCAGAAGGAGTTAAACGTTCATTCTTCAATATCTTTAAAAGCGCACGGTAGATTTTCTTAAAATCGTTGCTTATGATGGTATAATGGGCTATTGCATGTCCCTAAGAGATGGTACTCGACAGCCAAAAACCGCGATATGGAGTACTCTGTTTAGACTCACCCACAAATCAATTCATATAGGCCATAAACAAGGTCTAAAAATAGACAGATCTGCGTTTTCAGTTTTGCCAACGAAGCCTTTGTTCGCGGTTTATAGGCATTTTTGTACCAGCAACTGCCTTAGAACAACATTGACCATTTAGGTAAAACCAGCTTTACAAAAATTATGAAATTAAATTTATAATTAAATTGCTTCATTGCAAGCAGGAAAACAGATCATATCATTTAAATACTTTAGTTCAGCGCATCTTGGTGTACCACGGATGGCCCACCAAAGACAATTATTATTAAAGATTTACTTTTTCTTGGTGGAAACGACGAATTTTAATCATAAGATTAATTGCATAATTTTTGGGGGAGGCTGTGATACCCAGATGGTAAATGTTGTTTAAAGGCAATTGCTGCTACAAAATTGCCTATAAAACGCGAACCAAAGCTTCTTTGGTGAAACTGAAAACACAGTTCAGTCTATTTGTACGTCGGGTATATAGTTCATATGGAGTGCTCCGTGGGTGAATATAAAATTGGTACTCCAATTCGCGGTTTTTTGGCTGTCGAGTACCATCTCTTAGGGACATGCAATAGCCCATTATACCATCATAAGCAATGATTTTAAGAAAAATCTACGGTGCGCTTTTAAAGATATTGAAGAATGAACGTTTAACTCCTTCTGGAGGTACCTTAACCGTTTGCGCGAATTAAGTGAATTTTTCATATGTCGTTCCCAATGACCCTGTCCACATATGCTGAATTTTGGAGAATTTTATCTTAAGCCAGTAAAAACTTAGTTAAAATTGTTGTAGTTGTGTGTTGCAAGTACAAAAGTACCCATTAAACGCGAACCGAGGGTGGATTTGAAAAACTGGGTATGAGGTGATGCTTACAAAGGTGCCTTTTATCATAATTTATTGGTCTTATGCCGGGCTTTTAAAAAAAGTTGGATTTTGTCGAACTGTGTAACAAATCATAATCCAGCAATTCTAACAAACCATTTCTTTGTTATACTACGTTTATGCATGCAAAAAACCATGGTTGCAGATCATGATTTTTCCAAAAAGTGCTAGCATAAACACCAAATCATGGTTTTTTTCTACACACGTATTTTGACCATGGTTTTGGCGAAAAACCATGATTTTTTTATACAAAACAGTCTGGCAACACCTCTTCTGAAAATCAGCTGTTCTGTCAGTTAATTGTGTTTGGACCAAATTTAAATTGCAATACAACTTTAATTTACTTAAATTGCAACTGGAATCCTTTAAAAGTCATTGGACAACTGAAGAAACCATTTTGCTTCTCGCAATTGTAAAAGAGATGGATGTGCTGAGCCAGTTAATTCATAGTTACAGTTATATGGAGGTGAAACGCAATAATGGAACAAGTGGTGCTGGCAGAAAGATGTGTACATACTTTGATGAGCTGATCGAGCTGTACGGATGGCGTCCAGTAGGCTATGCAATCTTCGCATCCGCGGTCTATGCACCCTTAAGATTGCAAGTCCACACGCATTTTAAAAAGCGAGATTTTAAAAAACCATGATACTGCTCGCATAAACGTAGTATTAGATTCACATCTAACACAATCACGAAAAATAGCAAACATGATTGCGCAGAGATGCCAAAAAAGTGCATTTTGAGAAAATGTAGTCGTTTGCCATTCGATTCTTCGATAGTTTCCATTCGATGAAAAATTGACGATCATCGAAATTCACAAATGATCGAAATTTAAAAATTTTCGAAATTGACATGTTATCGACTGGCCGGCGTTGCCAGACTTTTTGAGGGCGGCGCTGCCAGACTGGCGGAGCTGGGAATGAAAATTGGCAGTCCGGCAACCGCTCTGTGGAGCGTTTCTTTCAACGGTCAGAAAGTTGGGATAAAGTAGAAAGCGTAAGATATGGCCTACCCGTATGTTTGGCCGCCGATGGCTCAGTGGCCGTATATTATACAGCCAATGCCCCAAATGTCCCAGATGCCCCAGATGCAGCCAAATTATGGACCGCAGGCTCCGCCACAGGTGCCACCTGAAACTTTTGGCCAGCGCAAAAGCCGGAGACGCAGTCGCAGCCGGAGCCGCGGCAGAAACCATCATTCGCATTCTCGGAACCGCAAACGGGACAGCCGTCGGTCTGGGTCCCTGAGCCGCAGCCGGTCAAGGTCAAGGAGCCGCTGCCACGGCCGCCGTCAAAACGAACGGACCCGCTCCCGCAGCCCTAGCCACGGTGCAGATGGTGCGGGAGCATACATATTTCAATCTATCTTCGTACGTGGTTGTCCTCGATGACGGCTTTCTCAGGAAGACCCAAGAAGGACGCCAAACCCGATATCTAATTATCGGGTTCAGGGAAGTGGTAGAAACACAAGTCCGTCCCAGCAGTAGGGGAATCGGAATTGGGGTCGTTGTAGTATGCGTTTGGGAGCCAACGACAACTTACAATAAAGATGTATTGGAAATCCTTATGGACCCACTAGAGGAAGAAGACGACGAAGATATGTTGGAAAACTCAAATGATACAGTGTGTTTCTGGTTAAATGTTATTTTTAAGGAATGCACTAATAAGGAGCAAATTATAGGCATAATATCTGATAGATATTATGACTTGAGTTTAAATTGCCCTGAACTGAATTGCACTGAATTTAGTCCAAATCTGTTTATGTCAGATTTATGTCATGTCCGCCAACACGCGGTCAACGCTGGTTATCACATTGTGGAAACTGTCACAACAAATTTCGAAAACGGACTTTTTTCAATGGAATCATATAAGCCGCAAATTTATGGTATGTTAAACGACTGCAGATTTTGCGTGGTTTTTGGAAAAAAAGACGACTTTATAACGCTATTTGTAAACCTCCGAGATATAATGGATCGTCATTTTTCTCGTACGAACAGCAGTTCACTCGTATGCTTCAAAGATGCATCGAACTATAATTTAGAACGGCTTATTTCGGCGGTGAAACCATTCTCCCCATTTAAATTATTAAAAAAACATGTAAAATTTAGCCCAAATATTGGAACTAAAAGTATTTAATATGTATAATACATAGAAAACTCAAATCTCATGGATATATCTTTTTATTTTAAGGCAGAGTATTTCCTCTTTTTGGTTAAAACAGAAAAAAAATTAAAATATCAATTATATCGATATATCGATGTTTAAAAAGTAATATATTTAATATCATTTGATATTTTTTAAACTCGGAGAATATCATCGATCATATATTTTAAAAATATTCGGCAACCCTAAAGAATACCCAATAACAAGCGGGATGCTTGAGGACTGTCTCTCCAAGATACACAAGAACAAGATTGGAGCCCGCCTGCTCCATAACTACACATGCTAACTTCTTTAGCTGGCTTACCCTTGCGCTTGGAGCTCTGGTGATCAAGTGACTTGATATGCTTTGCTCACTCACGGCTCACGCCATTGTGAGTTCTTTGTAGGGTTGCTCTCGATAGCTATCGATTATTAATCGATATCGATCGAGGGCGCCAAAGCTGTTCGTTAGGTTCAAATTTCTATTTTTGTATTATTTTATTTGTGCGTGCTGGGACAGTACGTCACAACGATTAGCCATACTACGCAATATACTTATTTATATATACACTGCCATGCACTTGAATAGGGACAAGCATTTTAAAGCGAATATACAACTATTTGACTGAAACAATCATATTAAATCAAAAGGCATTTTTTAGCATTAAGTACTTCATTCTTTATTGAATTAAACAAAAAAGCTTTTTCAAATTAACGCAGCCTTTTGTTAAAAAATTTTTTTCAGCGAGCTCTTCAAAAAAGGCATATCTTTAGCATGCACTTGAATAGGGACACAGGTGATTTCATCATTCTGAGTAAAACTCCGCTCAATGAAGCTTATATTTTGACATCATATAAAAGTTTTAAACATAAAAAACTAAATTCGGTGGGCGTTCAAGCACTAACTGATGTAAAAAATGCAAAATAATGGCCTAAAAGGAGTAAAAATTTACTTACAGGCAAATTGATGAAAAAAATTTGAAAAAGCAAAAGTGTTGTATGCAATTTTCTTAAAAACCCATCAAATTATGGGAATAATATGAAAGGCCGCACAAAAAAAATTTTTCGTGTACTGCAGAGCATCAAATTGTTCAAAAAAACTTAAATTCACATTGTTCAGCTTTAAAAATAAATTCAAAACTACTATTAAATGAAAGTGTCGATACGGTACGGAGAGTTGTACGTAAAGCTGAACATCTAAAAAGATTAAAACTAAAAAGTAAACCCCCACTTAATACCCAACGGCAAGATCCTCGTCAAGTTTTTGCTCGAAATTATATGACTCGGAAGAAGGAATGGCATACAGTGGACCTGGAGGATCCCTCTGTGGGGTACAGCATGCTCCACTACACTGAAGAAACTCGAATCTTCAATAAGCCGAGTACTTCAGCGCATCGCGGACGCTCCATGGTATGTCAGATATACGACCCTATACCGCTATCTGAATGTTTTGCCTCTATGCGCCAAAATGAACTTGCATACCAGCAGGTATCATGACCGACTGGTGGCCCACACCAACAGTCTTGCCTCTGAATTGGCTACTAACAGGCTCAGAAGACGACTGGGTCCACGGAAGGCGTCCTTCGGGTCGCCTCATCAACCTGGCTTAAGTGTCCCCTTGGGACTAACCCCACCTATAAGGCACGCTGCTGGCTCCCAGCAGGAAGACAGCTCACCCCCAGGACCTGTGCTGCGTGCTAATAAGTATCTCAGGCGTTTGCCGTACTGTCTTAGCCCTGTATACATTAGTCCTTCTTGTTAACTATTAGATTAGCTCACAGAGCGAGAGACGAGGATGACTTGGGTGTGGACGGAAACGTGCAAAGCCAGGTTGATGTCAACTCTGGTGACTTTAAGCAACGGTTTTATAGGCTTGGATCAGTTTGGCATGAATCTGTAATAAAATTAGTTATAATGGAAAAGGAAAGGCAGAGGCAGTGTTCGTAGCAAACCACTTGAAATTCGATCGGTAGGTCATTTCACCTGGCCGTGTGAAGGAAATGGCTTTTGAGTTATTGTGTTGGGAGAGAGCAACCAAGTGGTTAACATAACCTGGGCAAGATTTCTACCTACTCTTGATGAAAGCCTGTGTTTCGCCTTGCCTCGCAGGCTTACCCTTTCGTTAGGTAACATACATATAAAAAGCCTGACCTATCTCCTCCGACTTGTGCAGCTCCAGCAAGAGCTGGCGTAGAGCATCGGCCAGGATTGTAAACAGTACCGTTGGGGATTAGAATTCTTGGGTTACAAACAGATTTGCCAGTAGACGCAGCTTTTTCCTGGGCTTCCATTGTTGTTTATGGCCTTAAGAGCGAAGGGGCGGGAGTGGGGGTGGGTTCAGAACCCGTAGTGGCCAGGTTGGCCAGGCCGAGGGCGTTGGGCCAATGGACGTGGTCGTCCTGCCCGTGGAGGCGTTGGCAGTACTTGCGGTGGGCTCATATTTTATTAATTAATTTAATTATAAAAAAAAATAAAAATTAGCAGCAAATTCTGCGGACTCGCCGGTGTGAGCAGACTAGCCAGTGTGACCGTACAACAGAATCACTGCAATCGGGACTATTTGGTTTTGGTCACGGAGTCCCGATAGTCACTGCAATCGGGACTTTTTGGTTTTAGTCACGGAGTCCCGATAGTCAGTCAACTCATCGATAACAATAAGTATTGATTCAGTGCAAAGGGCTGGAACAACATTAGTCCTAAGTCAACAATATCGATATACTCCTTCTGGACAGTATTGAGTGTGTGTGTGTGAGTATATATAGAAATTATAATTAACCAGCATTTTGTTACCATTGGTATTTAAACCATGTAAACTTGTTCCACTTTCACTGGCAAAACGCGAATTGCTCACGTGCGCTCCTTTTAATCAAATTCAATAAATAGAGCACATATGTGCATGTGTATGTGCTCACGCTTGCACATACACACACAGATACATGAAATGTGTTGTTAAAAGCTAATTTTCTCTGTTCATTTAACCCGATTGCATTCAAAGAAAAGGCTTTGCGTTGAGTGGACCTGGACTTGGACGAAAGCAAGAGCATTGAAATGGACCTCCTAACAAAAGACAAAGCAAGGTAAGCGTGTGTTTGTGTTGGTGTGAAAGGCGACGGCCAGCGTGTGTGTGTTGGTGTGTGTGATGCGACGGCGAGCCGAGAAAATAGTGGAACGTACAATCTTGAATCTTTCTTTTCGCATGATGGCCAGGTATTCTCGCGCCGATTTGCTGGCCCTGCGATACGAAGGCAGTGCCCGCCAGCGTCCCAACTGCTCAAGCCGCACGGAACTGCAGACGTTGAACTTCTGGAAGGTGCCGCCTGTGTAAGTACGATGTTTCGACTTCGTCGTGGCAGTTCTTTGCAATTAATTCATGCCTGACCTTAGTACAGCAACATACATATTTAGTTAATTGCCAATAAAACACTTAGTTCGACACTAACAACTTCTTTAGTTTAATACTACCATCAAGTTTTGCTGCTTCCAGCAGCGCTGGCTGCTATGCCAGTGCGAACAAGAGCTGCTTATCCCCCGAAACGGACAACTCCAGCCTCAGCAGCACGAACAATGGACTCATCAGCTCGAGGCGTGCACTGCGAAATCGCGAACGGGCCAACAACTATTACCAACGCTTTGCGCCCAGCGATGCGCAGTTGGGTGGTGGCGAGGAGAAGGAACCGGCGAGCAGCAGTGCGCTGGGGCCAGCCTTTAAGTCGTCCCATATAGATCAACGTAGCATTTCGTCATCGCATTTAATGCCGGCGTTTGCCAAACGACGCTTTGCAGCAGCCACCGGTGGTGGCGCGGAGGGCAATGATCTGCCAAATAATAATAACAATACCGAAAGTCTCGACGGAGAGCGCACGGCTACTCCCACGCAGGTGTACCACGCCCGTGAGTCCAAAGGTCACGCCTTGGTTTCCCCCACTCCAAAGGCTGATCACGATCATTCTTTGGCATCATCGCCTACATTCTCGGCGGCTCGTCACGAGCGTCGCATTGGCAGCGGTCGACTGTTGCCACGCAACGATAACTGGGATTACAAGAGACAAGAAAGCGAGGAAAGGGGGGAAAGGCCTCAGAATCCTCCTGCAAATCCAAATCAGCAGCGCCAGCGGACGTTCAGTGGCAGGCAGGAACAGCCGCAACAGCGTTCGCAGTATGATGGCAAAAGGCCAATAGACAGGCAGGGCACCGCCGGGGGCGGCGGCGGCGGCAGCAACCGAAGGCCATCCAATAAGGACAAATACAGCTTTGGCGAGGGCGGTATTCAAGGCCGCGGTAAGCGCACTAACATGTACCATCAAATGCATGAGGAGCCAGAATGGTTTAGTGCCGGGCCGACATCACAACTAGAAACTATTGACTTGCATGGATTCGACGACTTGGAGCCTGATTCAAAGGACGACTCCACAGCAGTTCCTGCAATAGCGGACCAGAAAGCGACTGTCGAACCAAAAGACATTGAAGCAGATTCAGATCCGCCTGCATCCACCGCAGAAGTCGAGTTCAATTTCGATGCTTTTCTTAACATGGATCCACTGGAGCATTCATTAATGGTGGGTAGCTTGCATTAAGTCTTGCGGGAAATCTAATCGGATTCTCTCTGTCTCAGGGCAACGATATGCAAGTGCCGGGAGGCGAACACGCAAGCCTGGGGAAGTCGCGCTTTTCGCGCTGGTTTGGACCTAACGAAGCTGGGAATAACAACGAAGCGCAGCCGATACGCGAGGTCCACACGCCAGAGACACACGGTAAGTGGCTAAAGCACAGACAGCTGGGCTAGTGAGCTCACGCTTCCCTCTGCAGCAGGTATTCCCAGTGTCAAGGATCTGGAGGCGCAAATGACTAAGGTGGACCTTCGACCTGAACTTACGAATGCTATGCCAACGCAAGTGGACAAACCAGTTGCACGGGACACTGAAGGGTTCAAAAGACTCTTGCAGCAGTTGGGCGCACAACACAACCAACAGCAACAGCCGCCGCCGCCGGTAAATGATCTGTACCAGATGATGAGTGCAGCGAATGCATCAGCAGTTCGAAATATACATCGATCAAACGCTCAACCGCATCCTCATCTAATCGAGGCGCAACAAAACTTGGTGGCTCGTGCGGCAGAAGAGTTGCAAGGCTACCAGCAACGTCAGAAGGCAGCCGATTGTATGCAACCACCACACAGGATCGCAGAACAAGCGGCGCAGGTGCAAGCACCACCTCCACCAGCACTAAGCGTCATTGTCCCCAATGCGCAGGCACAGAAGCGGATGGAAATTCAGCACCTACTTCAGGGTAAGGCGTCCGAGTGGATAATAGAATATACTCTCCTTTTGTATGCATATCGAGCTAAGTTGGGCACTCGTGTTTATCAAGTTCGAAAGAAACTTGCAAGCCTTCGCAGGAACCGTGAGCTTGTCTTGATGTCGTCGGCCTGAACTGTGGCACACAGTATCGGTAAAGGGACTTCCTATTCATTTCATGTCAGTGCACAGAGAATGGTCGGTTGTGGTTGTGAGCCGGTAGTTTGGCCCTTTTGGACCAAGTAACGGAAATGAACTCATACTATCTTCCGGGAGCAATCGTCCCGGTTTCTGACTTTCAAAAGGTTAGCCAGTTCCGACAGATGTCAGCTTAGCATTTCTTGTACTCTGACTTCTATGTCAAAAATTAAGCACCAAAAAGCACTTTCACGTACTGCTAAGCGACGAAAAGGCTTCAAGTTTACACTGTTCTGCTTTCAACTTTTGAGTACGAAAAGTTATACTTAAAGACTACACAAAAAAAATTGAAGAAAAAGCCGAAGCTTTTAACCAGGGAATCAAACCGAATCGTTTTTCGGTTCCGTTAATACCTAGATTTTTATTTCGTACGAACCGTTAAAATATAAATAAAGATGGGTCATTGGTTTTGCGTCCTTACAAATTTTAGCGTTAACATAATAATTACACTTCAGAAAACAAACATTCTACGCATACTTGCCCTTTTCAAAGGCAAAAGTGGAAACTTTGTCAAGTTTGCAGAGTTTTGTTTATTCATCAGGAAAAATTATGATGATTCCAATAAATTTTTAATACCCCGAACCGATCTTCTTCTGTGTAAAAAATGATCGGTTCAAAGAATATCTTTACGCCTTTTTTCTAAGCTTCTTAAATTATCACAATATTTAGGTGGGGCAGAAATTTGAAGAACGTTAACACTGTTTTCGGTTATGGAAAGTACTAAACAATATAAAACAAAATTAAAATTGAAAACAATCGTATTTTTTTTCCAATAGAAAAAGTGTTGCAGTGGTGCTGTTTTTTTTGTCGCAACTGTAAAGTGTACGGCACGCTCTTCATTTTAAAGTCCTGGCTTATTTGTAAAACCTTGTATAAATCTAATGAATGATTACCGAAACCGTTTCGGTATAACGTTTAGGTTCTTTTCGTTTCCAAGAATACCGATTCTTGGCTACCGGTTTACAAAAAATGTCAAATATCGGTTCCAATTCCAGTTCTGGTTGCTGGTTTATCGGTTCTTTTCGGCATACGGTTCCGGCTTCTGGGTTGACAATTAAATTTGTGTCTTCCGAAATTAAATCAAGCAAGTACACAAACTCGAGAGACCAATCGCACTTTATGTGATTAATACTCAAAATCAAGGCTGCAAACCTCTAAAATTTTGCAGAAGGTTCGGTCCAGGGGTTCGAACCCGTTGTAAAGTCTAAGGTTCGGTTCGCGGACCGGTTCACGGAACCCCTGAACCCTAGGTTTTGGTTCGAACCTCGGTTCGCTTGAATATAGAAGAATAGTTTCGATTTATAATATAAACACCTATTATTTCTTATTATAATAATAATATTCTTCATGTGAATAATGCAATTTTAAATTATCAAATACATTAGCTTGCATTTTTAACTTTTGAACTTCGCTTAGTTTGAGTTAATAAGCGTTCTATCTGCTACGAGCTGTTCTTCTATACTAGCTCTTAGATTGGAAAGTGTTGAAAAGGCCCTTTAAACTGATACCGGAGCACGCAATATTTTTTAAGTCCTCGTTTTTTTAACCTTTCCAAAACTTTAAAACATTTGTCGATGTGTTGGACCATAGTCGAAGGAATCTGTGGTCAATTTAAACCACGTTAACTATTTACATATTTAGTTTAATACACAGATTACGCTTTAGTTCTGTTTATTGACGGTGGGCGTGCTGCCGGTAAATATGAATGTGACACATTGGCAGTGATATGAGTGTGTGTGTGTGAATTAGAGATGTACAAAAGTAATGTGTGAACTAGATAGAAGAACTGGATTCGTGATTGGAGCTGGGTGAACTTGGACCACCACAAATCTATAACATCATTTACAGAATTGATATTTAATATTTGATTATTGCTTTCTATTGCTTTTAAAAACTTAATTTCTTCGCAATCAGAAGTTGATTTATTTAATGGTGAATTTTTAAAACTCTCATAAGGATATCTTTTTGGAGCTTTTGCATGTTTGTAATGTGCTGCTTTGTCATTTAAAGTTGTCCTGCTCGGACTATATTCGCTCCCTTATCAAATCAGATAGTATAAATTTCACCTAGAGAAATGTCGTAGGTTTGGAGAACTTTTGAATGATACAAGTCACATTACAAGGAATTTCTATATTGTGTGTGTTGTTGTCGGCATCTGGAGAGTGGAATATGCCTCTAAGAATTTTTTGCTGCTTGCCATAACTCTAGAATTTTAAGGCTTGGCATCTTTTAATCCTTTCTTAACATCTACCAAAAGGTGTTTTATTAGGTAAAGTCGAGGTTTCGGGTTTATGTCCAATATGTCTCAAAATAGCTAGCACCAAAATTGAATGAATGTTAGACTTAAATTGTCTTCAGGCATATCTAGTTTGTTTTAAATTTTCGCCACTTTCCCTCGCGCCACACAAATGTTAAAATAAAGGAGATCTCAAATTGTAAACTTACGTTTAGCCAAAATCTCGGAAAATTTCATATAGATCAGATAACAAATTCGATTAAATAAACTCTTTCATTTTGTATTATGACAATCTTAAGTAAGAAAGCGGTATATTATTTATTTTATTTGATTTTTAACATCCTAGTGTAACAAGCATAAAACTTAAAGTTTATAACACTAGTCGCAAAGGGCATTACAAATCTACTTAATCTTTGCTTTAAACCAGAGGCTCCCATTTCCATTGCCCAAGCCACGCATTAGTTGCTGTGTAACGCAAAGGAATAGCTCGCGCGTATAGGAGCCACGCTCTCTATAAGCCAAACAAATTCACTCAATCACTTTACGGGCGGGTAAGTTTAGCCTGGGCCCCCCTGCTTTAAGCTGTTGATCCCCTCTCTTGTGCTTACATTAAAACATACAAGGCAAGAGATTTGCGCTTCGCTCCCACAAAACTTACATATACACATCATCAACAGGCATTTTTCGTGGAGACATTTCGCTCGAGTTTTTGGAAAAGGAACTGAACAACCCCAATACACCGCCACCCACAAAGGAGGTCATTGCCATAGTTTTTCGCGAGCTCGCCAACACCAGAAGAAATTCGATACCGCAAAAACCTACATATCAAAACGATCTCATCAGTCACCACAATATGGTTGCCGCTCATGCACCTTTCAACCCCGCACTGGTGGCATCCAATGTTTCCGAAGGTAAGCTCTCGACTAGAATTAGCGTTTTAAAAAAGTTATCCATCGAACCAAATTGGGGATCCTGTGATCTTGAATGTGCTTTTTAAACCTGATTAAAACGGAGGGACCATAAATAATGTTTATTTTCTATTTGATTTTTATAAAGAATCATCTACTTAGAATAGAACAGCAAAAAGAGAAATACCGGTTTGGTTTTAATTGGATTTTCTTTCCGTATCTGCAATGATTTTTACCTTTTTAAGTTTTGTGCATATTCCTCAGTGGTAATAATTATATTTTCAATTTTTCGAAACAACCCGGTCTTGAAAAACACAAAACTAAAATATTGAACATTTTTTGTGACCAAAAATAATTGGAAAACTTTCACAAAGTGTGTTCATCTTATATCGTCGACATCTATCAAGAGCCGGAGTAGAATCGCGAGGCCAGTTTGACGCCACATTTTCTTTTTTTTATTTTTACCATTACACCCTTTCAAAATTTTTGGTCTCGACGGTATCAACTTTTTTGTCTTCAAAAATGTTTCGTTGTAGAAATGTTAAGTGGGTCGATGTCTAATAGGTAAATGCTACAAAGATAGCACATTCCGCCATGGGAAATATTTACGACTCAGGATGTTGGATGTTAGTTGTGCTCAGTGTGGAAAGCCTATAAGGGGGTATTCTCCATGTCAAGGCGGTTTTTTGGATCTTTTTAAAAAAAAAATCTTATTTGAAAACGCAATGAGTTTTTCCAATTCTGTTTTTTTTATTACCTTACAAACAGATTCGAGTAAAGAAAAAATTGTTACTGCTTCGATGCGAGGGCTGTTCCAAAAGTTATCGGCCGTCAAAAAGGGTGTCAAAAAAAAAAGTTATAGTGCTGGCGGCCATGATTCAAGGTCTCCAGTATGTCTGAAAATTTAGTCGGTAGTAGCATTGCATAGGATAGCCTTCGATAATTATCGATTAAAAGCCGATTAACAATCGATATCAATCTGGGCGACAATATCCTAGCTTTCAAATTCAAGAACCAGCCGTTACATCACTGTTTTATTGACTGGAAATTTATTTACTCAAAAATTTCTATTTTGAGCGAAAACATTGCTCCACTAAAAAGGCTATATCTTCTAAAGTATCTCGAATTTCAAAAAATCTATTTGGGGCGATATTCTCAAATATCCAAGCTATAAAAAAATGCAAAAGAAAAAATCGAAAAAAAAAAAATTTTTGCACATGGAGAATACCTTCCTAAATGTTCTATCGGGTGTGTCCCAGGAATCTCTAGCGGTTTTCGTATAAACGTTAGCATTTTATATAAAAGCTGTTTGAATTTGTATGTTAAGGGGATCAAAAATGCCCGGCTACTAGATTAGATGTCAAAAGTTGAGCGATTTGAAACCGCCTGCTCAAAGTCAAGTAAATTTGAAGCGTACAGTTTTCCTTCCACATAATCTAGTAGGCGGTCTGATTCTTGGCACTTCGCAAATAAAATAGTTTCAGTTTAGTTTGAAGTGCAATCGTTTATACGAAAATCTCTAGAGATTTCTAGAACACCCCTGTATATGAAATTGAAATTTTTGTGCTTTACATTCGACACTAAAGTAAATAGTATTAAAGAAAGCTTCAGTAATTAACTTCACAACTGCGTAATTTCTATATTCTTAAGTACAGTCTTTTTGTTGTACGGACACCCTGTCAATTGTTTACATTGGCTTGTCAAAATTTACGACTCAAAAAAAGAATTTACTCAATACAATATATGTATTTATGTGAAGAAGCTTCTTTGAAAAACTGGCGCTATGAATTTAAACGAGGGCGCATTAGTTGAACTCGCATTTATTTGTATGAACTTTAGTTAAAACACAATAGTAGTTTGACAATCCCTCCAGAGATCTCCTACTTGACAAAGTTTTTGAGCACTCAAAACATCGAACTTACGGGTCATCTGCTTCGCAGAGCTTCTTTTGGTTACCAATGTCAACGTAATATGATCGGAACCGGAATAAAGCTATCGGATAAAACAGCTACCGACACCGGATCCATTTTTGGTTTAATTTTTAATCTGTGATTGTGGACTGTCTTGGACAGACTCATTTTAACGGTTTCCAGCTCTATTTTAATTTTTGCTTAATATCGGATAATATTGCTATGGCTTACCAATGACCATTTATAATCTGCAGAGATGTTCACAACAGCAAATACTGCTCCTCCTCCAAGCCAAGGCCTCAACCAACACATTCGACACAGCAATTCGCCCACGCCCTTGGCATTTACACCAACGTCTGTGCTTAGGAAAATGACTGCGGACAAGGATACGCCTTTAGCGCAGAACAGTTCCAGCAATCAGCAGCAGCAGCAGCATCAGAAGCAACAGCAGTATCACCAATTTCAATTGTCCTCTCAGTTGT
Organism: Lordiphosa clarofinis; assembly: GCA_018904275.1. Taxonomy (NCBI): domain Eukaryota; kingdom Metazoa; phylum Arthropoda; class Insecta; order Diptera; family Drosophilidae; genus Lordiphosa; species Lordiphosa clarofinis. The sequence goes on from JAEIGQ010000142.1 coordinate 773,815, forward strand.
CAAAGCCATTGGCACACAATATTGTGAACGAGTCGCAGCAAATGCCAGCAATGAATTTGCAGCCTCGTATGATCTTGGGTGGAGGTGGTGGGGGTAACTACACTACTATGAATCAAAATAGCCCCCAAATCTCTCCAAAGCTGCTGCCCCAGTCGCGAAATCAGCAGCAAATAAAGTGGCCCCCTGGCGGAAACATGCAAGCGGCGCAAGGAATAAAATCATTTGGTAGGTATAAATATAAATTGAAAGCAAATACTGAAGAGAAACGTAACCCTCTTGCGCAGGCCGTCCCATTTTGAAGGGAACTCTGAATTCTGTAGCGCAGCCACAGGTAGCTCCACCTCTGACTTTGCAGCAAATTCACCAGCAGAGGCTCAAGGAATCGATTTTGAACAGCGACAGCCTTCACAACGTTCCCTTCGCTGACGGAATCTCACATTTGCAACAGCAGCAGCAACACCATTACTTACAACAGCCGCAGGCACAAGCCCGACAGCCACCCAGACACCGGATGATGCATGGGGAACTGCACCGCCAACCCCAATCAAATCAACCAGGTAAGGACAACAGAGAACACACTGATTCGAACAGGACTAACTGGCTTTCGCCCTTGCAGACGCCAGCTCCGAGTCTGGAAATGTTTTAAAGAACATCAATTATCACAGAGATGATCGATTGTCGCCCACAACCAACCAATTGGCGCAGTGGTTCTCCCCCGAACTGCTTGCCAGAGCATCTGCTGGCAAATTGCCTCTTTTAAATGTGAACCAAGCACTTAGTTTGGAAGAGTTTGAACGCAGCATCCAACATTCCTCGGCAACAGTGCACAACTAAAACGCGACACTCAATGTCTTTGCTAACTTTGAAATATGCGCCGACGAGTTAATTTCGAGCCTACTAATCGATAAAACTCCAAACTATTTGAAAGATTGTAGTTGATTATAATGTAAAAAACCATATTTGAATGTAAATAATAAAGTATTTATATGTAAGTCTCATGAACTGGAGAGTTCTCGTACTTAAGCGAACTCAAATGTAATTAATTTACTTTGAGTTATTACTTTCAAAAATGTTCTTGTTCTGCAGGGTTACCGTCTCACATGTATTTAGGTGTATACCGTAGTCAGAGAAAATTTGCTCCAAGCTTGGCAAATTCCTCCTTCTTCTTTTTCTAACCGCGAAAAACTGTCAGAGCTGCCATTTTTAAGTTTGAACCTAGTGTATTAATATATATTCAGTTAGGCCCAACCTCTATAAGAAAGATATGCAAGTGCGCCTCCCCATTTATTCAAATAAATTTTAAAATAAAAGGAATTCACCGCTATGGGAACAATATTACTTGGTACAGGGTATTATGCTGTCGGGGCACTCGACCGCAACACTCTGTCTTGTTTCTCTCTGTGTATGTTACTAAATATAATTGTACAAATTTTAAAGAGTACATCGCGTTTTCCTTTATTTTGCATAAACATTACTTTAAATCTAGTAAATCAAGCGAATTTGTTTTCGAGAATAAATTTTTGAACCAGAGATTAAAACCGAAACAGATAACGGTTTGGGTTACGGCTACTGTTTTGGCAGTCATCGGTTACGGCTACAGTTATTAGTATAAAAGATCACTTTGACAAATCAAGCAGAAAAAATTCGATATAAATTCTACTCCTTACAACACCTAGTTTTTTTATTTCTGAATTTAGATCTCACCCTCCTGATTTTAAATCTCCCATTTTTCTTTTATACCCTTGGAGAGGGTATATTGAAATTGTTCAGATGTTTGTAACGCATAAAAGGAAGCATCTCCGACCACATAAAGTATATATATTCTTGATCAGCATGACGAGCTGAGTTGATATAGCCATGTCCGTCTGTCTGTCTGTTTTTATGCTATTTTCTCCGTCAGTTTTAAAGCTATCATATCCAAACCGGCCGGATCGGATGACTATAGCATATAGCTGCCATATGGTTGAAAAACTAGTTTTAGTAGGAAAAACTTGTTTGTTTGCCATGCTATCCCTCCCAATTCGCTGATTTATAAGTTGGCTATGCTTTCACATACCTCCACCAATATTTATGAAAATCGGACAACTATTTAGTATAGCTGCCATACAAAAGATAAATTTGAAAAAAGGTCTTAGTAAAAAGTCTTTTCAATGCTATCGCTCCCAAACTTGTTACTGATCAATATTATATGCTACCACACAATTCTGCCAAGCTTGATTTAAATCGGACGACTATAGCACATAGCTGCCATAGGAATGATCGGTCGAAAAAGTGGTTTTAGTGAGAAAAACTTTTTTGTTTTCAAAAATGTCTCAAAATTGGATGAGTATATCGTATAGTTGCCATATAACAAACTGGCAGGCATATATCATGCTCCAAGGGTAAATAAACTTCGGTCAAGTCGAAGTTAGCTTACCTCTATTTTTCAAAATATTATTTTCCTACTTTTGTGTACCTCAGTTTTTGAAATGGGGATTTTACTTTCCCAAGACTTGGCATCTTTAATTATAATTCCTATTTTTATGTTTCTATTTTTAGTTTTCTAAGTAATATTTGGCGTAGCTCACATAGGAAACCTTTACATCTAAAGCCTAGTACGGAGGGCGTTCGAATTTTTCTTCAGCTGTCAAACTCCATAAAAAAAAAAGTTGTGACTGTCGTTTACACTCACGAGGCTTTGATGTGAAACATGATCAAAATCACAAGCTCTCAATGGAATTTACTGATCACAATGTCAAGACACTGTCATGTCACTGTTAAGTCGCAGTCAATTCACTGCTTAGGCACTATCAAGTCACTGGTAAGTCTTTGTCAAATTACTTTCAAGTCAATGTTAAGTCACTGTCGAGTCACTGTTTTGTCATTGTCTAGACACTGTTCCGTCACTGCTTAGTCATGGTTTGGTCACTTTCAAGTCTGTTTAGTCGCTGTAAAATCACTGTCCAGTCACACTTCAGTCACTTCAAGTAAGTGCTTAGTAACTGTTTGGTAACTGTTAAGCCACTTTCAGGTCACTATCAAGTCACTGGTAAGTCACTGTCCAGTCGCTGTTTGGTCACTTTAAAAACACTGTTATGTTACTATCAATCACTGTTTGTTCACTGTCAAGTCACTGATTAGTCAATGTCCAGACACTGTCAAGTCACTGTTAAGTCACAGTTAGGCACTGTCAAGTCACTGTTAAGTCACTTTGAAGTCACTGTTTAGTCACTGTCAAGACACTGTTTAATCGCTGCTCACTGTCCAGTCACACTTAAGTCCCGACAAGTCAGTGCTTAGTCATTCTTTATTACCTGTTAAGCCGCTGTCAGGTCACTATCAAGACACTGGTAAGTCACAGTCAAGTCGCTGTTTGGTCACTTTCAAGACACTGTTATGTTATGTTTAGTGATTGTCAAGTCACTTTTCAGTCACTGTTAAGTCACTGACAAGACATTGTTAAGTCACTGTTAAGTCAGTGTCAAGTCGCTGTTAAGTCACTATCGAGTCACTGTTGAGTCAGCCCTACTTTCCCCCATTTTCTCACCACTTTCCCCACTGTCCCTTCTCTTTCCAACCTGTTTCACCCCTCTCCTCCTAGGACACACCGCTAAAACAACAATACAAAATATAGCGCAGCAGCGTCACGTGACGCTGAAATCAAATTTCACTCCTACTAAAATCTTTCGTACCGAAATTAAAGATGTTTCACATCAAAAATTTCTTAAGGAATTTTTCCTTGCCTCATTCTGATGTTTGGTACGCAGAAAGCCAAGGAATACACACAAGGAATTTTGAAAGTTGCCATATCGATGAACCGTGTGGACTGTATTAAACAGCTGATATTCCTTCAAGAGATATTTTGCAGTCATTTTTTCCTTGTGTCAGTTGTCAAAGGGCAAGGCAAAAGTAAAAAAATCGAGTGCAAGACTAAAAATCGTCTTCAAAATTTTAGTTAAGACGACAAAAATGCATTAATTGATGCAGTGAAAAACAATGCATGTTTGTGGGACATCACAGATGGCAAGCCACTGGACACCGCATTTACAAAAAGTGTATGGGAAGCTGTTTGTGTCCAGTTGAGAAAAGGATTGCTTATAATCACTTCGTGCGGCTGCCTCATACTCATGCTGCAGACAATCAGGATGGAATCTTGCGCCATTCTTGCGCAACTTGTCATGTTGTTTCAGGGCACTTCCCAAGGCGTTAATTGATCCATCTTGCGTTGCGGCGATATATGCATCTGAGTGGTGTCCTTCTAACCCTGAATGATGTTCCAAATGGAAATGAAACAATTATTATTGGACTTATCCGGCCCCGTGCAGACCATTATATTCTTGGCAACAGGCGAATCCAATTCTAAAGTTTTGCTCAAATTCTTCATTTTAACAGATGCCACTGCAACTGCGATTGCAACTTTCTCCATGTTGCGAATTGTGCCAAAACACAAATTGGCCAATTTGTTGATTTTCCGTTTTCGGCATTTTTATTAAGGTTATTTGGTCACACTGCTATTTACATTCCACAAAAATGAATATCAAGCAAATTTCTGGAAGGAAAATTCGAACGCCCTTCGTACTAGGCTTAAAGGATGATTTTTTAGCTATTATCTTTTTGGCAATACTGGTTTAAACAGCTCACGCACGTTTCGTGTTTTGTTTCACTGTCAAACATCTTCAGTTTGGTCTAAAATTTACCACGAATCGTCTTACAAACGAACATCGCTTGCAAACTTGCAAATTATTGAATTTTATTATCAAAATGCGTGCTCTGTTAAGAAAGTTCATCGCGCGCTTCTTCCATTTAATGGTCAGTTTAATCGACCCACTGAAGCGGCTATTCGGGCTATTGTGACTAAATTTACATTGTTGGACATTAAACCACCAACACGCTTACGTAGAGTGCGAATTGAAGAAAATATCGCAGCTGTATAATGATGACCATCAAATATCGATTCGTCGCCGTTCGCAGCAATTCGGCCTCTGTTACTCAATAACGTGGAACATTTTGCGGCAGTATTTAGGTGTGAAGCCTTTGAAAATACAGCTGGTCCAAGAATTGAAGCCGAACCACCCACCGCAACGTAGAGTTTTTTTCCACTTTTTTACCGAAAAATTGTGTTCAGCGACAAAGCTCATTTTTGGCTCAATGGGTACGTAAATAAGCAGAATTGTCGATTTTGGAGTGAAAATCAACCAGAAGCATTGCAATGCATCCAGAAAAAGTCACATTTTGGTGCGGTTTATGGGCTGGTGGCATCACGTACTTCTTCAAACATGATGCGAATCGTAACGTAACTGTGAATGGTGGGGGCTACCGTGAGATGATATCCAACTTTTTTTGCCCAAAATGCAAGAGCTTGACTTGCATGACATGCACTTTCAACAAGACGGCGCCCCATGCCACACAGCACGCGCAACAATGGACTTATTAAGAGGCAAGTTTGGTGAACATTTTATTGTTTGGGACCGGTCAATGGGCCGCCTAGAAAAGCACCGTATATTGCGATCAGATTTCTATGTCTACTCTAGAACACTATGTTATAAAGCTACAGTACAGAGTTACTCGCGAATTCAAAAACTCCATATAATACAACTGAGACATGATTTTGATAAAAATGGCATTAATTTTTTAGACCACATAACACTTTTCTGTCTGTACGTGGAATTCACTAACAAAAGCCTAGATGTTATCTAAGGGTGCAATTAGAATTCTAGATTCTAGAACTTACCGTAAAGACCGTAACTGCCTTAAAATTGAAACTCGATTTTTATTGTATTCGATTGAACTCATATATTTGTATGTAGAATACGTCGTTTACTTGAGATCAACACAATTTTCATTGGCTGTTGATGTTGTTTCGTAACAGTAGAATTGCCTAATGTTTCCCAGTGCACCATAGTTCCATTTGTTAGACGAGTCGCCCAGCGTGTTTGGGCTTGCGGTCGCTTGACGGGGATGATGTTGGCGTAGGGAATTCACTTGGGACTTGAGAAATACTGGAAATGTGACTCGTTGCTGAATATGTAATGCGGGTTGTGACGATTTCACAGTCACGGCCTTTGAATTTAGCTTCTCGCTTCCGATTCTGGGCGTCGCAGTTGCTCGTCTTTTTGTTAAGTGTCGTTCGGGTTCCCTTGAATGGTTAATGCATTTCCGTCGAGCAAATATTTGTAAATGTCCAGTCAACGCATTCGCGACCTATAGATAATTAATTATAATCGATTATTTGACGTATTTTACTACTGCATAAGGTACTATAATATATGGAAGGGCGTGGCAAAAATTTAAAATAAACTTGATCTGCCTGCAAGTAAAAGAAGCATTTGTCCCATACATGTCAAACCTCTATCTCTTACCATCTCTGAGATCTGTTTGTTCATACGGACAGACAGACGGACGGACAGACAGACTCGGCTGTTGATGCTGATCAAGAATATATATACTTTATATGGTCGGAAATGATTCCTTCTCCCTGTTACATACTTTTGCACAAACTTAATATACTCTATGTACCTTTGGTACAGAGTATAAAAAGCTGGTTCAACCCTGAACAAGGTAGTGCAAACAAATACTCCAGTGCACATGCGCATGACTTTGTAAGTCAGTGATTTTTGACATATGAGTATAGGAACTGCAGGAATATGCATTTTCACAGATGACGATAACTTTTTTTAAAAGGTATGAAGGGGTGTTCGTATGAAGCTGGCGAGTACTAGAGATTTGTTTATATTGTTGTTTGGGATAATTTCGCAGAAGAAAGCTTTTTCAAATTCCCCGTAGTTTAGCCGATTCAGGCGAAAAGCATGAAAAAATTGCATTTCGGAGTTTTTACACTTTTGAAGCACTAGATGCCAATTTTTTGGGTCAGTCTCTTCATGACTTTTTTTCTTCTAGTTTATATCTTTAACTTTGCCTAAGACATAAAAACAAAATTCCAAACGGTTTATGATATATGGACAGTTTGGGGTGAAAATATGTTGGGTATCAAAAAAGGACCTTTACGATGTGATAGTGCGAAGTCCTTTGGGGATTTTTTTAGTTTCGGTATGCTCTTATAAAATATCGGGGTCCGAAGGCCTAACCAGAAAATGACCTTAAAAATGTTGCACAGTGTTATCACATATTTTTATACCCTTGGAGAGAGTATATTAAAATTGTCCGGATGTTTGTAACGCATAGAAGGAAGCATCTCCGACCACATAAAGTATATATATTCTTGATCAGCACGACGAGCTGAGTTGATATAGCCATGTCCGTCTGTCCGTCGGTCCGTCTGTCCGTCGGTCCGTCGGTCCGTCTGTTTCTATGCTATCTCCTCCGTCAGTTTTAATGCTTTCTTAACCAAACTTTGCACAAAGTCTTTTGGTATAAATACGCTGCACATTTGTCGGAACCGGCCGGATCGGATGAATATAGCATATAGCTGTCATAGGAACGATCGGTCGAAAAACTAGTTTTAGTGAGAAATTTTTTTTTGTTTTTAGTGCTATCGCTCCCAACGCTCGTATTTATAAGTTTTAAATGATTTCACATAATTTCACCAAAATTTTTCGAAATCGGACAACTATATAGTATAGCTGCCATACAAAAGTTAGGTCTGAAAAAAGTCTTAGTGAGAAAAACTTTTTTGTTTTCAATGTTATCGCTCCCAACGCTCGTATTTATAAGTTTTTAATGATTTCACATAATTTCAACAAGCCTTGTCAAAATCGGACAACTATATAGTATAGCTGCCATAGAAAAGTTTGGTCTGAAAAAAAGTCTTAGTGAGAAAAACTTTTTTGTTTTCAATATTATCGCTCCCAACGCTCGTATTTATAAGTTTTCCATAATTTTACAAAATTTCAACAAGATTTGTCGAAATCGGACCACTTTATAGTATAGCTGCCATACAAACTGTCAGGCATATATCAAGCTCCAAGGGTATATAAACTTCGGTCGAGCCGAAGTTAGCTTGCCTCTATTTTTATATTTCAAATTATGCCATACTTGAAGGCCAAATTTTAAAATATTCCCTACACATCTTGCTAAGTTTTTTGATGCCAATAGCTCCTAAATCCAGATATTTATGCAGGGTGGCTCCCATAAATTTTAAAGTGACAGAAATTCTACAAATTCCTTTTCCCCTATAATAGCGAAAATATCTGGATAGCTGAAATAACTTTTGATATCTGGCTCTGAAACACTTTTGAACTTACAAAAACCTGTTACTGACTAGCGAAGTACAACACTATATTTTCAAACCCAATACAATATTTTCAATACATGGCTAAAGAAATTTCAGAGATATAGACAGTTGTGTAAATGCAATCGCGAAGGGCAAGTGAGCATAGAACTCTGACATAGACTCCGATGGACGCAAGAGCTTTTTCTTTATGTTTCGCCGGTACGTGTCGGTATTCCGAAATATAAATCCATTACCAATACGGAACCGAATACCCTAGTAATATTAGAACCAAAACGCATATTCTATCTATTCATGCCTAATCATTATTTCTGTTCAGGATCGAGAAACGCAGGTAAAATCGGGGGATATTTATGGGTTCACTCAGACATAGTTCAATTCTTCGTACCTCATTACTTTTGGCCTCCAACTCGCTCATTTCGTTCTCCAGGCTGAGAATGTGTGAGCGGCCGTTAGGTTCGGGTGAGCAAATATTCGCATCCTCAGCGTCTGTGGTCATGCCGTCAACATCCACATCTGCATCGGCGACTACATCAATATGCGGGCTTTCCGAGGGAGATGATGAGGGAGACTGGGAGGGTGTGTGATGAGCGAGTGCATCGAAATAAGCATGTCTGGTCTGCCCCTCGTCCTCGGTGGTCTCGATGTCCACCAGCTCCTCGTCATCGTCCTCAGCTTGGCTCTGACTCACTTCGCATGTTAGGGACTTGGTGCGAATGGAGGCGTCGAACTGCCCACTCTCCAATGTGGGCCCCGTCGGCGCGGGCAATGGTAGTCGATGTGAGGCCGTCGTAATGCTACTGTGCGTCACCACAGCAGCTGTTTTCGTGACTTGGGTGGGATTGTTAATGTACACGTGGCTGTTGGTACTGGAGTCACTGGAGCGGGTGTACAGCGAAGTGGAGACAATGGCAGCCGAAGCCACCACCGGCTTGAATGCGGAGCAGCTCAAGATCGAGGGAATGTTGTAATCGGAGAGGGACAACTCACTGTTGTTGCTGGCATCGGACAGCTTGCGGCTCTCCCGCGGCTCGTTTTTAATATTAAATGTGCCCGTGGAGGACTCCGGCCGCACCCAGGACAGGGAGCCGGGGTCGAAGCCCAGGCTTGGTTCGCCGCAAACTTTCTTGGAGTGCTGTTGGTGCTGATGCTGCTGCTGCTGCTGCCACATGTAGTCGACGACAAAGTTCCGCGAGAGCGGCATTACCGACACGTCGTGCTCACTGCGCAGCGATTGTCGATTGAAGGGCAGATTGAAGGGTACTCCCACTCCCACCGTGGCAACGGCCACTGCTGCTGCAGCGGTCACAGTGCTGTAATTGTAGGGATGATCCGCGGAAACGGACCGCTCGTCAGACTCACATATCGCCGGCGAGTTGCACGAACTGCCACCGCCGCCGCCGCCTCCGACTCCCACCAGCGCTTTTGCAGGGCTCGGTGAGTGGGAGCTGGAACTGTGGTGCTGACCACGACCGCCACTCGCGCTGCTGTTGCCACTGCTCACCAGTCGTTTCCTTGTGCCGCCATTGAACATGGCCTTGACATCCTCCCACGCGTGAATGATCTTCTCCTCGCTTACGTTGCCGCTGAGCGTCATATGCCGTCGCCAGGAGTTAAAGTTGGCCGCGTCGGGCTGCACGTACCTATCATTGGTCGTTATGCGATGCGAGTGGAATATGAACTTGTTGGGCGAGAAGAACATGCCGCAGTAGGTGCACTTGATGCACTTTGCCCGCGACGAGTTGTAGCGCGACGGCAGGAACGATCCGCGACAACCCCAGGCGCACTTGTGCTGCACGCTGAATGCAAAATCGTCGGGCAGGCGGGGCGGCGAATTGTCCCCCAGGAAGCTTTTGCACAGTCGCTCCGCCTCACGTCTGGTTATCATGCCGCATCGTCGCGAGCTTACCGGCATGGCGCCGGCTCGCCGCAGGATTTCCAGCTGGACCGGGGTGCACTGCACGCAGGTGATGCCCAGTGCCACGCGGCGGTTGTGTATTTCATTGTAGCTGAACTGCTTCAGCAATGTATTGGAGATTTGCGCCAAGCAGAGTCGCTCCTGGCCCTCAATGTACAAAGACACAATTGGTATGCCATAAAGCAGCACCGAGCTGACCTGGAACGGGAACGAGGGGTGAACGTGGGGGACAGTGAAAATACAATCATGTCAAAGGTAAATCATTGAGTGTCGGGTCTGTCGTTGTCAACTAACAAAAAATCCGAGCACGTACCCAATGATGCCTCTCAGGGGAAACATTTGTCTCTGCTCGGATTTGGTAAGCGCACCCCAAGATGTGTGCACGACTTGGAAAAGTTTATGCATTTCAGTTAACATGGCATCTGGAATGGCAATTGACCCGGCCCCAAGTATGTGCTTCGATTAGCCACACAATCAAGCCCAGGTAGTAGCTCCTTCGCCAGCCTAATTCTAATTTGTCCCGCCCAAATGGTTGTACCTACATGATTGGACCTTTGAGGCGCTTGATTACTGTTTTCCATTCCATTGGGTGGGGTAGTCGGTGCAGCAGCAGAGGCTTCGGGAAATGCCATTTAGGCTGCAGAGCTGAAACGGTAAAATTAGAAAACAGCATCTGAAAATAGGTGTCAAAAGAGTTGACTTAGAAATCTGCAATGGGACTCTATAAGTGAGCAGTTCCAACTCTTCCTCAACCATATACGTATGCGCTTGTTTCAAGGGTCTGCACATAGTTCGTTAACTTATTATTATATCGACCCCTGTGCGCGAAAAAATCGTATGTGCCAAAAACCAAATTTTACAGGAGAGCGTTTTTTCTACTTTTCGATGCGGTGGCTGGCAACGTCGCTAACAATCTTTAGATGTGCAACATTTATTGAATTATTTAACTAAACTCGTAACTGTTTTTATGAAAATTTACCAATTTAGCTATTTTTCAACCAGACTGTTGAATATCAGTTTGTGGGGCACATACGATCATTTCGCCTAAAAGAAATAAACTCATTATTGTCACCAGGGCTGCAAACCGGTTCGGAGTCGAACCGCTCCGGAGTCGGAGACTCCGGGATTTTTAGGAAGTCCGAACCGAACCCGAACCGGAGCAGAAATATTTTTTTTGGCCCGAACCGGAACCTGAACCGGAGCAAAAGATTCAAAAATGGGTTCGGTTCAAAGACTATGGGCCCTGTTCCGAATTCCGACTCGAATTTATATAAATTTAAACGTAAGTGTCGGTGTAATTTGACACTACTAGATCCCGTCGGAATTATATGTCGATTTGAATTCATTTAGGATTAAGCAAGCGGTTTCAGCTGCTCCCACCATTCCGAGTTTTTTTATTCCTGATCTAGTAGCCGTAGGTAAATTTGTCGCCTTCTATACAACGTTTTGAAATTTGACTGCAAAATAATAAGTTCACACGAAAATCGAGTCGAAATTCGGAACAGGGCCGTATAATATTTTTTCTAGATTCTATAATTGTTAACTTTGCCATTTTCCAAAATATCTAAGCACACTCAGGAAAAAGTATATCATGAATTTAAACAAATCGCCCTTTTTCAATTTGTCCTGGTAAATTTTCTAATGCACAGAAAAAGTTTTCTAGAACTTTGAAAAATATGACAAAAAATAGTTTAAGATAAAACTTTTCTAAAAATAAGAATATGGGAATTTTTTCTAATAAAGCAGGGTTACAAAAAAGAGACTAACTTTTTTAACAGGAAAGGTAGAAAACTCTTATTTTGGTCGCTGAATTTAAAATCAATTCTCCTTTTTCACCCAGCTCGTCAGGGTTACGATATATTTACATAATCGTTTGTTGAGCAAGGATTGTTAACATTTGTGGTCGGATCGTGGGGGTTTTTATATGGAATATTTGGAATGTTATTTTTTGAATATTATTTTTTCCAAGTTTTTTGCTTGAGCTTAGCGACTAATATGGAAATTTTGCTATCTTCTCTGTTGAAAAAGCTTGTAAGCCTGTATAATTAGGATGAGCTTTTCTAGTCACTTTTCTAAAATTTTAAAATATCCCTTAAACTAACTATTATATTATTGAGTTCAAATATCAAATCTCTGGACTTCCAAATATGAATGAAATGTTTAAGGTTTTCCAAATTATCATAAATTTTTTTTGAGTCAGCGAAAACAAAACTATTTCTGAAGCCCGGTTCGAACCTGAACCTAGGTTCAGCGACCTTCTAAACCCGCTCCGTGAACCCGAACCCAAAAAGTTTCAACGGTTCGAACCTCGGAGTGAACCCCTTCCGATTTCTAGGAGGTTTGCAGCCCTGATTGTCACATACGATTAAATTGATTTTGTTGTATCTCCGTAACCGTTATGGTTATCGCTATATAATTTTACCAGATGATGAGTTAGTAGATTTAGAACTAATTTGAATTAATATGTCAATTTCGTAAAAAATGGCACATACGATGTTTTCGCGCACAGAAGTCGATAAGTCTTTTAGCTTACTAACGTATACCCGTGCCTTCGCTCGCATTTGTATATGTTGCAAGCTACTCAGGCGAATATTGAAATTACCTCACCACGCAGGCGGGCTTTCAAAAAAGGCAATATTATATTTATTGAATATATCATATGAGGCTTTAAATATTATATTGAATCCGACCGAATGGAAAACAAAAATTCGGAAAAAAAATCTAAAGAGTTTCATACAACAGTTTTACGCTCATATTCTGACATCGACGCCACCAATTTTAAGATAGATTTTCCAAAAAATTGAATATCAGTGTAATGAAATATCCATATTTAGCTCTGAAATATTTTATTTTTAATAAAAAATTTACCGCCATTTTTTGGAATTTCTTAGATATGAAAATCACGTAGGTAATATTTTGTGGTGTTGCAAATAAGTTAGAAGCTGATCGGATAAAAAAATTAATAGTTTTATTCCCTACAGTTTTCCTCCCATTTTTTGACTTTGGGAAAGACTTTACAAAATTTAATCTTTTGTATGTGTCGCTTTGAAAATGAGTTTGGAGCTAACCGCTAGGAACTTAACTTATGAAGCTACAACCTTGACCTTGGGGGCAATTCTCGGGAAGACTGGTATGCAGGCAATTTTGAATTCTGATAAAAACCTTTGAAAATGACTTTGAACTTGATCGGATGATAAAAAAATAGTTTCATACAACAGTTTTACGGCAATTTTCCGACTTTGCGGGTAGACTTTCCAAAAAAAGTCACGATTTTATGCACTTGGAAAGTGTATTATAATTTTGCCCATCGACTGGTCTTTTTTATACCCTTGCAAAGGTTGTTATAATTTTGCCCAGAATTTCGCAACGCATAGAAATATTCATTTCCGACCCTATAAACTATATATTATATATTCTTGATCAGGGCGATGAGCTGAGTCGAATGAGCTTTGTCTGTCCGTCTGTCTGTCTGTTTCTACGCAAAGTAGTCTCTCAGTTTTAAAGCTATCGAGCTGAAACTTTGCACAGAGTCTTCTTACTGCACACTGCTAATATGTCGGATCCGACCGGATCGGTTAACTATATCTTATAGCTGCCATAGGAACTATCGGTCGAAAAGTGGGTCTTTGTGAGAAAAACTATTTTGTTTTTAATGTAAACGCCTCCCGCTCGGCAATTATTAGATGTATACGCTTTTACACAGATTTGGAAGTTTTGGTCAAAATCGGATGACTATATCTTATAGCTGCCATAGAAACTATCGGTCGAAAAGTGGGTTTTATTTAAAAAAATTGTTTGTTTTAATGCTGACGTTCGTGAACTCTGATGTATAAAAACATTTGCAAGGGTATAAAAACTTCGGCAAAGACGAAGTTAGCTTGGCCTTCTCGTTTGCTTATAACTTGTGAATCGTTCATCCGATCTCTATCATTTCTTGGGCAAATATTGATAATTTCTAACTATCTGAGAAAAGCTTGGCTTGGCCCCTTATTATACCCTTGTAGAGGATATATTAAAATTGTCCGGATGTTTGTAACGCATAGAAGGAAGCATCTCCGACCACATAAAGTATATATATTTTTGATCAGCATGATGAGCTGAGTTGATATAGCCATGTCCGTCTGTCCGTCCGTCCGTCTGTCCGTCTGTTTCTATGCTATCTCCTCCGTCAGTTTTAAAGCTGTCTAAACCAAACTTTGCACGAAGTTTTTTGGTATAAATACGCTGCACATTTTTCGGAACCGGCCGGATCAGATGACTATAGCATATATCTGCCATAGGAACGATCGGTGGAAAAACTAGTTTAAGAGAGAAAAACTTTTTTGTTTTTAGTGCTATCGCTCCAACGCTCGTATTTATAAGTTTTTTATGATTTCACATAATTTCACCCAAATTTTTCGAAATCGGACTACTATATAGTATAGCTGCCATACAAAAGTTAGGTCTGAAAAAAGTCTTAGTGAGAAAAACTTTTTGTTTTCAATGTTATCGCTCCCAACGCCCGTATTTACAAGTTTTCAATGATTTTACATAATTTCAACAAAATTTGTCCAAATCGGACCACTATATAGTAGCAGCCATACAAACTGTCAGGCACATATCAAGCTCCAAGGGTATATAAACTTCGGTCGAGCCGAAGTTAGCTTGCCTCTATTTTTTTTATTTACAAAACTGTGGGGGATATTCCAAATTGCGGGGTCATCTCTGAGATCTGTTTGTTCATAAGGACGGACGGACGGACAGACTGACAGACATGGCCATATCAACTCGGCTGTTGATGCTGATCAAGCATATGTATACTTTATAGCCTCGGAAATGATTCCTTCTCCCTGTTACATACTTTTACACAAACTTAATATACCTTTGGTACAGAGTATTAAAATAAAGCAAGCGTTTTACATAGAAGAAGAAGGTTTTTCTTTTGGAATGGCTTGTTACTATGATGGGAGATTAAAAAATAGATCTAAAGCTAAGCAATGAACTACACAGAGAAAAAAAGCATAGTTTCTGATGATCCTCAGGATATTTTCGGTATCCATTTGAACTGGATAGTTAACTATCCTTTTTTTGGGATCCATTGGATATTTTCGAAATCGATTTATTTTCGCTTAAAAAGGATATATCAGAGAAAATATATTTCATTGATCTTTTTTCTCCATCCAAAGGAGCTGAAAAATGTAGGTGTTCATACAGACGGACGGACAGACGGACATGTCTATATCGACTCGGCTGTTGATGCTGATCAAGAATATATATACTTTATATGGTCGGAAATGATTCCTTCTGCCTGTTACATACATTTGCACGACTTTAGTATACCCTATTTACTCTACGAGTAACGGGTATAAAAATGGATCTTAAGTGGATATTTCGAATATCCATTCTACGGGGATCTTTTTTTTTCTCTGTGTAGGGTAATTTGTATGCGTATCTTTCTCTTCAGCAATATCTGCAGGTGTTTTGAATATAAAAGGCACAAGCAATATTTTCAATTTTTTGTTTGCTTATTAACAATTCAGTCTTAACTGTTTTTTTTTAACAGCAGTTGTTTGGAGTTTTCAAATATTTTTCAGTGTCGATATGCGCGCAAACATAAAAATAAATACCTTGCTTTAACATCTACCTGGTTTTGAAATCAATGAGAATGAAGTATTTGCATAAACAGGAACATGAGAACGGATTCGCCCTATTTTTGGTCCTAGTAATTGAACTGCATCTTTACATTTTTGAGTTATCACGACGGTTTAATACAACAAATGGGTAAAAGGGGATTATGAAGTTGTGCAAATGTATGTAACAGCCAGAAGGAAGCACCTCCGACCCCATAAAGTATATATAATATATTCTTGATCAGCATCAACAGCCGAGTCGATTTAGGCATGTCCGTCTGTCTGTAACCAGATCAAGTTTGCTTCAGATTTGGCAAAACTGTCAGTGCTACATTTTTTAAGTTTGATCCTTGTGACTTAATATATATTAAGTTAGGGCCAATATCTATCTATTCTGTATACCATAATAAGATCCGAACAAAACACCGAAGATATGCAAGGCCACGTCCCCATTAATTTAAAGCTAATGAAAGGAATTTAAAGCCCTAGGAACCAAATTACTTGGTACAGGGTATTTTGCTTTCGGCACATTCGACTGCAACACACTTACTTGTTATACCCTTGGAGAGGGTATATTGAAATTGTCCAGATGTTTGTAACGCAGAGAAGGAAGCATCTCCGACAACATAAAGTATATATATTCAAGATTTGTCGAAATCGAACCACTATATAGTATAGCTGCCATACATACTGTCAGGCATTTATTAAGCTCCAAGGGTATATAAACTTCGGTCGAGCCGAAGTTAGCTTGCCTCTATTTTTTTTTTTTAGTTTTTCATCAACTTTGCCCTTTTAAGGGAATAAAACATTTTTTGACAGTCTATTGAACTGTGTTGGTTGGTTTCTATAAATTTTCTTTGGCAAATATTCTTTTAATATTCATGATTTTTGGGTACACTCCAATTCCCGATATTGGGGCGTTGTGGGTCTTTGAGGTCAATATGGTGAAAAAATCTTATATGTTCTAAATTTTTTATCGATTTTCGTTAATTATTCTTCATTCTTCACATTTATATATTCAATGCTTTTGCAGATATGTAGATTTTGTTAAGCCATGCATCTTTTCCAAAGATATCATCTACCATTAAAAAATATACAACTAACCAAAAAAAATTTTTTTAAAGTAACCATATTTGCATATTTACGGACGCCGTTCAGAAACTGAACTGATACCATCTTAAATGATTGCTTTTAGGGAGTTTTAACCTCTGCGAAAAGCCTTCAAAATTTCCACAAATATTACGTATACGACACATTAATCTGATCGAAATTTCGTCAACGAATTCTCCGCATCATTTTAAATGTTGTCAAATTTGAATTTAATCGAGCAGTAAATAAATATGAAGTAGGAATCTAATGAATTTTTGGTCGGTAAACTAAAACCTAAATTCGACAAAGCAAGCCCATTTCCAAAGAAAAGATGCGTTTTATTCTCGCCTGTTCATTTCGAAAAATGAGTCAGCATGGTCCACAGGAGGGGTTCCAACAAGGTTTGGGGGTTCCATCAAGGGAACGTTGTCACAAGTGTAATGCATTCGGGAAAGACTACTTTGAGGGGAATCAAATAAATTTACAAAAATAAATAAAATAAATGGTAATTGTCTATTATATGTCCTTCCTCTCCAAAAATTCCGGAATTATTTATTATGAAGAATTTACGTGCAGAAAACAAATGGCGTTCATCCATGCTTTCTTTTTAAATGAATTTTGAAATTTGCTGTTTTTGCACCAAAGTTATGCATGTGCTTTTCCTCAAATGTCAAATAACCAAGGCTTCGTTGGTAAAACTGAAAACGCGATTCGGTCTATTTTTATCTCTAGTTTATGGCCCATATTGCCTCGATGATGGGTGCTGTCAAATGTGGTACCCACTATTGCGGTCTTTTGACGCATGTAACCATGTTACATTTTATTAGTCCGTATCTCAATATAGTAAAAATCTTAAAAAATTCTATCGAGTGGTTTTGGTGAATTATCCAAAATGTTAGCTTTCGTCTTGCATTAACCAGCAACAGATGTAACTGTGTGTTGCTATGTAGTATAAATGTGCCCATAATTCGCGCACTTGACGTGATCCAGAAAAACTGGCTATAAGGAGTTGCTAATAGATGCCCCTAGTTTCACAATTTATTGGTTCCAGTCCCAGGCTATTAAAAAGTTGAATTTTGTGGCACTGTGTATTTTACTAGATGACTCGAAACTAGAAGAACCATTTTTCTGGGTTAAACGCGTTTTTCTCAAAATATATTATTTTGAGTTATGCCAGTATTGAAGTAAGTGAGCGATATTGTGTTGGTTATATTAAAAACAATTTTGTCAAATGTTATGACTACGCTAACTGCTTGAAAATTAAAAATTAGGAAAGGGTAAAAGAAAGATCGGGTAGATCCCAGAGAGAGTGTTGACTCTTCACACACACACACACAGTCACATACTCCTACACTTATGCTAATCAGTACTGACCCCAGAGTATATCACAGTCGGGTTCGACAAATTTTTTAGGAAAAAAAGAACACTAAAATTGAAAATATCAAACTCATCTCGCTGCGCTTCCACTAATAATCACATCTGTGAAAATCAAAGCCTCATACTCCACACTCATATTGGAATTCACCGAGAATATTACTTCAGTTACAAATTTATTCAATCTAAATTGGAATCAGCCCCCGATTCCGCGCTGGACCTGGACCCTTGTGTGTGAGAAACCCCTCATTCAATTATACAATGCGTGTGAATGGCATAATTGAAAAGGAGATTGTCCCTAGAGACAATTCGTTAAAGATAATAAGGTTAGCAAAAAAGTTATAAAGTACAGATTGTTAAGCTTAATGCCTTTGTTATTACAAGCAACGAAAAGCGAAACAAATGATTACGAGACTTCTTAACTGGCACGGGGCGGGCGAGGGCGAGGGGAGACAAGCAAGCGCTTGAGGGTTGAACGAATTACAAGCCTACAAACCAGTGAGGTAAATAATGACAAAATTATGTTGGTATTTAGAAAAACAGCAGATTGTTAACAATCTGGCAGATGTACTTAGCTAGTCAGTGAAAATCAAAATAAAGCGGGGTTGATTGCCTAAGGTGAGGGAATTTTGAATGGGGTGGTTTTGCCAGTAAGCAAAAAAGTTGCAATATAAATCAACTTTTGTGTATTTCGCGTGCCATTGGGTTTTATTGTGCAAAGCGCATGAAGCGGTTTGTACATGTACATTTATTTTGCAACTGACACATGCATACCAACTGCAAATCATTAAGTGAACTTGTCACACGAAAACGTCACCGCGTTGTTTGATCTGTGAAAAATTCCTGAAGGTCGGTTGAGCGGTATATACACAGAAAAAATGCCTTTATAAAATATATATAATAGCCGACTCGGGGGGCCGCGTTGTCTAAAAATCTAAAATAACACAGTGTTACAGCGAAAAAATACTTTCGAAATGACCTAGCCTATGCTGTAGAGCAGGTCGAGTATAGCATTTCCTCATTCTTGGTTTTCTCCTAACACCCCCAAAATCTGAAGTTATGGTCCAAAAACCGCTTTTTGCTATTTTACCTCAAAATAATTGATATAACTCGCGAATGGATCGTCAGATTGTTCATAACCTTCACAATTCCGATAGCCACGAGGGGGATCTAAAACGTTATATTCAATGGTTAGCAGTGGCGTACCGTGTAGTTATGCCGCCCGGGGCGGAAGTCAACTTTGCCGCCCCCCTTCCCCCTTGAATAGTCCTAAATTTTAACCTTTTTTCTATAATTACAATTAAGTTTTTCTAATTCTTTCCATCAAAAACTTCTCTGTAACATAAAGGGATGTACGCTGAATTTTGATTAGGAATGACGAAGGCCTTAATTGTGAGGGGAGTATTATTTTGCAAAAGTTGCTATAATTATTGGGAAAAATTCTTGGGGATGTATAATAAAGGTGAATGGTAAAAATTTTTTCGGAAAATCCGCGGAAACGTATTTTACATATCTTCTTAACCAAAATTTAAATACAAATTGACTTCGATGGGCCGAAAAAAAATTGTTTTGAGGTCGAACATGGTTTTCTAGTTTGATGGCAAATGCGTTTCGAAATTAGTTTTCTACTCCAAAAAAACGTTCCTTTATTTGAAAACAACTTTCTGATTTTGCTCATTGGAATGAAATTTTTGGACTTTAATATGGATGGTTATGGTTATTTTTTTTGATAATAATTTTTTTTTAATTATTGTTCAGTTGACACAACTTTTGTTTCATAAGAACTTTTCAAGGCATACTACAAATCTGCACCCTCCTGCATACTCCCTTGAGAACATAATCAATATAGCAGCATGTTTGACTCTGTCTATGGTAGACCTCTGCTCTTTAATCCCTTTATACTGATTCGTCAGTTTTCAAAAATGCATTCAATGAATATTTCTTTTATTACTAGATCTTGAAGTGCAGAATCTTGCAACGTTCTTCATATTGAAATGACAGCAAAGTCTAAATCACTTTCAGAAATACCACTATTTTATAATTTAAGAGAATAATCAATTAACATTTTGTAATTATTTACCGCCCCTGAAATTTGCTGATCCTAAAATTTGCCGGCCCACAAACTTCCCGCTCCTGAAACTCACAGCCCTCAAAAATTGCCGCCCCTAAAAATTTGCCGCCCGGGGCGGGCCGCCCCCCCCCCTCGGAACGCCACTGATGGTTAGACTAATTTAACGCGCTTAACCGTTGAGCGGTTGTTGTCCCAATGAATCTGAATACCGTTTGACGAAGTTATTCGCGCATTTCAAAGTTTACCTCGACCATCTAGTATTTCGGGCGAATATTAACGGTCTCCGAATACTGTTATCTAGCATAAAAATAAACTGAGCTTTAGTGAATAGTTGTGGGCTGTAAGTGGCTATTATTATTTGTTAATAAGCTGCAATTCTCATATAAAGCAAAAGAGCCGTGCGCAGCAACAACCGTATACAGGCAGTCACGGTAAAGGCTTGTGAAAAGCGGATTGCTCTCATGGCGCAAGCCTTGGCCAGGGTTCGTTTCTTATCCAGCCTGCTGTTCTAATGATGTGTGTTCCATATGATAATAAAACCGTTTAATACCAAAGAAATTGCTTTTCAAGTCCACATTTTAGGCCCAATGATAACTGCACTATAATAATACAGAACCGCGATGGATGGACCATGGATGACCAATGATGAAGAATATAAAAACCATTATAACAGGATAAACGATCCATTTAATTCCCAACAAGAACCAAAGACGACTACGCCAAGTAAAAATAAGAAGAAAGTGATATCAGGCCCGCTTGGGCCTCGAGACCCGAACCATTATTCTGTCTGAAAATCAATGCGCAATAAAATACTCGGTGGTAAGCTAAAATCGCAACAAGTATAATTGGCTCGATTTGGAGTAACTTAAGACAATTAAATCCAAGCTTGTTAGCCCGCATAAGCAGACAGCGCAGCAAGTGCAGTGTTTGCGACTTTGACTCGCTTATAAGGGTTGTGTTTTACTGTTTCCAAAAAATAGCTTAATTAGACTCAATAGGTAGGATTATTGGAGCGCGTTAATCTTGGCCATGAAATCGTGAAACATTGAAGTTTTTATTTATTTGCAATTTCAGTATTTAAATAGAGTTAGTTCGCATAGAAATAGACAGACGGACGGGCAATGATTAATGGACTCAGCTTAAAAATTGATCCATGCTGGCCTTTCCACCTTTTTCATGTTTATTGGCACAAATATCGTGAAACATGGAAGTTTATATTTATATAAGTATTTATAAATATATTTTGAATCTGGCCCCAAAGAAAACAGAGCATACTTGTGGGGGCACTTATGTTATTTTTGACATTAATGTGTAAGCAGACTAAAAAAAAAACTAGATCGTCGAGGTGTACTTTGAAATGCGCGAACAACTTCGTCACACGGTATTCAAATTCATTGGGACAACAACCGCTCAACGGAGAACTTAATGGGCTTTTATAATAAATTTTAAGAAAAAATCGCATAGAATAAAATAGTTAATCCAGTGATGGTCAAAGTAAAAATTTTTCGAAAAAAATGGAAAATGACAGATCTGTAAGCCGCATTTCTCAGCCATCGCGTTAAATTAGTCAAACCATTAATTAAAATGTATTAGATTCCTCTCGTCACTATCGGAATTGTGAAGGTTATGAACAATCTGACGATCCATTCGCGAGTTGTATCAATTATTTTGAGGTAAAATAGCAAAAAACGGTTTTTGGAACATAACTTCAGATTTTGGGGTGTTAGGAGAAACCAAGTATGAGGAAATTTTTTACTCGACTTGCCCAACAATATGTACTGGGTCCCGTGAAAAGAATGTGCAGATTTTTATACTCTGTACCGAAGGTACATAGAGTATATTAAGTTTGTGCAAAAGTATGTAACGGGGAGAAGGAATCATTTCCGACTATATAAATTATATATATTCTTGATCAGCATCAACAGCCGAGTCGATATAGCCATGTCCGTCTGTCCGTCCGTTTGTCCGTCCGTCTGTCCGTCCGTCTGTCTGTCCGTCCGTCCGTCCGTATGAACACACAGATCTCAGAGATGGTAAGAGATAGAGGTTTGACATGTATGGGACAAATGCTTCTTTTACTTGCAGGCAGATCAAGTTTATTTTCAATTTTTGCCACGCCCCCTCCCGCCCCCGCAATTCGGAAAAAACGCTATATCTCCTACAGTTTTGAAGATAGACGTTTCGTACCTTTTAGAGTAAGTTAGTAATTAGCAAAATGTATCGATTTGCCGAAGAAATGATAAAGATCGGATCAGCGGTTCTCAAGTTATGAGCAAAAAAGTATATCGCCCTCGCAACACCCCCTCCCACCCATTCACAACTAACACCACACAATCTTAGAGATAGAGAGAGAGAGCGAGAGAGAGAGTGAGAGAGAGAGAAAAAGAGGGAGAAACTTTGAGATGAGCGCACCACCAGCATTTTTTTGTAACACTGTGTAATCAATAAAAAATAGAGGCAAGTTAACTCGACCGAAGTTTATATACCCATGGAGATGGATATATGCCTGCCAGTTTGTTCTATAGCAGCTTTACAAGATATCTATCAATATATTCATGACTGAAAAGTGTAAAGTGTTAAAAAAGAAATGGTTTTTCTCCCTAAAACTACTTTTTCGACCGATTGTTCCTATGGCAGCTATATGCTATAGTCATCCGATTTGGATCAAAATGGACAGAATAGTGTAGTAGCATATAGATTTGATCAGTAACAATTTTTGGAGCGATTGCATTAAAACCAAAAAAGTTTGCAGCGTATTTGTACAAAAAGACTTCGTGCAAAGTTTGGTTAAGATAGCTTTAAAACTGACGGAGGAGATAGCAAAGAAACATCCGGACAATTTCAATATACCCTCTCCAAGGGTATAAAAACGGGGCTTTAATCAGTATAGATGTAATTCTTTATGGCCGCCGTCATTGAAAAATCGGTTTGGGCCTTTTTTTTGGAGGTGAAAAAATACAAATATATTTTTTTTAAATACACAGAAAAAAACGTGCAGATATTTTTAATCTTTTAAATCTTGGAAGCCCGGCACTAGTTTGAAAATTCAATCTTGCCTTCCAGGACATTCTACACAATTCAATCTTTTAATGATTGGCCCATGCCTTTCGAGTGGAGCCCAAAAACTTTTATGTTAATTCTTTGATTTTCAGTCTCAAATGAATTTGATGTGCATGAGAATGTTCTATGACAAATGGCATGGCTGAGAAAATGAGAAAGTGTTATCTATCTTGGGATCAAATCAATACTATATATCCAGCTTTAGTTAATCTACAACATGCATAAAATGATCCAGGATTGGTATTAAATTAATCTCAAATTGTTTGCTCAATTCAATCTTTTATAAGTTTATCCCGGGATAAATGAAATCTTTTCTAGGATTAATAATGATCGGATCAAACATATCCGGGATTACTTTGTTTTTATTACCGCTTGGGATTGATTTGATGATGAATTATGATGAAGATTGAATTTATGGCAAGTAAGCTTCACTTCTTAGTTTTGTGTTTAAAATTAATTTTTATATGCGTTGCAAACTTTTGGGAAAAATTGGAATATCCTTTCAAGGACATAAATAGATTTTGACCGTGCTTTAGGAGCTTCTCAACATCAAACGTACCTTGCTGGTATACCAAAAGTGTCTTATGCATAATATTCTAAGATAGTCCTTAATTACAACCTTAAAACTCGAGAGAGAAGAACCCAGAACCGCAATTTTACCGGTAAGATGTCTAGTTTTATCCAATAATATTTGTCCTCGGTGTTCAATGTAAGTTGCGGTTCCGGTTTGATTCCCTAATTATGTCAAAATGTAGTATACTTTTCGGAGCAACCGATAAACCTCTACCACAGTTTATTTCTGTGTGCGAATTCACTCTTTGTCCTTGAATTGGTACTAATTTACTCAGTCCATTTGCATGCCGACTGGCAGGCAGTTTAATTCCATTTCCGTGTGTACTTGCTTAATTGACGTTGAGGTGGCAACGAGCGCCACCGAGCACATTGGCCGTACACCAATGCAATTACCTTAAATTAATTTGAGTGCTTTGTTGATACAGGGCGTGCTGTACAGAGTACACAGTGGCAGTCGCAGTTGCCGTCGCTGTCGCTCCTGTTGCTCACCCAGATCTCATATTTCGGTCTCAGTTTGGTAACTGTTAGGCCGAGTACACACATCGAAATCGAAAACGATTACGTTATGGCATCCGAGGGTGATTGAAATTTGAAAGCATATGCCCTTTGACGAATACAGGCCGGGGCAGAGGCGGCCAGAGGCAGGGAACACAGGCAGATAAAGCCTAAAATGCCCACTGATGAGTTGGCAATAATTCGCTTGAGTGGTTGCTGTCAACAGGCAAATAATAGGTGTTCTATTTGAGGGCGGGCAGACATTATTACACTGCTGCCGGTGCTGGTGCCGGTGCCGGTGATGGTCTTTTGTTTACACGTAAAACACCATGCATATTTAATTGGGTTAAATTGCTTGGCGATTAACATTTGGAAATGAAATGCGCGGATAATTGAGTTTACTTTGTCTAATTACAACAGTTTTTATGCTGTACCGGCTAAGTATATACATACGTTCGCAATACGGCGCAAAAGGACTCTGTGAGGAACAGCCCCATAAAGAAGCTTCTCCAATTTCACCGTTCGATCAACAAAGAGAACGCACGTGTAGCTGGTGCCAATCGCAGGTGCAGGTGACCGGTTGTGCAAGAGTTTTTAAAGAAATTTCTATATCAGCCTAATAATGTAGTCTAGTAGCGTCGTCCTGAAAAGTGTAAAGTGTTACAAAAAAAAATGTTTCTCACTAGAACTACTCTTGCGGCCTTTCGTTCCTATAACAGCTATATGCTGTAGTCATCCGATTTAAATCAAACTTGCCAGAATTGTGTGGTAGCATATAACATTGATCAATAACAATTTTAGATGCGATAGCATAGAAAACAAAAAAGTTTTTCTCACAAAGATTTTTTTCAGACCAATATTTTGTATGGGAGCTGTACTATATAGTTGTCCGATTTCGAGAAAACTTAGTGAAATTATGTGAAATTATTAAAAACCTATAAATGCGAGCTTTGGGAGCGATAGCACTGAAAACAAAAAAGTTTCTCTCACTAAAACTGGTTTTTCAACCGATAATCGAAGAAACAGAAAAATTTATTTAAAGTTTCGACATCTGCTTTCGATGAAATAAAAATAATTTTTAATAAATGTTAAAATTGGATGTGGTGCATTTGGATTTGGTTAGCTTTCACCGAATAAAAATTATCAAAATCGGTTAAGCAGTTCTCCAGAAATTTGGGTCCAAGTGCGTCAAGACATGGTAAAAAATAAAATCTACAAAAATTTTAAAGTACAATTTTTTTTCCAAAATATCGAACATTTTATAAATATGTATAAAGTTTTTGAGCAAAATAGAGAAAAACTAAAGATTTCTAAAAATACGAAGGTCGATAAAAACAATTTTCATATAAAAGAGTCGTGAAAAATAATTGTTTTTGCTTGTAAAATGTAAAAAAAATGTAAAATTGACCATACAGCTCCTCCAACGGGGCCAAGCCAAGCTTCGCTCAATCTCTTGGCGTGTGTGCTTTAAATTTTTCGCAGAAGAGAAAGGGACCGACCTACAGTTTAACGCCGGATCCGAACGGCAAAGTTTGAGAATTTGCTTTTTCATGGCTAGTTACTTCAAAGCTGGCGCCAATAGCTGGTGAAGGTGACCGTATGTGTAAAAGCTATTTCCTAAAGAAAGAAAAAAATGTTTTTAATATAAGAAGTTCAGAGGCGGGATCGAACTTACGACCTCCCGCCCATCAGTCCAGCACACTAAACGCTGGGCCGCGGTTTATTTCTGTAAAACTGAGTTTCAGATCTGCTTGAAAGCTTTGCCGGATGTTTAAAAGATCCTAATAGAACGTTTAAGCAAAAAAAAAGAAGTAAAAAAAAAGAAGTCAGCAAAAGCAAAATCGATGAAGAAACATTGCGGAACATTAACTCGGTGAAGCTCAGAGGGAAGAGCGGACTCGAGGGACATTTTGCAATATAATTTGAGGCCTAAAAGGAGGGGAAAGACTACATTACAAAATTTTTTATAGTTTTTGGGCTATAACTTTTAAAAGCGCAATGATATCGAAAAACTAAAAATATGTAAAATAAGAGGAAACAAAGGACTGCCAACTATTTTTCAGAATTTTATACTCTGGAAAAAAAATTTTTTTTTTTTAAAATAACCACATTTTTATACCCTTGGAGAGGGTATATTGAAATTGTCCGGATCTTTGTAACGCAGAGAAGGAAGCATCTCCGACCACATAAAGTATATATCGACCCCTGTGCGCGAAAACATCGTATGTGCCATTTTTTACGAAATTGACATTTTGATGCAAATTAGTTCTAAGTCCACTAACTCATCATCTGGTAAAATTATATAGCGATAACCATAACGGTTACGGAGATAGAACAAAATCAATTTATTTTTTAGTTTATTTCTTTTGGGCGAAATGATCGTATGTGCCCCCACAATACTGATATTCAACAGACTGGTTAAAAAATTGCTAAATTGGTAAATTTTCATAAAAATATTTACGAGCTTAGTTAAATAATTTAATAAATGTTGCACATCTAAAGATTGGTAGCGACGTTGCCAGCCACCGCATCGAAAAGTAGAAAAAACGCTCTCCTGTAAAATTTGGTTTTTGGCACATACGATTTTTTCGCGCACAGGGGTCGATATGTTCTTGATCAGCATGACGAGCTGAGTTGATATAGCCATGTTCATCTGAACATGCCATGACTATAGCATATAGCTGCCATAGGAACGATCGGTTGAAATGCTAGTTTTAGCGAGAAAAACGTTTGTTTTTAGTGCTATCGCTCCCAACGCTCGTAATTATATGTTTTTAATGATTTCACATAATTTGACCAAGATTTGTCGAAATCGGAGAACTCTCTAGTATAGCTCCTATACAAAAGTTAGGTCTGAAAATCATATCTCAAGCTCCAAGGGTATATTAACTTCGGTCGAGCCGAAGTTAGCTTACCTCTAATTTTTAATATTACAATCCAAAAATTTGTACCTTATCAACAAAATCAAAACTTCGTGTTTGGTTTTTCTGTAACGTCATTCAATGCAGCTTACATTAAAACAAATTTGGTTGGAATAGGACACACGACCAAGAAATGTAATGATACCTCGGTAAATACACGATTATGCAAATATCTCGTAAGCCTGACATGCTAGGAGAAAACGGACAATTTATCTGAGTTCAGAAAAAATACATAAGAAACGGTTCCTAACTTCTCTGTTGCAAAAGTTGTCCTTGTTTTGTAAACTCGTGTAATTAGTGTGTCATCGAAAACAGTTGTCGAAACTTTAAATGCGATTATCTTAGATCCACTTTTTCCAAAATGGTTGCAAAAATTTAAAGAGTATCTGTTGATCGATCATTGATCATTTTCAAATTTTATAAATTTTTTTAAACTACTCCCAATACCCTTCACTCTGGTGTGAACTAGGATATTTTTTATCGGACAAAAAATAACGGAGCTAGGTCCAATGGTGTGAGAAAAAAAGACGATTTTCGAAATTTTGACTTTATAACCCCATGACTCCGTTGTTTATTGGCCGATCCAAAATATAGTTCACACCAGAATTACATTAATTCTTAACAAACCCTAGTTTTCAGCTTACCTTCAGATAATCCGAAAAAAACAGCTTGTTTATATCACTCATAGTTTTTCTGTAATTAAATTTTTTGTAAACCTTTAAGAAATGACACCTGAAGCTATACAGCACCCTTAAGAACGCATTTTCCGAAAGATGGTTCCTATGGCAGCTATAAGATATAGTCATCTAATTTTGAAAAAACTTTCAAATCTGTGCGAAAGCATATAATTTTAGAATTGACCGAGTTTGGGGACAAACAGGTTTTTCTTACCAATTCGTGGTATACACCTCCACAAAAGAACTGCCAAAACAAAAAACTCCATATAAAAAAAATGTACACCAAAGTCCTTTGGTGCTCCCTTTGTTGGCAGTCCACACTTCCCACAAAAAAAACTAGATCCGTATTTTCTGTGTTTTTATCGATAGCTTCCCAAATAAGATGATTTAATTATTTTAAGAGGGTGAAATTTGAATAATTTTCCCATCAACGATTGAACGAAATCTCCAAAGCAACCTACAAAACACAGTGAGACTTCAATTTAAATTGGAATTATGAATTTTATTATTACTAAAGTGTCATATCTGTTCATCAGGCCCTAGCCAGGGGGGGGCCGTGAAGAACGCATGTTAATTTTTGTTTATTGATTGTGAAACTTTTAATTTAAAATTAAACCAAAAACAAGGCTCTAGGCATTATGACCATACATGCATCCATCTTACAATCTGGTCACACTGTCCCAAAACAAAAGTGTTGTCAATTTTGGTATTTCTGTTTTGGCAGTTCCTTTGTTGAAGTGCATACTGACCTTAAGACCCTTTTTCCGTCCGATGGTTTCTATGGCAGCTGTAAGATATCGTCATCCGATTTGGACCAAAATTTGCAAAACTGTACGAAAGCATATATTAGTATTGTTTGAGTTTTGTGATACTAACATAGAAAACAAAAAAGTTTTTCTCTCTAAGACCCATTTAATTTATGAGATATAGTCGTCCGATTTAGGCCAAAATCCAGGCGGTTCCGATATATTCGACTACTATGCAAGGTTTCAGCTCGATAGCTTTAAAACTGATAGACTAGTTTTGCGTAGAAACAGACGGACGGACAGCCAGACAAACGAACTGACAAAGGTCAACCGACTCAACTCGTCGCCTTGTTCAAGAATATATATTTTTTAGGGTCGGAACTTAATATTTCTATGCTTCTGGGCCAAACTGGGCAAACTTGTGGGCAAAATTATAATACCCTTTGCAAGGGTATAAAAAGTTACCAGGCACAAATAACATTCCATAGAAACTTAGTCGGAAATGTTTCATCCTTCCCGCACGAATTTTACTCCACGAGTAACGGGTAAAAATATACAACTCTTGTGTTCCCGATTTCAGATAAAGATAGATTTATCCTTTCTATTCTCACATGGTATTCTCTCACATACGCACTGCACTTATGTCGAACCCAGCAGAGTCCCTCCTCAAGATCAATGACCAGACTGCGGATTCGTAACTTCCAAAGGTTAGGCACCCTTGCGACGCATCTGGATGACTTTTACTATGTATGGCAAAATTTCGGTTGCTTGTATTTCCCGTATCTTTCATTTGATTGGTACCAAACTTGATTTGCAGCAACCTAGTGTGCTCCGCCCCATTACTATGATGATCAAAAATGTCGGTTTAACAGTCAAAGTTCTGTCCTGATCTAAGGGTCAAATGAAGATATATTTGTTTATGAAGTTTAAAGTCTAATAACTCAATCAGGTTTTTGGAAGCGGAATCATTTAACAAATTTTATTCGAAATCGAATACGGGAACAGGCTTGACACTTAACGTCGCCGCCAACTGTGAGCATAATGTAGTGAAAATGCACAATTTTTTCAAAATTATACGCCTTGAAAAAAATCAATATAAAAGGAAGAAAAACCAATTCATTTTTATTATGTCCAGAATCCAGAATTTTTAAATGTCGTCTTTATGAAGACTAAATTTCGATGCACAAATTTTAGTCCCACAGAATCGAGCACATTTCTTAATCGCACTTGGACCAGTTCAAATGGAGTCGGATATGCAGTAACATGTAAGCCATCATACTTATTATTCGATTAGGTGATGAATTGGTTATGTTAGTTGATCCGTTTGCCCCATTTTTCAATGCGCTGTGTAAGTCCAAGCGCCGCGTGGCAGTTCGCACTACACTCGAATATCACGGCACGAAATATTAACGAAAACTGAATACGAAAACCATTTCTAGCTGACATTGACACCGGGCGACTCCACCGTCGCAATCAGCCATACCGATACATATTTTCACACCCTGCCCAAGTCCAGCAAGAGACAAGACAGTATTGGCCAATAAGATCCCTCGCAGCAAACGCTCGGAGGAGGAGAACTCTGCCTGCCACCAATTAGGGCACGCTTCAGACCTCGGCGAAGGGCGTTTCCGGTGACATGCGCCTGCGCCTCACAGCCACTCACCCTGACTTTCTCCATTATTGCCATGAACAACACATAACACGTATTTTGTATTTGGGATTCAACGAACTGTGAATATTGCTTTTAATTTAATTAACTTTTCCAACAAAATTGTGGTATGAAAATTAAATTAAGCTTTTGTTGTGCGCGACAGGACGAGACGGGCGGGCCTGGGACAGCGTTTGCAGTGTTCGTGCCCTGACATGATTGCACCGAGATTTTAATTATTTTTTGAGAAGCGACACAGCCTGGACTGGCTCTTGAGTCCTGCCCTATTGGTAGTTCTAGGAAATAAATGGAGAGCTGAGTACGCCTGGCATCCAAATGTAGTTAGAGACAGTATGATATTGTATGTATCGAAATGGACAAACTCACTAGTTCTACTTTTCCGACCGATCATTCTGTTTCGGATCTCATATAAATATTAATTAATACTAAATAAAAAAGAGAGCGTATGTGAAAGTCGGCTCTAACCGACTTCTATATACCCGTTACTCACGAGAAGAAATATTTAACAGCGTTCCTGTGTTCCTGAGGGGAACATCCGAAAAGTATGCAACAGTTCTTCAACTACGCTATTTATTAAGTATCCTATCTCAGGGCATATAGTTATTGCTTTTATAAATTTAAGATTTAAATTTGAATCCGATATCTTAAAAAATGTGGGAGTTATTTAACATTTTTATTCCCTGTTCCCATTAAAAATGGGAAAAGGGGGATCATGAAGTTGTGCAAATGTATGTAACAGGGAGAATAAATGTATGTAGGTGGACACCGTACCCAGATAAAGTTTGCTCCAGGTTTGTACCACAATGAGATCCGAGCCTGCCCATTTAGTGAAATAAATTTTTAAATAAATGGAATTCAAAGCTATAGGAACCACATTTCTTGGGACTGGGTATTTTGCTGTCGGGGCACTCGAGCAACACTCTTACTTGCTTAACATTTTTTATTGTGGGCGCGGGGGTGGGCGTGGCGATAATTTGAAACAAACTTGATCTGCGTGCAGATAATAGGAGTCTACATGTGAAGTTTGGTGGCTGTAGCTCTTCTTGTCTCTGAGATCAGGGTGTTCATACAGACAGACGGAAAAGGTTATATCGACTCGGCTGTTTATACTGATCAAGACTACATATACTTTATATGGCCGGAAATTAGTATTTCTGCCTTTTAACTCTACGAGTAATGGGTATAAAAAGTTAGTATTAGGCGTGTCATTTAAGTTTGTGCAAACGTATATAACAGGGAGATGAAAATATAAGGAAAGCAGCTAAATTGGCAGAATTACACGCACCAAAGGACCAAAACAACATATACGTCGACAGCCAAGCGGCAATCAAAGCAATGCAGAGTCACGCCATCAACTCCTAATGTTCTGGCAAGCAGAAAAGCAATAGATTCCCTCTGCACCTCCAGTAAGGTGCAAATCTACTGAATTACCTGCCATCAGGGCATTGATAGAAACGAAATGGCAGACACTCTTGCAAAAACCGGGGTCGCACTTAGCCAAAAAGCAACACTAAATATACCTATCTCCGTACAGCCAGATGGAAGAGATAGCGGAGAAAGAAGCAGAGGAAAGTGGAAGCACGCCCGAGGGCTTTATGTCACTTTTGAAAGTGTCATAGCGCCCGCGGGGCACTAAGTCACTTTTGCGGGCTTTATAACACTTTACGCCCGAAAAGAAAAAAAAATTTTTTGAGTAAATATTGTATGCACTCTCTCGTTGTTCTGATCTGATCTTCACTGTCCGAATTGCAATCAAATTCTTCAAATGTCGTTTTCCACTGGATCAAATAATTTTGTCCGTTTATGACACAGTTAAAAAGAAATAGAATAGTGTTACCCCTACTCGAAAGCTCTGAAAAAATAATATAGTATATGTACGTGAAGAATTAAGAATGCGCCGCAGTCCAAAAATTTTTAAAAAGAAGCACAGACAATAATTTAAATTATTCTCTGTGCTTCTTTTTAAAAATTTTTGGCCTGCGCATTCTCGGTTTGGTCGAATGCTTAATTTGGAACAATTGTTGTTGTGCTGGAAGAACCACCAGTTTCGAATTTTTTCGAAGCCCTCCAACAATTTTACTCTCGTATATTAAATCCATTTCGCGTCTACGCTGCTCAAACATCAATGATACACTAATAAGAGCATCATCATACGTAAGAGTAAATAATGAACGGTACTTTCATTCAAGAGATAACATAATGAACGATACTTGAAAAAATATTTCCTGCTGAAGTTTTTCGAGTTCGAGTGTTAAACGTATATATTTGTAAATTCGGGAGTTATGTCACTTTTGAAAGTGCCCGCGGATGTAATGTCACGCCGAAAGCGGGCGTTATGACACTTTCAAAAGTGACATAAAGCCCGCGGGCGCTATGTCACTGTTATGAGCGACATAACGCCCGCGGGCGTTATGTCAGCGGGCGTTATTACATGCACCCACCTACCTACCTAAAAACTGAAGGACTAGTTCGCATAGAAACAGACAGACGGACGGACAAAGCTCAATCGACTCAGCTCGTCATGCTGATCAAGAATATATATGGGTGATTCCATGAAAAATCGCCCACTGTGATTTTTTTTGGTCGAAATATGCTTAATACGCGGGAAAAATCGGTTTGAAAATTCAGCTATTTAAAAAATTTAATTATTTTAAATTGCTTGCCATCCAAAGCCATTGGTAATAAAAATATTTTAAAAATCTGTAAATTAACGTCTGAACCCAAACTTTCAAATTACTTACACTTAAAATTTTTTAAATTTTTCTAAAGTTTTCAAATTGCGAAAATAAGTAAAAACGAGTGAAAACGCGCAAGTTAAAGTCGGCTCTAACCGACTTCGATATACCCGTTACTCGTGAAAAAACATGTTTAACAGTGTTCCTGCGTTCCTTAGGGTGACCATCCGAAAAGTATGCAACATTTTTTTTTAGGATGGGAGGGGGTTCACTTTTTTGCTCATAACTTGAGAACCGTTCATCAGATCTTTATTATTTCTTCGGCAAATCGATTTACTTTGCTAATTACTAACTATACATTACTAATTATACATTTTGACAATTACTAACTATCTCTAGAAGGTACAAACCATCTATCTACAAAACTGTGGAAGATATGACGTTTTTTTCAAAATTGCGGGGGCGGGAGGGGGCGTGGCCAAAATTTAAAATAAACTTGATCTGCCTGCAGCTATAAGAAACATTTGTCTCATACATGTCAAACCTCTTTCTCTTACCATCTCTGAGAT
This sequence comes from Lordiphosa clarofinis, assembly GCA_018904275.1. Taxonomy (NCBI): domain Eukaryota; kingdom Metazoa; phylum Arthropoda; class Insecta; order Diptera; family Drosophilidae; genus Lordiphosa; species Lordiphosa clarofinis. The sequence continues at coordinate 807,428 of JAEIGQ010000142.1, forward strand.
CTGTTTGTTCATACGGACGGACGGACAGACGGACAGAAAGACGGACAGACGGACGGACAGACTGACATAGCTATATCGACTCGGCTGTTGATGCTGATCAAGAATATATATACTTTATAGGGTCGGAAGTGATTCCATCTCTTTGTTACATACTTTAGAAGATTGTTGCACAGATTGTGCGAACACATAATAATCAATATTGATACAATATAATATTGAATCAAAACTGATTATAAAGAATAATGCTGCCATTCACTTGTCAAGGGCCAGTTGTGAGACTGGTAAGATAATCAAGCTTTATACATAAGTACAAAAATCCAATTAAAACCATGTGGGGTAATCTTGTACGTTGTGACTATGATGCCAGCAAAAGGCAATCTTGTTGGAAATCATATTTAGCGCTAAGTGGTTTGGCATTTTAGAGCTACTATAAATTGATTTTCTGTTATCCCTATTTGGTTCCCCTTTTAATTTTAAGGACTGGCTTCAATTTAATTTGGCTGTAAAATTTAAATTTTTTATAAAAAACGGAGTGGAAGTTTTGAGCAAAAGAAAGTTCGCTGCTGCAGCGTTGCTTCTTTTGCTATTGTAGCAGTAAAATACAGTTGCAAAATACAGTTACAGACAAGGAATTACGTTTCGGTAAAAGGTTCTGCTTTGGTTCTAACATAATTTCGCATCAACAGCCGAGTCGATATAGACATGTCCGTCCGTCCGTCTGTCTGTATGAACACCTAGATCTCAGAGATGGTAAGAGATAGAGGTTTGACATGTATCGGATAAATGCTTCTTTTATCTGCACGCAGATCAAGTTTGTTTTAAATTTTGGCCACGCCCCATCCCGCCCTCGCAATTCGGAAAAAACGTTATTTCGATTTGTACCTTCTAGAGATAGTTAGTAATGAGCAAAATAAATCGATTCGCCAAAGAAATGAGAAAGATCACATGAACGGTTCTCAAGTTATGAGCAAAAATGTGAAAAATAGCCGAGTTAAAAAGTATTGCATACTTTTCAGATGTTCACCCTAAGAAACGCAGGAACACTGTTAAACATGTTTTTTTATGAGTAACGGGTATATCGAAGTCGGTTAGAGTCGACTTTAACTTGCCCTCTCGTTTTTTATGGAATATGCAATATTTCCAAAGAGACTGGTCACAGTACAAAAGTTTGACAACGCCAGACTCTTTGTGAAACTTAGTTCAGCCTCGCAGTCCTGCAGTTGTTCTCAGAACTAGGGTTGTCGAAAATATATCAAAATATCAATATATCGATAATATTTTTTAAAACTGATATATTTATATCGTGATTTTTTTTTTGTCCATATATCGAATATCGGTTTTTTTTTGGGCGTTGGTAACTCTTTGATCTGGGTAGTGAGCGCAAGCGCATTTAAGAGAAAAGTATTTAAAGCAAGCGTTTGCACGACCAAATGTCCCGTGTGTTGACTTTATGCAAGCCCAAGAGTCGCAAAATAGCGGGCTGAAGTTATACTTTAGGTTGCCACAAACATCTTGGGAAAGTTCTGAGTTCTAAGTCAGAACCGAAACTGTACCAGTACAATGTTTAGGTTTTTTTCGGTTCCAATATAAAAATATTGTTACTGGCACACCGGTACACAAAAAAAAATCAAAATATGGGTACGGTTCTGGTTCAAAAGTTATAATCGGTTCTTTCCATTCTGGTTTCCTGGTTACAGAGTACATTACAGTCGCCCTTTACCGATTTTCACATTTGTTCAAAAGCCAAACCTTTGAAAGTGGTTGTAATGCCTGTGCTTCATTTGCGGAGGAAGTGCGCCATCTTTTGCCACTCTATCGAGTGTTCTTTTCATTTAAAAGCACGTGCTGGGACTAATTCAACCACCGACAATTATATTATTTTAGATATGTATGCGAGCCTAAGTCGCTGCACATCATTGTCTGATTGTCCAAGGTTGCGGCTGCGTCTGTGTAAGGGTATGCGAGATTCAGTTCACTTTGGCGCATCAAGGATACGCACTCGCTACAATTTTAATGCGTGGCACACGACTTAAATCACATTTAATAACCAATTAAAGGTTCTTATTTACTACAAAGCCCATTTATGTCGGTGTTCGTCATGGTGCCAGGTACAAATTAAATACAACCTCAGAGAACTACCCCTGTGTCTGACTTTTGATGAGTCTTTTCGATAAAATTAGGTCTGCGCCTCAAACGAAATATCACTCAACACCAAACAATTTCCAAATCTCGGTTAGGGTTCAGGGACGGGTTAAGAAGCTGCGTTTCATGTTTGTTTGTTTGCTTGACATCCTAAAGCTACATGTACATTGTACATACAACATACAGTCTTTGTCCGGAAAGTAATAGGACTGAGTCGATTTAAAAAAATGTATTGAGCAATTCAATTACAATTCTTTACAAACTTCCAAGACCGCGCGGTCTTATCTCATTCTGCAAAATGAAATTAGACCGCCATCACAAAATGAAATTAGGCCGCGCGGTCTAATTTCATTCTGCAAAATGAATTTAGACCGCCATCACAAAATTAGACCCCGCCATTACAAATAAAATGAATTTTTGGATTTCTAGTAATAGAAATTATCTATAACATTAAGAAATAATAAAAATAAGTGAGAAAGAAATCATTTCTTCGGCAAATCGATACATTTTGCTAATTACTAACTACTCCAGAAGGTACGAAACGTCTATCTTCAAAACTGTGGAGAAATAACCTTTTTTCCGAATTGCGGGGGCGGGAGGGGTCGTGGCAAAAATTGAAAATAAACTTGATCTGCCTGCAGCTATAAGAAACATTTGTCCCATTCATGTCAAACCTCTATCTCTTACCATCTCCGAGATCTGTTTGTTCATACGGACGGACAGACGGACATGACTATATCGACTCGGCTGTTGATGCTGATCAAGAATATATATACTTTATATAGTCGGAAATGATTCCTTCTCCCTGTTACATACTTTTGCACAAACTTAATATACTCTATGTACTAGAGGTGGGCGCGGGCCGGGCTTTTTTTCGTGGCCCGCGGGCTTACACAGGCCCGGAGCGGGCCCGGGCCTTAAAATTAAGATTCGTGCGGGCTTCGTGCGGGCCCGGGCCTTAGCAAAAAGGCCCGGCCCGTATAAGCCCGAAATAGGCCCGTAAAAGCCCGAAATAGGCCCGAAAACCATTTTGATTTGTTCGCGCTATTTTTGTTTATGCTCGAATTAGAACCGCCATTTATCGCATTTTAATTGTTTATCGATACTACTATCGATTTGCTTATACATATTTTACTTGTTTGCTCACCACTAATTCAAAATTGGCGTCCTATTGTGAAATTGATAAAACTTTGCAATATTTGCAAATATTTGCATTGTGGTCAAAAAAATTATGTAAACTTTGCAGAGCTAGCACCCAAATAATAACTGAGTTTAAAACAATGACCCTAAGCGCATTAGAAAAAAGGTTTCTTCCGGCAATCGCTCATTTGGTTGGGCTTTTCTTGAACCCTCCTTATAGAGAGATGAATTTCCTCTCAGAGGAAAAAAGAGATAATGTGTTAGCTACGGTAAAAGCAATGCTCTCCGAATTTATAGGGGATCATGAATATAGTAGCGTTGATGATATAACTAATAACATAAACCCAAATAATTCCGAAAATGGAATGTTTGCTGAATTTTTAGACTTAAGTTATATAAAAAAACGAAAAGTTGAGAAAAACGCTATCGACATAGAGCTTGACAAATATTTGGCCTATCCAGCAGCTCCTGGCACACATATTTTAGAATTCTGGAAAAATGCAAGGGACTTGAAGGTATTTTAAATTAGATCGGACCATTCTGGCCAGTTCGTCTACGAGCGAAAGGCTTTTTTCAACATCGGGCCATGTTTTAAATGAAAAACGCACTAGGCTAAAAAGCTCAAATTTAGAAAAAATTAAGTTTCGTGCCGGGCCGGGCCGGGCCCGGGCCTTGGTGAAAAAGTTTCGTGTTGGGCCGGGCCGGGCCTCTCAAAAAAGAGTTCGTGTTCGCGCGGGCCCGGGCCTCAAAATACAGGCCCGCGCCCACCTCTACTATGTACCTTCGGTACAGAGTATAAAATCAGAGTATCAAATTTTCGCCTGCGGCGCTAACATCGAATCAATTTTTTAAATAAAATAATGAAAATTTGCACAATGCAAATAACTCAATTTATCAACATACTTTTACACATCTGTACAAAAATTCCGCGCATCAAATACCTAGTCTAAGAACAAAGCCGCGGTCTAATTTCATTTTGTGATCGCGGCCTAAATTCATTTTGAAAAATGAAATAAGACCGCGCGGTCTAATTTCATTTTGTCATGGCGGTCTAAATTCACTTTGCAGAATGAAATAAGACCGCGCGGTCTAATTTCATTTTGTCATGGCGGTCTAAATTCATTTTGCAGAATGAAATTAGGCCGCCATACAAAATGCACCGCGGTCTAAATTCACGCGGTTTAATTTCACACAGCCAGGCAAACGGGGTTTTCCAACACATGTATCTCATAGCAGCTATCATCTGTCTCAGAGAGCCAAGACACACATTCAAGTCGTTCTCTCTCATGCTCACTCTCTCTTGTGCTCTCAGGAAAACAGCATTGCTCACATGATTTTTGAGCGCCAGAACAATGTGGCTCAAACAAATTTTCTTTAGTGAAGTTTTCGCGGTGAAATTTTCCAAATTTTCTTTCTAAGTCCGCGCCTGCATAACTAAATGAAGGTCTGCGCCTTCTTTATAGATTTGTAGGATAAGCAGTTTTGGCTGTGGGTTGATAATATGCCAGTCTGTCAGTCAGTCGTTGCTAGTCACAACGATGTGAATAGATGAAAATTAAAATAAACTTCTTCTGAAGCTTAACAATTTAAAAAGAAAAAGAAAAATTGAATGAAAAATAAAATACGGGCTGTGGCAGTAAACCGTTAGCCTAACAAATATCACTGCTCGACAAAAAGAGAGTCGATTTTCCCCCATTGGACCAACCCAACTTTTTCTAAAGTAAATTGGCCCGCTGATCACGAAAATCGCTATGAAAACAAAATCTATCGACGCGTTATCGAGATATTATCGATAAACCGTTTTCTCGATTTTTCAAAATGTTACCCCCACTTAAACTCTCATAACTTTTTTGTTTTTCAAATGATGTTAATGATCAAAACAAATTTAAAAAGACTAAACTTGACCAAACAGTTTGTTCTCGGACAAAAAAGCGCTGGGTCGTGTGCTTTTAACGCTATGGTCTCAAATGGAGAAAAAAAATGTTTTTTTTTTTTGCCAATTTTGAAAATTTATTGAAATTAAAACGCTTGTAGATTTATAATTATACAAAATTGTTATATTTTTTTAATTGGACTATAAAAACTATTCAATTTACTTTTAAACAAGCCGTCAAATACAGAAATCGGACAAAAAGTGGAGTTTTCAAGAATTTGTTTGTGAAAATAGGCAAAAATGTAGTTTTCTTCACATACCGCTGTGACTGATTTTTCTGACTTCTAGTGAGTGGTTTTAATAAGCTCAGGCATAGAATTATTCTAATATGTGTACAATTTTTTTGCAAAATTAATAAAATTTTATTTTCAACACTTTCAAAATATAGACCACCACTTTTTGAGGCTGTATGCGTTCCTTGTAGACTCTCGGATAAGACCATGACAATAACACGGTTCAACAAATATTGGGCCATATATTGAAAGCAATTGATACTGTTCGACGGAGGTTTTCAAGCTGAGAAAAAGTCAATTTTCAAAATTATTCTAGCACGTCAAGTTTTTAAGATATCAATGGTCTAAGTTGGTAAAAAATGCCTAAAAAAGCAACTTTCTAAAAATATATACCTATAAAAAGTCCATCTTTAACGAAATAAAAAATAAAATAAAAAATAATAAAATTTAGATAAATAGGATGAAGATCAACCTCTATCAAGGGTCATAAACCAAATTCTTGATTGATGGGCTGTGGTGGCCGCCTAAGCCTCAACCTCTCTGTCAAAGAAAAAAATTACGGATGCCATTGATTGTCCCAGGACATTAGAGGGAGCAGAACAATCATCTAACTGATTGATCCTTTTGCCTATCGAAAGTATCGGTCTATTTAACAAGAAATAAAGATCATAATTCCCACCGAATCATCTGTTAGCAAGATGCCAATTTACAATGATATTGATTATGGAAACGTCTTTCTCAAAGTGTATTTACTAGTGTCTTATTCTCTATTTAAGTGCAATAAAAATAAAGAATAGGATGCAATATATTAAAATTTGCATTGAATGTGCTACATTATTCAACATTGTCCTTATAATACCCCTGGGAACGGTATATTAAAATTGTTCAGATGTTTGTAACGCATAGAAGGAAGCATCTCCGACCGAAATGCATCTCCGAAAGTATATATATTCTTGATCAGCATGACGAGCTGAGTTGATATAGCCATGTCCGTCTGTTTCTATGCTATCTCCTCCGTCAGTTTAAGAGCTATAGTAAACAAACTTTGCACGAAGTCTTTTGGTACAAATGCGCAGTAAATTTGCCGGAATCGACCGGATCGGATGACTATATCGTTTAGCTGCCATAGAAACGATCGGTCGAAAAGTAGTTCTAGTGAGAAAAACTTTTTTGTCTTCAACGCAATCGTACCCTCTTACTTATAAGTTTTCTATGCCTTTACATAATTTGACCAAGTTTAATGAAAATCGGACAACTATAAAGTATAGCTGCCATACAAAAGATAGTTTTGAAAAATCATCTTAGTAGGAAAAACTTTTTTGTTTTCAATGCTATATTCTTACTGGTCAATATTTTATGCTAACACACAATTCTGCCAAGTTTGATTCAAATCGGATAACTATAGCATATAGCTGCCATAGAAACGATCGGTCGAAAAAGTAGTTCTTGTGAGAAAAACTTTTTTTGTTTTCAAAATTTAGTCAAAATTGTGGTGCCATATAACAAACTGGCAGGCAGATATCATGCTCCAAGGGTACACTTGAAAAGTGTATTATAATTTTGCCCAGAAGTTTGCAACGCATAGAAGGAATCATCTCCGACCACATAAAGTATACATATTCTTGATCAGCGTGACGAGCTGAGTCGATTAAGCTTTGTCCGTCCGTCTTTCCGTCTGTCTGTTTCTATGCGAACTAGTCCCTCAGTTTTGAAGCTAGCGAGCTGAAATTTTGCACAGAGTCTTCTTTTGTCTGCACGCTGCTAATATGTCAGAACCGACTGGATCGGATAACTACTTCTTGTAGCTGCCATACAAATGATCGGTCGAAAAATGGATTTTAATGAGAAAAACAGTTATTTTCTCAATATTACGGCTCCCAATCACGGTCATGGGTAATATTAAATGTTTTTAAGCTGATCTGCGAAGTTTGGTCGAAGTCGCTAACCGTTGAGACAAGCGATTTCAAGTGTATAAAAACTTCGGCACGGACGAAGTTAGCCTTGCTTTTCTCGTTTTTATTTACAGAAATAGAAGTTGGAAATGAAATCCTGTTTGAATTTCTCTTATAGGGCACATTGTCTTCGGAGATTAGCGTCCAGCAGTAGATGGTCTCATCAGGTTTTAACCAAGGTAGCTTTTTTCCATGTTGGACACGTCCTGATAAAATTTTTTCACGTCCTCTAAAATCCTCTATTAAAATCACACACTTAAAGTTCGAAAAAAAACGCCCCTTGAATGAAAACTGTATTTTTCACAAAAAAAATTCTTGAAAACTCCACTTTATTTCCGATTTCTGTATTTGAGTGCTTGTTTTAAAGTAAATTGAATAGTTTTTACTGTCCAATTAAAAAAACATAACAATTTTGTACAAGCGTTTTAATTTCGATAAATTTTCAAATTTGGCAAAAAAACATTTTTTTTCTCCATTTGAGCCCATAGCGTTAAAAGCACACGACTCAGCGCTTTTTTGTCCGAGAACAAACTGTTTGGTCAAGTTTTGTCTTTTTAAATTAATTGTTTTGATCATTAACATCGTTTGAAAAACAAAAAGTTATGATAGTTTAAGAGGGGGTAACTTTTTGAAAAATCGAAAAACGGTTTATCGATAATATCTCGATTACGCGTCGATACATTCTTTTTCATGATGATTTTCGTGATCAGCGTGCCAATTTACTTTAGAAAAAGTTGGTTTGGTCCAAAAAAAATTATTTTTTATCCGAATGGCTTGAAACTCGGTTTGAAAGGAAAGTAGGTGAAATGAATTGAAATGTGATTTTCCGAAGTTGGAAAACGACCGTTGGGTCAGGTCAGAAAATTCCCGGAAAATTCTGCATGAAAAAAACTATTTTTCGTCCGATTGGCTTGAAACTCGGTTTGTAAGGACAAAATACAAAATAAATTGAAATGTGATTTTTCAATGTCGGAAAATCCGCCCACGAGGAAAATGGCCGGAAAATTCTGCATGCAAAAAACTATTTTATACCCGATTGACTTGAAACTCGGTTTGTAAGGTCAAAATCGGAATTAATTTTTGTTTTTATTTTCCGATGTTGGAAATACCGCCGGTATGCCCACTGGGAAGTGGTTGGAAAGAATGGGTTGTGGGTGGTAAGTTTTTTTGGAAGTGGGTGGAAAGTGGGTGGTAAGTCGATGTAAAATGTGTGGAATGTGGTGGGAAGTTGGAGGGATGTGGGTGGGATGTAGATGGGAAGTGGGTGGGAAGTGGGCGGGGAAATTGGGGGGATGTGGGCGGGAAGTGGACGGGAAGAGGGCGGGAAGAGGGTTTGAAGAGGGTGGGTAGTGGGTGGTATGTGGGCGGTAAGTGGGTGGGATGTGGGTTGAAATAGCATAGAAACAGTCAGACAGACGAAGCTATTAAAAGATTTTCTCCCTGAGACTCATTGTCAGATCGATTGGTCCTATTGCAGCTGTAAGATATATCATCCGGTATTTACCAAAATTTGCAAATCTGTGTGAAAGCATTTAATGTCAAGGTCTATTTCTAACAATATCACGGAGTCGTTAAAAGTTAATTTTTTTCAGAAACTTTATGGAGATCATGATTCAAGATTTTTAAGTTTTAAGCTGTTTCATGATTTCTTGTAAAACAACGTGAGCTGAAGAATTTCCATTACGTGTTTCACAATTAGAACTCAGTCAATCGCACGTCTCATTTTCCTTTTCCATTGAAAATGTATTTTTTAAAGTTTAACCCAACATTTAAGCAGATAAGCAGCAGAAATTGATAATAGTAAACACTAAGCAATTTGAGCATATATTAACATATATCATTATCTGAAGTGGAATTAGAAATTTTTACATTTATATTTTTAAAAATATTTTGAGGAACATTTGCATTTTTAAAAAGCTTTCGTTTGTTGTGGTGTGAATACCAACTAAGTCTACAAACGAAAGCTTTCACTGAGTTCCAACTCAGCACGATGAATGAAACTCATAAAGTTTTTGAAAAAGCTTTCCATTGTAGGAAAGAGGTGCTGAAACTTTGTACTAGAAATGCAAGCGAAATGCACTACACCTACAAGCCAGAGCTTTTTGAAAAATTTCATGAAGTTTGCTTCACCATGTAAATGCGGAATTAGGACTAACACCGCGAAGTAATCTTCTTAAAGTTTTTCAAAAAGCAAAGGCTGTAATCTGCAGCCAAAAGCTTGTACAATAAAACTTATCACTTAGCATAGACACGAACCTAAGCTGTTTAGATTTACATGTTTGATTTCCGTTGAATGTTTGACTTGCCTCAATCTTGAATAAACATATACAGGCATGCTCCCATTTTCGTTTTCGCAAAAGTTTTTCGATTTCAAGTCCAAATATGCTCTCAAAACTGGTTTGAAAACGCAAAAGCTTAGCGAAAGTGAAAGTGGGAGAATGGCCGATAACCTATGTATTTATACGGTAAACTGATAAAAACTTATTAAATAAAAATCATGGCAGATTTGCAGACATTGTACCTATAGAATTATATTGAACCGGCACCGCATACCGAAAGGACCAATAAAAACTCAGAACAGAAACCGATATTTTTAATTTTTTGTAAACCGGTATTAGAGAACCGATATTTTTAGAACCAAAAACACCGAAAAGAATCTAAACATTCAGGGTGTTCTAGAAATCTCTAGAGATTTTCGTTGCGAAGTGTCAAGAATCAGACCGCCTACTAGATTATGTGGAAGGAAAACCGTACGCTTCAAATCTACTTGGCTTTGGGCAGGCGGTTTCAAATCGCTCAACTTTTGTCATCTAATCTAGTAGCCGGGCATATTTGAGCCCTTAACCAAAGACACTACATATATAGATACCGCATCTCATACAAACTTTTTTTTTGGGATCCAATGTTAGATCCCAAGACAATACGTTTTTGGCGTCACATGTGACATCTATAATATCTACGAATTTTTGCTCTCGGCCGTATAGCTGATTTAGAAAACGTATAGCTAATTTTCAATAAATGTATTCTCGTAAAGGCGGCGAGAACCAAAAATTGGGATCCAATGTCAGCTTCCAAAAACAGTAGTTTTTTTTTCACATGCGTAATCTATAATATCTATAAATCTTTGCGTTAACATATAAATTTAAACAGCTTTAATATGGAATGCTAACGTTTATATGAAAACCTCTAGAGATTTCTGGGACACACCCGATAGTACCGGTTGTGAGTTTTTTTTATTTTTTTCGGTACCTGGCGCCAAGTCATTTTGGTATCGCTATATTCAGAGCTGCTACCTGCAGCAAATATGTAGAGTGACAACAGATATTGTTTCTGAAGTCAGTGCATCTATGTTTCTGTGTGGAAGACTGAAACCAAAACAGCAAGGAAAATATGTATATTTTTGGCGCTCTCTCACTTAAGTTCTGTTTTTGCATGTTCGCCATCTGCTAAGTCTAAGCCTTCTGTCACTTTTGTATGCAAAACGAAAGAGCTCAGTAGTAATGTCGCCTCCACATGGCCAGCGGTTAATCTTTGTAAATGTTCTATTCTATTTGCGCTGCGAAACTGTAACGAACAATTAATTAGTTTGAGAATTGGAAGTTAATCTGAACTATCGCTTAAAATGCTAAAGCCAAAATCAAATGTGTATCGGCAGTATTTCGCCTTTGACATTGAAGAAAATGTAAGCAATTGCTTAATAATCGAGTGTGGACAAAAAGTTATGGTGAGTTTAATATTTACGAATCTACCTTCCGTTAATGACAATCAGTAGATCAAAATGACCATACCCCGCGAATCCTGGTTTCGTTGGTGAATCTAAAAACGCAGTTCTCTCTATACGAAGTTTTTCGTGGGTGTATCAAAAAATGGTACTTCATTTGAATTTCCCCATCATGAAACCCTTTTTAAGAGTACTAAGAATATCATGCGGACAACTCCTAATTGTATTTATAAATCTTAAAATGGCCGTTTTTATATATACGGGTGTGTCCCAGAAATCTCTAGAGGTTTTCGTATAAACGTTAGCAATTTTTATTAAAGCTGTTTAAATTTATATGTTAAGGGCTCAATTATGCCCGGCTACTAGATTAGATGACAAAAGTTGAGCGATTTGAAACCGCCTGCCCAAAGCCAAGAAGATTTGAAGCGTACAGTTTTCCTTCCACATAATCAAGTAGGCGGTCTGATTCTTGACACTTCGCAAGTAAAGTAGTCCTAGTTTAGTTCGAAGTGCAATCGTTTATACGAAAATCTCTAGAGATTTCTAGAACACCCCTGATATATTGGTTTTCTGCATGTTTTAGGTCGGCATAATCCCGGGCCGCAATCATTTCTGGAAATGCTGTAGAGACTTTGCTGTACTGACCCAGGAACAGATGAGCGCCGACGAGGATCATAAGCTGCTAAACCTCGGCATTGTCTTTTCCAGTATGGTAGAGCGTGCAACAAAGGGATCAGTCGACTTGACTCGAAAGGAGACCAAAAAGGGCGCTACCAGCCGGAGATAGCTGTCTGCAATGGCAAACTAATGTCTAAGGTCTTCTCGGGCAGGAGGGAGATTCACTTTGGACGTCAGCCGATACAGTAAGTAACGTACCCTTGCCTACTGTGCAGTATATCATTCGTGCTCCGTTTATTTGCAGTACATTTGAGTAATGCCATTTTTATCGGCTCGCTGCGCCCAGCTGCCGCGGCCTGTCGATAAGGTTCCATCTATGCAGAGCTGAAGAACCATCGTGATTATCTTATTATCCGCACATTGAGAAGTCCGTGCAGCGCATACGTTAGTGCTGCCCCACTCTGCCCCAGACCGACCAAAAAAGATCAACGGACAGGAGATGATCGATCCGAATACCGGAAACAAAATCGCAATCCATGCCCAAGAAATACGCCATCACGATTTCAAAAACATACAAAATCTCTCCATGATGGCGGCAGGCAAGCTGGATTGTTTTCCAGCTCTAAAACCCTGATAAGGATCACCAGCTCGTACATACAACTTACATCGCCATTAAGCTTGGATTAGTTATCTATATTAAGTCGCTCTACTACTACGTTTTATTTTGTTAATGTATCAATATTGTTGATTTTTTAAAGATTTTTAATAAAATTAATTCATTTAGTAGTTTTTGCAGCAGCTGTTTGTTTGCTTTTGGAAAAGAAAGTTCATTTAAATAGTATAGCATACTTTTAGGCTGGCATATTTAAAACCCTTTTGTTGCAGTGGAATTTGAAAATTTGCTGCTCCCGTTAGCCAAGTGATATTTCTGTTCGCCTGGTAGTTCTGTTGGTGCGGATAGGCAAATTGAGGGAGAAAAATTGTTCGAGAGATCGGACATTTTGCAAAGGAAACTGCAAAAACGTAACAGGCGAACAGAAATAGCAGCAGGAGTGCGTTGGCTTTTGGTCAAGTAAATTCAAATAGTATAGCATACTTTCAGGCTGGCATGTTTAAGACTTTCTGTTGCCCCCCAAAAGCATGCCATGGTATTTGTAAATTTATTGCTCCCGTTAACCAACTGCAAATTCTGTTCGCCTCGTAGTTCTGCTGGTTTCGTTAGGCAAATTGAGCTTGAAAAATTGGTCGTATTTGCCAAGGAAACTGCCAAAACGCAACAGGCGAACAGAAATTGCAGTTGCTGATCGGGAGCAAAAAATTTACAAAAAAATGGAGTTCACAAGAACAAAACTAATAAATAAAACATAAGATAAAAATATATGTATTTATAAAGTAACTATTTATTTAATTAATTGGAAAGGATGTGCATATATTACAATATTATAACTTAATAAAGGAATAAAAATAAATGCGCCAATTGTGTTTTGACTGGGGGATGATGACGAACTGGAGTTGTTGGCAGATATCTGAAGTTTTTGGGTGGACTAATTCGGCTGTCCATGTGTTCCAGCTGACGATTCAGTAGATCGTTAATGCCGCCGTACAGATTTTTGACTGCCACGCTATGGGTGTGGTGATGCGAAATGAAGTCGGAGCTGCCATCTTAAAGCCAAGGCGGTTCCTGATGAGGATAATGCAGCATACCGACATCGTGGAGCCCAGCTGACTGATTCAGAAAGTGAAACGCTTCCTGGTGCTGCTGCTTCTTGTTAAACGCCAATTCACTGGAGCCCATTATCTTCTCCTGTGTCTGTCTTTACTTGCACCTCCAGGGGAAACGGAAGGCTGCTAAGACCTGATCTTGGCAAGTTGGCCGACCGAAACGAAAATTGCCGTCGGTAGATTAATAAATTGATTGCGCTGACGCTCCTTAAATAACGTGATTCGGAACCTGCGTTTAACCACCTGAGAACGAAAAGTTTTGGTTGGATTATGCGCCTTTTTTCTGTTGACTGATTAAGTCATACCTTCATTGGCAGATTTACATTCTGGTACATGTCCATTGGCTCTCCTCCCAGGGAGAGTTGTTAATGTCAAAGTAATCGCTCAAGATCTTCTGGTGATCAGCTGCTACCCTTAAAAAACAAACAATAAATCAGACATGAATTGCAAAGTAGAAGACTCTCAGTTACACTTACCTGCGGTTTGCTGTTCACACTAACCAGAGGTCAACCCAGTTGACACGCTTGAAATGAAAGAAGTTCCATTATTTTGTGCCGTTGCTGCTGGAGCAGCAAAGGTGTCGTGCCATCAGCATTGGAGTGATTGGCAGTGACCGTGACAGGAACTGGAGACTCAGCTAGAAGATTCGAGACTGTTGGCGGCTGCGTTTGAGCCTGGGGCTGTTGCCAGTTGCCATAGTCGGAGCACTCCATCTCTGTTAACGATCTACGAGAGACATAAGGAGAGAAAGTTTAACAGATATGCATGTATAAAGTTCTTGTTGCTCTAAGTTTATCCGTGTTACGTTATACCCGCGGCTATTACTATGCGAAAAACAACAACAAATGCGAGAGAGAGTGTGCAACCCTGGTTTACATTTTGGACTGAAATAACATTTTGTTTCCATAAAACACAAAACTGGCAATGCCCTGCTCCCAACTTTGCAGAAGTTTTAATACCCTTGCAAATGTTTTAAAATATAAGAGTTTAAGATCGCTAGAATCAACAATTTTTCTAGCTACAACCCATTATCCGACAGAAAGAAGTCAGATTTCGACCCAATTTCGGGAATATTTTTGAAAACTTATAAAATTAATAACAATCGCAGATTTTAGAACGAAACAATTAAAAACAAAAAAGTTATTCTTATGCCCATATGACACTTGCCGATATTGATGACCGAGAGTATCGGCCAATAATTAAAACGAGACAACAATAGCTAAAGCGAGAAAAGGAGATAATTTTGTGTTGGTTTTCGTCACACAGCTTTCCCTCCACTATTCTTTAAATACTCGCATCAAAAGAAGCGTTTACCAGCACACAATGGCGTGTTGGCGGCCAGTATTGCTTTCGTCAGGAACAATATTGGCCGCCAATACGAGAACTGCTTTGCAGTCACACTGCTTGCGACTGACATTTGGGGCCAATTTCTCATATGCTTGCTTGCTTTGCTTACAATTTTTGATAAGGTATCTATGGCTGAACTCTTCTTTTACAATATTGGCCACCAATATCGGCACGTGTCATATGGGCATTACTAAGACCCATTTCCCGACCGATTGATCCTATGGCAGCTACAAGATAAAGTCATCTGATTTTAACCAATCTATGCAAATCTGTTTAAGAGCGTGAAGTATTAGTATTGGCCGAGCTCGTGGCCGCTAATATTTAAAACGAAAAAGTTTTTCTATGTATAAGACCCATTTTCCCACCCATTTTTCCTATAGTCATCCGATCCGGTCGCTTCTGACATACACGGTTTGTCCGGAAAGTAATAGGTCTGATTTTCTTCCGCCGCGACCTGTATTTGCCTTGTACCTACTAAAAGGTGTGCGTGAGGATGGTCCCAAAAGTGCTCACTGATGACCAGAAATTGCGGCGGGTGGAAGTGTGCCAAGGCCGGCATCCCAACGCTTCCGCAGCCGCCCTACAGCCCAGATGTAGCCACCCGGACTTTTTTTTTTGGTTCCTCGGCTGAAAAGGTTGATGAAAGGCAAGTATTTTGTGATGACAGAGGGGATCCAAGCAGCATGCACCGCGGCTCTCATGGCTATTCCGGAGAATGCCTTCCGTGACGCCTTCAATGTTTGGAAATCGCGCTGGCAGCGCTGCATCGACGCAACGGAGCCTATTTTGAAAGTTCTTAAAGAATTGTAAGGATGGGCTCAATAAATTTATTTAAATTCACTCAGTCTTATTACTTTCCGGACAAACCCTGCATTAGCAGCGTGCTATTTTGCATAGAAACAGGCACACGGATGGAAAGACAGACGGACGGACAAAGCTTAAACGACTCAGCTCGGCGCCCTGATCAAGAATATTATAGTTTTTAGGGTCGAGAATGATTAGTTTTATGCGTGGCAAACTTCTGGACAAAATTAAAATACCCTTTGCAAGGGTATAATAACTTTAGTTAGATAAATGTCTTTTATTCCCACATAAATCAACCTTCACCAAACAACTAAATTTTTATACTCTGTACCGAAGGTACATAGAGTATATTAAGTTTGTGCAAAAGTATGTAACAGGGAGAAGGAGTCATTTCCGACCCTATAAAGTATATATATTCTTGATCAGCATCAACAGCCGAGTCGATATAGCCATGTCCGTCTGTCCGTCTGTCTGTCCGTCCGTCCGTCCGTATGAACAAACAGATCTCGGAGATGGTAAGAGATAGAGGTTTGACTTGTATGGGACAAATGTTTCTTATAGCTGCAGGCAGATCAAGTTTATTTTCAATTTTTGCCACGCCCCCTTCCGCCCCCGCAATTCGGAAAAAACTTTATATCTCCTACAGTTTTGATGATAGACGTTTTGTACCTTCTAGAGATAGTTAGTTATTAGCAAAATATATCGATTTGCCGAAGAAATTATAAAGATCGGATCAGCGGTTCTCAAGTTATGAGCAAAAAAGTATATCGCCCTCGCCCCACCCTCTCCCACCCATTCACAACTAACACCACTTAGGGGGGATTTTTTGGGGGGGGGGGGGGGGGGGGAGAGAGAAAGAGAAACTTTGAGATGAGCGCACCACCAGCATACCAGCATTGCATTCAGCTTCTACTCCAGGTACAGAGTATGTTATAGTCGGGCTTGACCGACTTTCTCACTTGTTAATTTACCGAAACACTTCTTTGAAAATGGTTGCAAAGATACAAATACTCACTGTTAGCGATAGCTATTGATAGTCGGTAATAGTTAGAGATGGGACTTTTGGTTTGGTTGGTTGAAGACTGGACCTCACAAAAGTGGTCATTTTGTTGGCCTGTGTTATCTATATTTTCTGAGCCATGTTGTGCAAAAAACTAGAAAAAATATTACTCTTCAATCGCTTTCAAACTAATCGTCAATATCATAAGGCAACTCAAATACCACCATTGAATCCATTGTCCGATTTTCTTAAGCGAAGATATAAAATTTTGAATATTGTGTAGAAAAATGTCTACTTCCCAAGGGTAGTCCGTACATCCATAACATTTATTAACTTAACATTTTTATACTCTGTACCGAAGGTACATAGAGTATATTAAGTTTGTGCAAAAGTATGTAACAGGGAGAAGGAATCATCTCCGATCCTATAAAGTATATATATTCTTGATCAGCCATGTCCGTCTGTCCGTCCGTCTGTTCGTCCGTCCGTATGAACAAACAGATCTCGGAGATGGTAAGAGATAGAGGTTTGACATGTATGGGACAAATGTTTCTTATAGCTGCAGGCAGATCAAGTTTATTTTCAATTTTTGCCACGCCCCCTTCCGCCCCCGCAATTTGGAAAAAACGGTATATCTCCTACAGTTTTGAAGATAGACGTTTGGTTCCTTCTAGAGATAGTTAATAATTAGCAAAATGTATCGATTTATCGAAGAAATGATAAAGATCGGATGAGCGGTTCTCAAGTTATGAGCAAAAAAGTACATCACCCTCCCCCACCCCCTCCCACCCTATTACAACTAGCACCGCACAATCTCAAAGAGAGAGAGAGAGAGAGAGAGAGAGAGAGTGAGAGTGAGAGAAAGAGAGAAAGACTTAGAGATGAGCGCAGCACCAGCATTGCATTCAGCTTCTACTCCAGGTACAGAGTATGTTATAGTCGGGCTTGACCGACTTTCTTACTTGTTTTTTCTATGGAAGAATTGTGTCACATCACATCAACAATTTATGTACATATATAATATGTGGCAGTGGAACTAGGCTATTAGAACCTACAAAAATGATTTCTCAGATCCTTGTTTGTTTGTTTATTGATTCTATGGCCAAATTGGCAAAGTTAAGCATCTAAGTTTCGATCAAGGTACAAGACCTGTTTTAAAACCCAACTCAGCTGTCTTCATCCCAAGTCAAGTTTGTTTATTTTTTTTATGGAAGTCAATTTCAACTGCACCTGACAAAAAATTCATTATTCAGCATATAGTTAACAAAAATGTTCCAGCAGTTAACTTTTAAATAGAGAGAAAAATGCTGCATATTCTATGTGCTTAAGTTGGTAAATAGAAAATGTACAAATAAGAAAAAACAAAGTAGATCAGATCAAAAGGCCAAACAAATCGGAAAAGTTTTAAATTGTTCATAGGACCTATTAAAATATTATTATATAGACCAAAAACCCCATTTTTATTTTTTCAAATTTAATCAAAATTTCGCGCCATACGCCATTCCCCACGCAACTCCAAGAGTGTGGCTGTGGGGAAAATCAAATGGCGCGAAGTGTGTGGCCTTACCAGGTTTGTGTCTGGGCTAATAGTTTAACGACCTTTGTCTACTAATCGTTAGAGGGCGCTGGCAAAATTGTAACATTATCGAAGCAGGCCATTTATCGAGAAGTTATCGAGTATAAGTAGAAGAGCTTTCAGGAGCTTAAGGAGCTTGGGCTTCTTACTGACCGGAGTGTGTAAGAGCGAGACTGCCATATATATCTAAAGAGACCAATCCCATGCTGCCGCGAAAACTAGACACACCCCCGCCCAAATCAATAAAATTTCACAGAAAAGTCAACAGATTTGCTTTGCCATCCAGTTGTTAACCTGATTAAATAGAAATAAGAGCTCAGGATCCATGCCCCAACACTGTAGCTGACAATGGCTATGATGCATTCTAGTTTATTGTATATTGGGAGTAGTTTAGGCTCAATAATAATCAAAGTTATTATTTATTAACAATTAGTAATAATCTTAAAAATACATTAGATATATTAGATATAATAGATTTAATATTCCCTCTCCAAGGGTATAAAAAAGGGTGCAGACGTTATTCTGAGATTTCGTTCTTTCTATTAATCGTTATTCGCTAGTCATCCTCAAGCTGTGCGTTCTCGCTTGAGTTTCTTATGAGAGTAACTCAGATAGTGTAATGGTCAATCTGAGAATCTTAAAATCATTTGGATAATATGAGAAATGGCCCATCTGGTTTGTCAAAAGAAGTGAAGTAAACGCTCGAAAAGGAGGGGGGAAAGAGACACGACCACACCCAATAAATTTTAAAATTGTCAATATACATTCTTGACCAGCATAACGAGCTCAGTTGATATAGCCGTCTGTCATGTCCGTCTGTTTCTATGCTATCTACTCCGCACGAAAATAAGAAGGGTTAAGAGGTCAGTTTTTGAACCGCTGGGTTGGTTCAATACATGGTTTCTGGGGCTTACTGAACCGCGGTTAGGTTCGCTCTTCGTCTAAAGAAATATATTTTTTATACAAGTACTCAGATTACTAATGAATGAATGAATTAGATTACGAAAGCAGGTGTATTTTTAGCAACTTTCTTTTTGGCAACACTATTGTTGGCAGCTCAGCTGTTTTCGTGTCACATGTTACTGTCAAACATGTTCAGTTGGGTCTATAATTCAATCGACTTACAAACGAACAAAGCGAAATTCGTGCTCTGTGAGGAATGAGAAAAATCTAAAAATTTTCTTCAGAGGCGAAGCTATTTTCTGGTTGAATGGATACGTGAACAAACAAAGTTTCCGTACTTGGTGTAAAGAGCTGCCAGAAGCATTGCCAAAACTGTCAATGCATCCCAAATAATGTACTGTTTGGTGTGGATTATGGGCCGGTGGCATCATGGGACCGTACTTTATTAAAAGATGACGTTACGATAATTCAAAACGTATTTTTTTGCCCAAAATGCAAGACACATGCCACAAAGCACGCGAAACAACGGCCCAATTGAGAGACGAGTTCGATGAGCAGTTTATTTCACCATTAAAGCCGAGCAAATGGCCACCTAGCCTCTTGACTGTTAAGGATCACGTCTATAGCGACTAGCCCGTAACAGTTCAAGCACTGGAATCCAATATTGAAGAATTCTTAACATACCGTACGACGTGTCGAAGAGAGTATGCTAAAATTGGACCCAGCATATGAACCATTTGAGGCGCAGCCGCGTTTACATGAAATCATCTTTAAACATTAAGTTAGATAGATCGTTCTATCGGCTCAAATAAAGATTTCATTCATTTTTCTGAATTTCATGCATTTTGTTTTGGCCGATCGCCTTTCGGGTTACGGTTATATTACGGAACGGGGTACGGTTATTAGCCTTATTCTGTTTCGGGTTTTGGTTACGGTTACGGTTACTGGTGTAAAAAATCCCTTTGCGAGCGTGTTTGATCTTTCCTGCAATATCAGTGCAACAACAAAATACATGCGACAAAGTGAGACACAACTGACAGTGGCCTATGCACATGAAATAGGGAAGTGAAAATTGCCCGAATCAAATTAAACACAAACTTAATGTTGAAATGAAAAATGTTATTATATGTTCCAAAGCAGATCTGCGAAGATTGGACGTAATCGCTAACAGTTGAAGCATCCTTTTTCAAGTAAACTCGAAATTAGCTTTTGTTCTTGTTTACTTTAATTAAATCCGAAAGCTGATAAAAACTGGCCCTTTAAATGAATGAACCTAGTTGTTAATGAACAATTAGGTTTTCAGTTTTATACAAGTAAATAAGTCAATCAAGCCGGACTGTAACATACTCTGTAGCATCTGAAAGCAGCGTTGTTGCTGCGCTGCGGCAGCAAATTTTCTTTAGGTCATAGCTTGATTATCGTTCATCCGGTTTTTTATGTACCTCGGGCGTCTGAACCACTGAACCGATCCTCAGGAAATGTTCAGTATGTTAGTAGTCAGAATGTTTTTGGCAATCAGAAGATAGGTATATCTCAAGTCTGTGAATGGTTGATAAAAGATGTGGAGCCAATGGTAAAAAAATAGCGATATTTGCAAATTTTTATGGAACCTAAAGTTATTATGAATATGGGATAAGTAGTAATTGAAGACGCATATACTAGATGTGTAGACCAAAAACCGCGAAATTTGTCAAATTGCCATTTAGGTATTTGCGAAAGCGCAGACATGGGTAAATAAGAGGTATAGATTGAACAAACCAATTTCAATGTGGAAACTTAAAAATTACTGGCCAAAAAATCGCGATATTTCGAAAATTCTCATTTGAGTTTAGATTATCATAAAGACGGGTAAGGCAATAGGTAAATACGATAAGTGGATCAAAGGGTCAAGAAAATCACGAAATTTGCAAAATTTTTAGAACTTAAGAATTATGAAGATTGGATAAATGGCAATTGGAGACCAAGAACCGCAAGCATTGACAAATTTTCATTTTCAGTATTTACGAAGGAGCAGGCCGTAAAACAAATTAATCAAGTGAGAAAGTCGGTCAAGCCCAACTATATCATACTCTGTATCTGAAGTAGAAGCTGAATGCAGCGCTGCTTCTGTGCTTATCACTACGATGCACAGTGGCCCAAATTACCAATCTAGCGGGATTTAAGTCGAATTTCAATTTTGGAAAATTCCAAATTTTTTGTTTTCTTTTAATTGACAACACTTGTCAAAGCTTATCAAAGCTTTTGTATGAGCTGTAAGGTGCTTATCTGATCAGCTGCGAACTTTCAAAGTGAACATATGTTTAGCACAAGGCCTGCAAAGATTTGGCAGCATTTTTGTGGGTTTCGTTGGTTGACCCAAAAAACCAACAAATTGAAGTTTGTTGAATCAATATCTTTTTTCTCATTCAGATAAGGTATGTACTAAATAAAAATGATATCTTTGTGACCCGTCTTTTTATATGTAGCAAAAAAATTGTGGTAGAAGTAAGATGTTTTAGCAAATATGGTTTTAAGCCTATACTGACTTCTTTGGACTATAACTAACGTTGTTCAATCGTATTCAAGCTAAGTTTAGCATTTATGAAAAGTGTAGGTCCTTGTGGTGTAAAAATACCAAACATGATAACCAACTACTACCAACTGTTATGTCTGTTGCACTTTTTAGGTGAAATGTCGGTCATACATAAAAGCCATAAGCTGCATTAAGCTTCAAGAATTGAACACATACAACACTGCAGAGCTTAGTAAATATATACTGTAGGTCGAATTACAGAAGCACACTCGCACTTTTTTGCAAATAATAAAAATAATAGCCAAATATTTTCAATTAAGCCAACAATTTTTAACTAATTTACGATTTCCCATGTATTTCATGGTACCAAGCTGGGTTTCAAAACATTTAGCGTCCTTGCAGAAGTCTCTAAACATACATGTGGAATGTGTTGTGCAGTACCATAAAATATGAACAATTTAAGATTGGTAAAAAGTTATCCAGTTGATGTAGATCTGTTTATATATGGCTTAGCAACTCTCAATGCATGGACCCGATTTTTGAATGTATTTAACATATACCGAAAAGACGTTCAATTAAAAAATGGCAAAAATCCGCGGGAAGGATGAGGCAAAGGTGGAAGATAGAAAATCCTAAATTTAACCGCAACTCTAAAAACACATGGGCTTATTGGTGCTTATACCCTTGACTGGTAGTGACAATACTAATAAGTAATAATGCCGACGACTGTTCTGCCAACCAGACTGAGCAGCCCGCATTAATTTAACGTGTTTTACTTAGTGGATATGAAGTTAATACAGATGCATTCCGCTTATATGCTATGGACACAACTATAAATTAGTCTTCTGTGCACAATGTATTAATACATAGTACAGACATTTCTAGGTAGCACTTCCTGTTTGGCACAAATGATGTCCGAAAAACCCTTGAAGCGCAAAATAAAGAATTTCGGAATTTATGGCAAAACCATACCCGTAAAGACAATAGATGGAAAATGCCTTGCATTACTTTATAATCAGAACCGCTTGTCTGGATGTGCTCCCCCTCCCCAACAACCAACACCTCATATTATTCAGCAAAAAAAGAGAGAGAGCAACAGAGCATCGCACAGTGGGCCAAACAGCTTTGCTAGCGGAATTTAATTAATAACTCGAGTAAATGAATAAATATTTTAATGAAAATTTAAACTTAAGGTTTTTAACGCAACTATCACTTATTCTCCAAATATCAATATTCTAGGTCAACTATATGTCATAGCTCCCATACAACTGAATAATATACATTTTTGAGTACTTAACATTTTACATTTCTAATTTATTTGTTTAAAGTATATGAAGCAAAAAACCATTTAAATGTGCTAAAAATTAAGCAACTTATCAGAATCTGATGAATCTGAATCATTGAAGGAATTTTAAGAAATAGCGAGCAACCCAGCTTCAACTTTACCTAACTTTACATCTTTTCTGGGTTTAAGCGGATCTGGATGTTACAAGCGGTTCTGATTATAAAGTAATGCAAGGCATTTTCCATCTATTGTCTTTACGGGTATGGTTTTGCCATAAATTCCGAAATTCTTTATTTTGCGCTTCAAGGGTTTTTCGGACATCATTTGTGCCAAACAGGAAGTGCTACCTAGAAATGTCTGTACTATGTATTAATACATTGTGCACAGAAGACTAATTTATAGTTGTGTCCATAGCATATAAGCGGAATGCATCTGTATTAACTTCATATCCACTAAGTAAAACACGTTAAATTAATGCGGGCTGCTCAGTCTGGTTGGCAGAACAGTCGTCTGGCATTATTAACTTTATTAGTATTGTCACTACCAGTCAAGGGTATAAGCACCAATAAGCCCATGTGTTTTTAGAGTTGCGGTTAAATTTAGGATTTTCTATCTTCCACCTTTGCCTCATCCTTCCCGCGGATTTTTGCCATTTTTTAATTGAACGTCTTTTCGGTATATGTTAAATACATTCAAAAATCGGGTCCATGCATTGAGAGTTGCTAAGCCATATATAAACAGATCTACATCAACTGGATAACTTTTTACCAATCTTAAATTGTTCATATTTTATGGTACTGCACAACACATTCCACATGTATGTTTAGAGACTTCTGCAAGGACGCTAAATGTTTTGAAACCCAGCTTGGTACCATGAAATACATGGGAAATCGTAAATTAGTTAAAAATTGTTGGCTTAATTGAAAATATTTGGCTATTATTTTTATTATTTGCAAAAAAGTGCGAGTGTGCTTCTGTAATTCGACCTACAGTATATATTTACTAAGCTCTGCAGTGTTGTATGTGTTCAATTCTTGAAGCTTAATGCAGCTTATGGCTTTTATGTATGACCGACATTTCACCTAAAAAGTGCAACAGACATAACAGTTGGTAGTAGTTGGTTATCATGTTTGGTATTTTTACACCACAAGGACCTACACTTTTCATAAATGCTAAACTTAGCTTGAATACGATTGAACAACGTTAGTTATAGTCCAAAGAAGTCAGTATAGGCTTAAAACCATATTTGCTAAAACATCTTACTTCTACCACAATTTTTTTGCTACATATAAAAAGACGGGTCACAAAGATATCATTTTTATTTAGTACATACCTTATCTGAATGAGAAAAAAAGATATTGATTCAACAAACTTCAATTTGTTGGTTTTTTGGGTCAACCAACGAAACCCACAAAATGCTGCCAAATCTTTGCAGGCCTTGTGCTAAACATATGTTCACTTTGAAAGTTCGCAGCTGATCAGATAAGCACCTTACAGCTCATACAAAAGCTTTGATAAGCTTTGACAAGTGTTGTCAATTAAAAGAAAAACCAAAAAATTTGGAATTTTCCAAAATTGAAATTCGACTTAAATCCCGCTAGATTGGTAATTTGGGCCACTGTGGGGAGGAGGGGTTATTCACTTTTTTTGCTCATAACTTGAGAACAGCTCATCCGATCTTTATCATTTCTTGGGCAAAACGATACATATTACTAATGATTAACTATCTCGAGAGGGTACGAATCATCCATCTAAAAAACTGTGGGAGATATGACTTTTTTCCAAATTGCAGGGGTCGGGAGGGGGCGTGGCAAAAATTGAAAATATACTTGATCTGCCTGCAAGCATAAGAAGCATTTGTCCCATACATGTCAAACCTTTATGTCTTACCATCCCTGAGATGTTTGTCCGTACGGACGGACAAGAATATATGTACTTTATAGGGTTGGAAATGATTCATTCTCCCTGTTACATACTTTTGCACAAACTTAATAAACTCCATGTACCTTTGGTACAGAGTACAATAATTATAATAGTATTATATTATATAATTTTTAGTTTTGTCATATGACTCATAAGAGCTAAGATTAATATAAAGTTTCGATCGACTGGTGAACCTAGAATGAGGAGAGTAAATGGTCCAACGGTAAATAGGAGTTGAAGATCAAGCGGTCAAACAAATCGTGAAAATTCCAAAATTTGTATAGGACCTAAGATTATTATGTAGGGAAAAGTCCAATGTAGACGGGTAAACAGGAGGTGTAGATCAAACAATTAAACAGCAAAACTCAATTAAACAACTAAAATAAATGCGAAATTTGCTAAATTTTCTTATTCCCAAACTTATTATGCAGAATTGATAGACTACAATAGTAGAGGGTAAAAGTGTATGGTGTAGACCAAACTGTCCCAAAAACCGCGACATTAAAAAATTGCATAATGAGTTCAGACTATCATAAAGATTTCATATTTGAAATGAAACCAGCAGGTAGTGCTGGTTTTTAATGAACTCAAATTTTGACATGAAAACATAACGTGGGCACATAACGTTATACCTATTTGCAATTTATCTCACAAATTTCATTCACAAGGATATTGGAACTTGTAGTAGTTCGATTACGCAGTGAGACCATCTGTGAGTATCCCGTGCATCTTAAACAAATTCCTGCTTGCCTACTTATTCTTATTGCGAGTTGGTATGTCAAAGCCATATCTTAGTTTCCGTTTCCAAGATATCCGCGAAAAACTTTATTCCATGAACGTTTTTATTTTACAATTCTCTAAATATTTTGTTAAGCCAATGCTATATCAAGGTTGCCTTTTTAAAACTCCTATAAACATTTGGGAAGGGAATTTAATTTGCCTCTCATAAATTTCAATCTGGATTTTCGCATTTTACAGGCTGTATCTTTGCCTGCGGTCCTGGCAAAAATGCTACAAAATGTCCATAATTATAATATTGTACTTTAATGGACTATTATGCACTAAAGTGCATAGTTTAACTATATAATGAGATGGCGCCCGTAGATGTCCGACAAACAGAATGACTTGTAGCAAGTGGTTAAGTTTGACAATATCAAATAAATTTAGACTTTGAAGGCCAATTTTAACAACCATATGCAATACTTATATCGCGTGTTTGATTATTCTCAGTTGCATTAATATGTGCACTACCCTAACACCCTTTAATTGTTCAAGAAACAGATATCATTTTCCTTTTTTCTTACAATATAAAGAAAATTGAAAAAGAAAATTTTAATGTTTTGCAATTCATTTGGAAATTTTCACATAATTTTTAGCAACGTTTTTTTCTCCAAATTTATCAATTTTTGTTTCGGAGATTCTGGCAGCTCTGTCGCCGACTAATATTTGTAAGTATATAATATCTGTAATATTTTTGGTTATTTTAAAGCAACTTTTTGAGACTACCGAGCCACTTTTCTCCAGTTCTACAAAACCGATTTTGATGAAATAATATGCAATCGACGCAGAACTGTCACCATTCTGGAACTGCATTTCTTCATTTTTGATTTTTTCTCCAAAAAAGTTACTTCTTTTTTTATACCCTTGGAGAGGGTATATTAAAATTGTCCAGATGTTTGTAACGCATAGAAGGAAGCATCTCCGACCACATAAAGTATATATATTCGTTATCAGCATGACGAGCTGAGTTGATATAGCCATGTCCGTCTGTCCGTCCGTCTGTCCGTCTGTCCGTCCGTCCGTCTGTTTCTATGCTTCTCCTCCGTCAGTTTTAAAGCTATCGTAACCAAACTTTGCACGAAGTCTTTTGGTATAAATACGCTGCACATTTGTCGGAACCGGCCGGATCGGATGACTATAGCATATAGCTGCCATAGGAACGATCGGTTGAAAAACTAGTTTTAGTGAGAAAAACTTTTTCGTTTTCAGTGCTATCGCTCCCAACGCTCGTATTTATAAGTTTTTAATGATTTCACATAATTTCACTAAAACTTTTCCAAATCGGACTACTATATAGTATAGCTGCCATACAAAAGTTTGGTCTGGAAAAAAGTCTTAGTGAAAAAAAATTTTTTGTTTCCAAGCTATCGCTCCCAACGCTCGTATTTATAAGTTTTCAATGATTTTGCATAATTTCAACAACGTTTGTCGAAATCGGACCACTATATGGTATAGCTGCCAACAAACTGTCAGTCACATATCAAGCTCCAAGGGTATATAAACTTCGGTCGAGCCGAAGTTAGCTTGCCTCTATTTTTATACACTAAAATACAAAAAAAGGGCTCAAAATCGATATATTATTTTTAAGTGGCCGCCATTTTGTTACAAAAAATCCATCCGACCCTTTAAATTATATATATTCTTGATCAGCATCATGTCCGTCTGTCCTTCTTAAAAAATCAAAAAGAAAATAATCTATATTGAAGCCGATTTTAGTCTCGCCAATTCGTGCTAGATTTCTTTCTAATATACTCTGTATAAAAATTTGACGTAATATTATTTGGGAGGTGGGTGATCAGAAATTGATCAGAAATTGAGTGGAAATGGAAATTGATCAGAAATTGATGTTATTTTTGGACGCCATGACACAGACCCTGTTCGCTATATGTTACAGCTGGTTGCTCTTCACATCTACGGAGCGTGGTTCCAATTCGGCCATCTTCCAATTCAGAACTGCACTGAGGTTAGGTTCGAAATACTAGTGCCTTCAGGTACTTGGGTTTTCTCTTGCATAAATTTTCTATTTAGTTCATTTACGCCGACGTCGGGAGATGGTTTTTCCACCCACGTATCTGGAATCCTTCACCAAAACTGCCCAAAAGAAGTCCTATCATCAAATTGTGCGATGATACAATTGTAGTAAAGCAAAAGATATTCCACGAGTTAAACTCTAAGTCAAGCTGTGTATTGTTGGCACTTGTCATATATCTCTTTGGATATTCTTTGACTATACAACAAATGCTTAGTCAATTGAAATCCCCGCAATTTACAGTCCAAAGTAAAAATTGGTTGATAGTGAAAGTCAACAGACCAAACAGTTGGTTAGTTAATTAGCATCAGTGGCCATTCCAAGACAGGTTACCCCATTTCTCACCAAACACCAATTCAAAGTAAATTGAGGGTCGGTCTGGGCACTGGGATTAAATTATGGCAGCATATGTAAGTTTTGTGTGCAAAAGAGCTGAATTAGGTAAGCGAATGTAAACTTATTCCTATTCATAAATGTGTACTCGCTCAGCGGGCTTGCCGAAGGGGCGAGACAAGTGCGCGAAATCCCAAGCTGAATTTGATACACTAAAAATATGCATATCAATAGGGTTAGGGTGGCAGTCCCCCATCCCCATAACCTTGAGAATGTTCAATGCTGTTATCTTAATTCCCAGATAAAGCCACTGCCGCAACTTTAAAGAATTCCGCTGGCTCCGCCGCGACGACAATGTGGCTTTGGCACATTTGTCCCACACCGTGCCAAGCCATCGAGATTTATCTGAGAAATTCTTATCACATGTCAATTTAGTTCCAGTCGACGAGCTGAACAAGCAGGCCGCGCACACAAAACGCAAAGCCAAACGGGGGATCAGCTGTTATTTTTCACAATGCGGTTCGTTCGACTCGAAAATTAATGACACAAAATGAAATGTGGAAAGTGATGCTGTCAACAACACTTGTTGGATTAAAGGCACAATACGACCGAGAGTACGACAAAGGAACGGCGGCGATGGCGACAGCGTGCGTACCGCTTATTTCAGTAGCGCAAGAATCAACATTGCTCCAAATGCCGCGGAAAGAGGGAAACCAGCAGCAGGTATACGTAAACCAATACCAAGCACGCACTTCAGTGAAGTCGTCGGGAATCAGTTCACCTCTGCACTTGCGCGTTTTACAACGGCTTTCGCATGGACTCCACAATGGAAAAATCGTTTGGTGGTGGATGCTGGCAAATATCTAAATTATCGGGAATCGACTTTAATGCTGTGCAACCAACTGGAATCGACATAAAATATACTGTCCAGTCGAATTAATAATTGGGTCTGTAACGAGTCGCAATCCCTGCGCAGATTTCCTCAATTCAAAAGCGGCTCATGACAAGGCCAGATAGCAGTCGACCGATCGCGATGTTCGAAATGTTATTATTCCATATTACGGAACAGCGCAGCCACATTTCAGTTGGACTCGATTGGTTCGACGCGATTTTTCAGCGAAAATAGAAGAAGATAGTAAAAGACGCAACGACAACTCAAGTCTGGCAAAAGTACCTATTCACTCACAAATAGCAATTGCCCTCGGCGTTAAACCTATATATCTCAAATTGTAAAATGTAAATGTTGGCTATACAGCTCCTACAACGGGGCCAAGCCAAGCTTCTCTCAAATTACTGCTAGCTAAATTGGAACCGCTCGGATCGGCTGATTGTATCTTCCTTCTGTGTATTACAAACACAATTAAGGAAGTGAATATTTCACGCCATATAAAGTATTTATATTCTTGAGCAAAGTCAACAGCCGAGTCGAAATAGCCATGTCCGTCTCTCCGTCTGTTCGTAAGGACTCCTAGATCGTAGAGACTAGAAGAGCTAGAGGAACCAAATTTGAAATGTAGACTTCTTTTGTTCTGCAAGCAAATCAAGATTGTTTTTAACTTTTTGACACGCCCTCTCTCGTCCCCACAATAAAAAATATTGCATAGCTCTCACAATTTTTAAAATATCGATCGATAATTTTAAGCTTACTCATTCGCCATTTCTATTATCCCTCAAAAATTTTATAAAGATCGCATAATAAACAGCCGACTTTACAATGGAACACACTTTTAGGCTGCTCAACTCAGGAACGCTGAAAGGCTATTGAACATTTCTTCTCCCTGATAATGTCGTGCTCAAATATAGAAGTAAACAATCATATTCTGAATTCAATCAAACTTGAAATCTCTTATATACACTGCTCGTCACTTAAATAGCATCTCCGTCGACATCAGGTATGTATATTCTTGATCAGCGTGACAAGCTGAGTTGATATAGTCATGTCCGTCGGTCTGCTTCAATGCAATCTTCTCCTCCGTCAGTTTTAAGGCTGACTTAACCAAAATTTGCACGAAATTTGTTGGTGTAAATATGCTGCACATATGTCGGGAACCTGCCGGATCGGATGACTATAGCTGCCATAGGAATGATCGAAACAATAGTTCTAGTGAGAAAAACTTTTTTGTTTTCAATGCAAACGTCTCCTGACCATGTATTTGTAGGTTTTTAATACTTTCACATAATTCTAGCAAAATTTATAACGATCGGACCACTATACAATACACTCAGGAAAAAAACGATCGGCAGAGTTCTAGACCGATCAGGATAGAATTTATACCGTTTTGACCTTGAAATTTCAAGTATGTTTTGTTCTTGGGAGTACTTAATTTACGAACGAAACATTCTAGCATTGAATAACGACTATCAACATTATTCAAATGAATCAAGTACATTTCGTACCTACAGTTAGCCTAACTTAGTTCAGGTACAAAATTTCTTGGATTTAGTTCAGAATAGACTTACGATGCAAGCTCCAAAAAGTGTGCTACGAAAAACATGAAATATTTAAGTTGAGTCGGTTCTTAAAATTCTCTCCTGGTTCTGAGTGTACAGCTGCATACAAAAGACTGGTGTGAAAAAAATCTTAGCATAAAAAATGGTATTCTTTTCTATGCTATCGCTTCCAAAGTTGTTACTGATCGATATTATATGCTACCACACAATACTGTTAGGTTTAATCCAAATGGGATGACTATAGCATGTAGCTGCCATAGGAAGGATCGGTCGAAAAAGTAGTTCTATTGGGAAAATCTTTTTTGTTTTCAATATAACTTTCTAATTATGAATATTATCTGTTTCAACCAAAGAATCAAACCGGAGCCAAAACCGTATACCGAAAAGCACCGATTGAAACTCAGAACCGAAACCGTAACCGATATTTGAATTTTTTTGTTTACCGGAATCCGAGAAAAGACCACAAAGAACCTAAACGTTGTACCGGTACAGTTTCGCTTCTGAGTGCAACAACTCTACAAATTTTTTAGAATTCCATGAACTTACAAAAGCTCTTCTTGCTATTCCGTAGAATAATTATTGTCCGGTGTAGAGCTGATCATGTCTCCGCTAAGAAAACAGATGGACGCAAATACATTGACTGAATTATGCTTTTAAGAAGTAATCAATAATATACCTTCCTTGTAACTAAGGTTTTAATTATTTTCTTTTTTTAATCGTCTTATGAATATAAACTTGTGCATTTTGAATGACAAACACCAAATATACTTGATAATTTATGTACACTTACTAGTCTATAGCGGTACGTACTGGTATACCGAAATAAAAATCTAGGTTCCGGAACCGGGCCCGAACACCGAAGTAAAATAGAACCAAAGCAGAACCTTTCACCGAAACGGCAGTTTCGGTACGTACCAGAACCGGAACCGAAATTCGATTCAGTTTGATTCCGTGGTTTCAACACAGTTTTTGAGAGTAAAATCTGATGAATATATGACAGACAGGCGGACAAACAGACGGAATATGTATACTTTATAGGGTCGGAAATGATTCCTTCTTCCTGTTACATACTTTTGCACAAACTAAATTACTCTATGTACCTTTCGTACAGAGTATAAAAATTTATTTTAAAAGAAATCATGGATGACCGCCAATTACAATTACAATTCGCGGTCTATCGACGAAAAATAATTCCCGAATTTTTGGAGAGGAAGGACATTCATTTAATAGACAATTACCAGAGATGCAAATAAATAATGGCAACACGCTGGATCTATTGAACTGACGTGCAGTGTGTACATATATGCCGTTTCGGAAGGATGAGTTGGAGGGAACTTTTTGAAAGTAAATTAAATCTTTTGCTCAGACGAAGATGTCTCTGCTTTCTTCTTGTATAACGGGTTCAAGAACGGAACCATTTACCATTGATAAATGTTGGTCCGAGCTCTGGTTTACACTTAACTCGACAGCAATGGTAGTGTGAGCATCCAGCGCTTCATACCAGTCTTATTAGTTGGCGGTAAAGCTGCTGCTGTGGGTTCTACACCGACAGTTCTAGAGGCGTCCGCAGACCTCACCATCTTGCTTCTTACCTCGATCGGCCCAGCGAACTCGAAAGTTTCTTTATACCCAGCCTAACAATGTGAATAGTTGTTTAATCCGAACCCTGGGCGTGCCGCAGTATGGGCAGAAAATTAAATTATTGTATAACAAATGTCTCGGCAATTTTCATGAATTCAAAATCATTGAAATGAAATAATGAAAATCCCAAAAAACAATCAAAGGGATACCCACGCCACGCCACGCCAGACTCAGACCCCTGTGCTCGGGCCTTTGGTCTGGCACTGCGTTTTTTACATGCCCAACATCTGATCCTAGTTTTGGGGTGGTGTCTGTGCACGCGTGCGTGTTTGTTGGTAAGCCACACGCACACATTTGCGTCACTTCAGCGGCGAAAGGAAAGTAGGCGTGGGCCTGCCTGATAAGGCAATTAGCAGGCGCAGACCCGTCCCCATACACATGGGCATAGGGATTGGATTTGCATAGGCTCGACAATATGAAAGCTAGAAGAAGCGGCAGCAGCTTAATCCGTCCAAAGCTCGATGTGATCGAATTCGATCCATGCGCCCTGCCTGCCATCCACTCCCGCTCCTCGTCCACGTGCCCGCTGCTGCGGATTTGCGCAATGGTTTTTGGCAGGGGTGCGCGAATTGGGCCTGAGCTTGCCTGAAGTGAACAATGCTTTGTTTCATTATTTTCCTTGGACGCCATAATGAACAACACAGCAATCATTTAAACAACAATGCGATGCGCCCAGACTACGGCGATGACGAGGACGACAATTACAATGCGGTGGATGGTCGTCATCCATCCCAGCATTAGGGCCCAACTCAGCACAACTCGCTCGGGTCGGGCTCGGCTGTAGCTCGATGATGCTGCCACTTCACTGGGCAATTAGCCAGCCGACCGGAAAAGGAAAAGGGGAGCAGCAGCAGAATAAAGCTGCTCAAAGTAAATTTGTGAATTCTGAACCCTAGCCTTAGCTCTGGCCTTAACGCCAGACATTGCGCCAGTGCCTGTTCGATTTTAATGCGACTGGCATTCGCCCCCACCCACCCCTCCACGGTCCACGGCACTGCTTGGCAGACGTGCTGGCAGATTTATATGGCAAGCGACCGCCCTATTTAGTGTTTAAGCATTTTGACGCGGCGAGAGCGAGGAGGAAGAGCGCTTGGCTTGGTACTAGGCCCGCCAGACCAGCTGTCACCTGCAAGACATCTAGATATTGTTCGTATCCCGGCTAACCAGTTTTTATGCACTAGTCCATGTCAAAAGAAACCGGATCAAGCCAAGTGAATGAAATTTCGTTAATTAACGCATGCAGACTATGTGGAAAACACCAAAGATCAGAGAGCGAAGTGGAGGTCTGTATTACTTGCTTTGGAATCTACAACTTTCCAGCAGTCCGAAAGAAGAGCCGCCACATGCTAAGATCGCAACTGACAGAATTTCTAGCATATTTTTAGTAAGTAACCGGAGGATTGACCTTCGTAGGAGAGCTTACCTCTGACTTGTTATGGTGGTGACTTGTCCATGCGCTCCTCCTTGAGGAACTGAGACCCAAAAACACAGTGTCATCCGCAATTTTTGGACATCAAGGGGCGGAAGATGCCGTTCTTATAGCCATCCAAATTGTTAAATTTGTTCTACAAGTATTACAAAAGACACACAATCAAAATTTCTAAACAATTTTAGGGAAATATCCAAGACAAAATCTTATATAGCTTTATGCAATGTAGTTTAAATTGTTAGTGGAGTCGAAAATTTATAATGGCTGCCATTTACTAGGATAATTATTGGATGAATTGGTTTTTTTTGTGGCACAACCCCCTGTGGCTCAGAACCCCCCATTCTCCCCTACTTTTTGGTACATTCAACGTAATAACGCAAAATGTGAAAATTCCCACAAAATTTAAGATTTTTTTTATGTTTTTATGTAAACGCTTGCAAATGGAAACCTCTTAAAATTTTTTTATTCCAATCTAGTCCGAAGTCGGACTAAAATCGGATTAAAAATCGAGTTCCGGCAACTGTTGCATGCCTAGATCTGACTATTAATTCGTATACCCTTGCAAAGGGTATTATAATTTTGTCTATTTTGTCTTTAAACTATACATATTATAATTATTGATCAAGGCGACGAGCTGAGTCGATTGACCTTTGTCCGTCCATCTGTCTGTCTGTTTCTACGCGAACGAGTCCGTCAGTTTTGAAGCTGCAATTTTGCACAGAGTCTTCTTTATACTGCACGCTATTAATATGTCGGATCCAACCGGATCGGATCACTTCTTTTTGTAGCTGCCATAGGACATTGACATTAAGTTAACCCCAAACACGCTACTGAGGGGAGAGCTCTGAGAGAGCTTTTGCACTGATTGGAGGGCATACAAGTCCAGCAAACAAGTCCGGGATTCGGCGTTTATGTTGTGCTTGGTGCCTGGGTCCGTTGTTGCTCTCTGTAATAATTGCAGTTAAGCATTCGTTGTTTGTTGCTCCTCGAGCGCTAGAATTTTGAAAATGACAGAGCCTCACAGAGATTACACCGCTCCCACAGTGATAGGGCTACATGCGGATGACGTTTTTCCTAGATTGTGATCTGTGTTTTTAAAAGAATGATGGAGTGACACTGTCACTGGGCCCAGTGCAGATGCGCTGAGGTCGTCAGCAGGCCATGCACCCAGCAAAGTTATTGATGGCCAACGCTGCAGCTAGAACAGGTGACAGCGGCGGAGGAGTAGGGTGGGTTATGAAACTTTCGCCCATTAGGAGGCAGCTGCAATTATTGAAATCGAAACGACTCATGTAATCCTTGTTGCACGTACACCTATGTACATATGTACCTATGCACGTGAGCTCGTACGTACTTTCGACTGAGCTTAGCTGGCTGACCACCTACTAATCCCTTTTTACACGTGCATGTTCATGTTCATGTAAGGGGCCAAGGCCGAGTCAAATGCGAACACCCAGCCGTCCATATAATTAATCACGTTTACATTTGTACGCTCCGAAATGTATGCAAATGACATTGCTCTCCTCAGCTCCCCCGCCGGTGCCCACGGCGCTGATGGATGCACAATTGGCGCTTGTCTGCTCTGGCACTTGGTAATTGGCAGCCAGGCGACCATCGATCGATAACAATAAAATTGTTAAAAGCGCAAAATGCCGCAAAGTGTGTAATTTGTCGAGCACGGAGCCAGGCAACGCAACGGCCGTATTTGAATTCATCAACGGCGTGTTTAAGCAGTTTGTCAGCGGCACGTGGCGAAGCGGCGCTGTTAGCCTTTCGAGTTCGCTGGCAACAGCAGGCGGCGGCTGCTTCTGGCTTGGAGTGGGAGTAGCTTCGACTGGAGAGCAACCCCCTTTCCACCGCACACGCTGCTGGAGACGAGGTGAAGTAAATAGAGATTTCAACGCCCAGCCGGTCGGCTGGCCACTTTACCGCTTGGCGTTGTCAACGCAACGACGCGACTCGACAATGACTCAATCTGAATTGGTATCTATCTATGTATTCCATTGCAATGGGCTGCCATTTAAGCGGCCTTCCGCGCCCACCTAGTGCGACTGGTGCGTTGCGTATGGTTCCCTGACTTCGCTCTGGGGAATTGCCATTTATTTCGCAGTCGCTTTAGTGAGTCCGAACCCTTTCGGTCCCCGATCATTATCGTCGGGCTATGTGCAAATTGTCCAATTGCGTATTTGTAATTATCAAGTAATCGAGTCCCTGCCAGAACTCGCATTGATTAGTCGCACGCTACCAGACCTGGAGAGTCCTTACAAGCAGTTCGCATTGATTTGCTGGTGTAAGCTGATTGCATTGTGATTCAAATGCTAGCACGTGCCCATTCTACGTGAAGGAGCGCTTCGTCATAAGCATATGAAACACGCCTCGCACAATTGCACAAAAAGCCCAAGTCGGCAATTGATACGCCTCGAAGGGAAGTGGTCCGAGAGTCATCTTGTGCTAACATCAGTCTGATTTACAAACACGGGCGATTAATTTATAAAGTTACCTGCGTTTGAACTATTCGAATGTTCGATCAGCCGTCAATTTACAGTAGCAAAGACTAGTACGTGGTCGTTGTCTACCTGGACATGAGGCTGTCTTTCGATAGAGTTTGGCACGCAGAAGTGCCTGTGAAAAGCATTATTATATATACCGGTTATGTTTGTAAGTTCATAAGAATCAAAAGTTCAAAATATTCTGTAACCCCCATTTATCAGACACCGCGTTAAATCACAAAGCGGATTTTGGGGCATATCTATTGATTTTGGATGTTCCCGAGGAAATTCAAGTATGGGAAAAGCATCGATGCTTTTTGCGATCTATCGATGTTTTGCAAAATTTGCAAACATCGATGTTTTTTTTGCAATATCGACTGTTCTTCCTTTTGTTTTATACGTAAAATCGTTTGCAAAAGATGCGAAGAAAAATATAAAATAAATATTTTTTAATTAAACCTACATGTTTTTGATGGCTCGAGCTCACGTTATTATTGCACACGTCTTTAAAACAGAAACAACCCACAAGGATTAATTTTTGAATAAAATATGAGGAAATGGGAGAACTTGGTTGTGACTGTGCAGGATTTCAAATAATGGATAACACAAGTTTACAAAAAAAAGGCCATTTTTTGCAACAGAGAACTTTGCAACCGTTCCTTATGTATTTTTGGCCGCTGAACTCAGATAAATTGTCCGTTTTCTTCCAGCACGTCAGGTTCACGAGATATTTGCGTTAGAGAGGTATCCTTACATTTGTTGGTCGTGTGGCCACATTAAGTGTCCTATTCGAACCAACTTTGCTTTAATGTAAGCTGCGTTGAAGGACGTTAAAGAAAAACCAAACACGAAGTTTTAATTTGGCTGATAAGTTACCAAATTTTGGATTTGAACATTAAAAATGTGGGTTTTTTGAAAAAATCGATTTTTTTTGCAAGTTCAAGAAATTCTGTAAGTTTTTCTGCTAATATTAAAAATCTTAGAAAAAAATAGTTGGTAGTCCTTTGTTTCTTCTTATTTCAATTATTTTCAGTTTTTCGATTTCATTGCGATTTTAAAAGTTATTGTACAAAAACCTTAAAAAATGTTGTAATATTTTTACATTTTTTTAACAATATTAAGCCTTAAAATGTCTAAAAATTTTCAAAAATCGATCTTAAATAATTTTTTAATATCCATTCTTTGGTTTAAAAATAACTACCATGTTATTTTCAAGCTACAAGAAATTTTGGCGGTAAATGTTGTCCAAAAAAAGTCGAAAATTTGTATAGTTTTTTTATAACATCTAAAAGCGCAATGATATTGGAAAACTGAAAATAATTGAAATGAGAAAAAACAAAGGACTACCAACTATTTTTTTCTAAGATTTTTAATATTAGCAGAAAAATTTACAAAATTTCTTAAACTTGCAAAAAAAATCAATTTTTTCAAAAAAACCCACATGTTTAATGTTCAAATCCAAAAATTTGTACCTTATCAGCAAAATCAAAACTTCGTGTTTGGTTTTTCTTTAACGTCCTTCAATGCAGCTTACATTAAAGCAAAGTTGGTTCGAATAGGACACTTAATGTGGCCACACGACCAACAAATGTAAGAATACCTCACTAATGCAAATATCTCGTGAACCTGACGGCTGGAAGAAAACGGACAATTTATCTGAGTTCAGCGGCCAAAAATACATAAGGAACGGTTGCAAAGTTCTCTGTTGTAAAAAATGGCCTTTTTTGTAAACTTGTGTAATCTAAAGCAGATGTAGAAGTCCAACCTATACCGTATTGGCGAAAAACGACGTTGGAGCCTTAAGAAACTATATCTGTTTTTGCCGGCTACGTCCTGCGAATCAGAACGCATGTTCAGCAAAGCGGGACAATAAACAAAACCATATCATTATAATTGAATCTTTGTAGAAATACAAAAAGTATTTTGATAATTAACTTATATATTGTGTTACTTTAAAAATAATGAAGTTTATCTAAACTTCAGAAACATCAGTGTCCTTTTTAAAATGAAATTATGTTTACTGGGGGGAACGTGTCATAAATTCAAAATAAATTTCATCTGCCTGTATAAGAAGCTTATCCCATACATGTCAATCCTCAATTACCATCTCTGAGATGTGTTTGTTCATTCTATCGATCTATATCGACTCGGCTTTTGATGCTGATCAAGAATATCTATACTTTATAGGGTCGGAAATGGTCCCTTCTCCCTGTTGCATACTTTTGCCCAAACTAAATATACTCTGTTTACCTTTGGTACAGAGTATAAAACAAAGGTCAAAAGGTGGTTAAATATATTACTACTTAATTCAACAGAAATATCTCACATTTATTGGAAGGGCAATGGTATGTCTGGACTGTTGCGGAATTGTCCCCAATTCGTTCATCAGCAGACTTTGTTGCATTTT